>JAWQUT010000598.1:54200-121366 GCA_033807755.1 Ellobium chinense | reverse complement strand
GGCTTCTGCTGATCGGGGAAGGGGAATAATTCTGGACTTAAGGGCCAAACCCGGTAACTCTAGCTCTCCTTATTGCGTCATATTACATACGCGCACGATAACAGAATGATGCTCTTTCTTCGCAAAATTGACTCGGTCGGCACCATAGATAATTTTTAGATAAAAAAGGTATTAAAAAGTGGAAAATTATTTTTGATGTGCGTGTCCTACTTTAAGTTACAAAACCGGCACTCTAAGCCGGGCCCGTAGAACGGAGGACACTCTCCACTCCGACTACTCGTACTGTCTCTTTTTACTAGTCTTCTCATCTGCAGTGAAAGTCATATTACATCATAAGTCAGCGGCATATCACACTGACGGATACTCACAATACACCCTGGCGGTCATATTAATACCTATTCCAACCCATCTGGAAGGTCACAGACGAGTGGTACCAAGTGAAAAATATTTCAGTAGATTTAACACGTACAATCCTCACCTGACGGAATTCCACCCAAGTGGTACCTTAATAAAACGCAGTCAGCGGCATGTCACACTAACTGGTGATAATACAGTGCTCGTACTCCATAATGCAGGTACTCCTGGCATTATACTCGTAATAGCTACTCATTCCAACTCACTGGTAAAATCACAGAGATGANTAATGAGCTAACTTCGCCCGCTCACAATCGCCCCTTCTTAGCATGGAAGTTTACATTACTTACATCACCAGTGCAGGAAGCATGCAAGCCCACCTCACACTTACAAGTACACAAAATATCAGAACATCCAATACGAAAGTCATACTCTTCCGTTCAACCTTATACACGACTAATAAATCAGCGACGTTAGTCTCTCTGAACCAATAGTCAACTTATTACATTTGACAACTGCACCTTGCAGTGAAAGATATTGTCAGAATGCTAGTGATCAGCGCCTGTAAATGGCAGCGGCACTGTATGCTCCCTACGTAGTTGAGAAAGTCATAGAGTGACCTGGCCTGCTGGGGTAATAATAATATTATGAAGTTGCGTGAGCAGGCATCACATGGATACCAGACTTATAAACCACAATATGATTATTATTAAATATAGATCAAGCTAAGCCTTAAGTAATTCGTACGTCACATACTCTCTCGCAGGGTTTCAAAATTGGTAGCCTATTTGGACTGTGGTCAATATCATCTAATAGGGCCATCGTGTCCTTAGAGAACGTTATCCGCTAGTCATTTATCGGTAACATTTACTTTTTTTTTGGTTGCACAGAAAATGCCAAAATAGAAAGCCAAAATGCCAAAATTAATTAATTAAATACAAGATTTCTTTGTGCTCGCAACTAGGCCTATTACAAGATCTACATTTTCCAATTTTACTCGTTTACTTAATTTCTCTGAATGTACTGAAAAATTACTGGGGGTGACAATCTTGCGGAGCTCTTTGACCCTAAAGGATTAAAAATATTGCCAGGAGGAAAGCGCCGTGTGCAAAACACACTACGTCTCCAGAGGAAAACAACATTCATTGCCAGTTTGATCTTTGCTAACTGTATTTATTTTGTGTATTTTAAAGTCCAAAGGTTTCCTGATATTGCCGTTTATGATAATGAACAGGGTTGCAAAAAACTACTTTTTAAAGTAGTTGATTAACTACAAGTTACTTGATCACAAAAGTAATTTCACTACTCTAAAACTACTTTCTATAATTTGGTATTCTCTTCTTTACCACTACTTTTCAAAAAGTACGCACTGCTTTTTTCACTACTTTTATCAGCTTGTATGATATATGATTATGAATTAAAGAAAAAAAACCGTGAATGATTCATACAGTTTATTAAAACACTGTCACTGTTTTACAGAATAACATTTATTCACTAAAGAGATAGACAGGGAAAAATGAATAATAAATATCAACAGTTGTTGTATTTCAGAACGACTCAAAAGGGGCCTTGCCGACTGGACGATTGAAAGGCGGTCGGCCATTTGTGCTAAAAAAAAAAATGAAACACGGAGGGCCAAAAAAAAAAAAAATTGACGGAAAAAAGTAGCGTGAGTATTTACTACTTTTTTTCTACTTTCACTATCGCTACAACTACCTTTTTTTAGCGCTGGTATTCGCTACGCTAAAAACTACCAATTTTTGTCAAAAAGTACTATTTTTTCGCTTCATATTCGTTACACAACCCTGATAATGAAACAGTGAAATAAAACAGCAAGACCAACCAAAGTAAAACTGAGAGGACCCTCCCCCCCCTCTCCCCACCACCAAAAAAAAAGGGGGAGGAGGGTTGATCTTGTTTTGACAATAAATAACATCATGTCGCAAGCACATTCTCGCTGATCTCAAATATGGAACCCGGACAAAACACGGACGGGTAACAGGTTTTCAGCATTGTGAAGGAGGAGGCCATGCATTGCTAATGTATCTTGGCAACTAGGAAGTAAACGAGAAATACGTGGCGGGTACCTGGGTTTTGCCTTTACTATTATCTGAGATTTATCCTTGGATTGGTTTTGGCGCAATCATAGGGGGTATTCGTTGACGTATCAAAATGGGCCTGGTAAATACTGAGACCTGTCTCTGCATATTGGGCTCATGTTTTCTTCAAATTACATAATATGATGGGTCCTCTGACTTATGCAATAAAAGCGATCTAAACTGAAACGTATGGTGCTGTCCAATGACCCAGTTAATTTTGTCAGTACTGTGAAACAAAAATTTTTTTTTCAAATAATGATGTTCCTCCAGATTATTCATAATGTGCCCATTAATTAGTTAATTGTAATCCTGATCAGTGATCGGTGGCCGCTGCATTCTTTCTACCTCTCGTAGGCTCAACGCAAAGAAATAGAAGAGAACATTTAGATTAGAACTGATCGAATCACTTCCTATTACCCATTCTGAAAGGAGCAATTATTTGTTTGATTTTTGCTCTGGTGTGTCCAATCACAGATTATTATGAAAGTGGTAGCAAAGACAACATTTACTACACTAAAATGGTAGCTGTTTGCCAATAACGGTCCAGAACATTGGTAAAGTGCTTGGCTTATCGGTTTGATGCTGTGTTTAGTGCTAAATTGTTTAAAAATAAAGTTTGTTTACAATTCTCTGAGAAACCTGGTAAGAATTGAATGTCAAAAATAGAAGCGTACCGTGTGCAAAATACACAAACTGAAAACAAGCGTGGTGCGGGGGAGAAGAGAGAGGGTGTGAAATTTGGAGGGGTAGGTAATTCTTTTTCGTTAAATTGTATACTATCGGGCGTTAATTATGTTATCACCCGTTGGTAATAAATATTTGATGTGGTACCAATATAGGTTGGCTGTTGTATGCTTCGGTAGGTCGCTTTACTCGAATGGATATTTGAAACATGTCAAACAAACCATCTCCTGGTGACGAAGACCTAAGGAAAGCATGCAATAATGTCGGTCACACATTGACTCGCTCGCCACATGATTCGCAGACCTAAATATAATAAAAAGATATGTTTTGCTGTCCTGTAGTGTTCGATGAACTACTAGACTAGTACAGCAATTTATTTTCAGAATGAGATGTGCTCAGAATGAGGTCAGCAGAAACAAAGTGAAAACATGCTTTGCTGATCTCGACTAGAGTAGAGCTCTTGCCGCCATTGAACATGACGCGAGGCGAGGGTCACGATAACGACTCTTTCTGGTGGTCCATGTGACTGGGTGAAAAGCACAATCGGATGGGCCTTGCTTAGTGAGATGTCGGCAATCCAGACTATCCAGAAACTCTTCCAATGGCATTAGGTCTATTATTATTAATATTGCTGTTGGGACAGTAGCCTACTCATCATTTTAACATGCAGTACCTATTGAGATAGACCATGATGCCCATGGACATTTTAACACAGTAGGCCTACCTAGTCTAGAGATAGACCATGGACACCCACCTTCCGTTGTCCAATGAATTTCTGTTGTCTGATCTAGACTAATCAGAATCAGTGATTCCGTCACTTTCAGATTTTTCCTTATTTAATTTTAAGGGACAGTCCTGCATGGTCTGAAATTTTGTAGAACTTTCCATCTGGATAATTTAGAAGGCAGTCTCCAACAACAACAGCGCCGATGCATTCAATATAATTTTTGGGCTACCTCGAACGACAGCACCGATGACAGTTCATTTAGTCGTAGACAAGTCATGGAATCGATGCTGTCGTTAGAGAAGGCCAATTTTTGATATCATATTCATATGTAGCATTTCATCGATATTGAGTACTTTGCAGGTGGTGAGTGTTGCTCACCACACAATAGAGGTAGGCTATTCATTAACCATTTACCCCCTAAGCCACCTGCCCAAGACGAATTCCCAATCCCTAAGAGAAGAGAGATAACTCTAAAAAAAATATGACTTTTAAAAAAAAAAAATTATTTAAGAAAATCTAATCCGGCACAGCTTGCACCCATTCACAGTCTCATACATGTTTCCATCATAAAGCTTCACGATAGAGGTGTAAAGCATCCTCCATCACCTCAAAAAAAGCCAAAAAATCTATGACAACTTCAAAAAATCACAGAGAAGCAACCATTCGCCCGATTTTCTCCAAACAAATACTGGAAGGAAGTTCGTTTTCCGCAGCTTCCGATTCCACAATTTTTATTTCCATTTGGCGACATTCAGAACGTGCAATGCCGTCCGTAACGAAACAAATCTAAAACGGCGACCCGCGGCGACTGTAGGGGTTTACCGATAGCGGCGACCCGCGGCGACTGTAGGGGGTAAATGGTTAAACGAAGCCATACGTTCCCACCGTCAATCCCATCTTTGTCCCTCGCTCGTTTGCTTCCCGTCTCCCGCTGACTCATCTCTCCGCAACCCGTCCCCATAGTTTTGTGATGAATAGGACCAGACATCGCGTTAGTTTCAAAGCACTGTCCGCTGGATCACGGGCGATCCTGACTTTCTTCAATGATAAAACAATGGTGGCAGTGTGCATCTTTCCCAGGAATTCCTTTGATTTAGTCGTCTGCCCCAGTCACCCCATATATTACTCCAATGACAGCACTGATCTCAGAAAAACAATGACTTTTTATTAGAGCGAAGAGAGCAAATTCTTAGTTATTGGTGCCCTAGTAACCTAGTTAGAGTAATATAATACTCCAATGAGAGCACCGCCCATCTTCATGCATCTTTCCCAGGAATGCAATTGGTCATCCACCCCAGTCACCCTATTCATTACTCAGAGCTATCGGTGCCCTCGTTAGAGTAATGTATTACTCAATCTTCACACATCTTTACCTAAACTCTTCCCCCCCCCCCCCNAAAAAAAACAAAAACCATGCCACCTTTTTTTTTTCTATTGTTGTCCCCAAAAGAAAAACCCTTTTCTCTCTTTCAGTAGTTTCAGACAACTGAAACCCGGGATTTTTTCATTTAGTCACCCTATATATTACTCCAACGACAGCACCGATCTCAGAAAAAAAAATGACTTTTAAATAGAGCGAAGAGAGCAAAATCGTAGCAATCAAGTAGTTTATTACTCCAACGATAGCACAGCCAATCTTCACGCATCTTTACCTTAACCCCCCCCCAGATCAAGTACAATCGACTCTGCTTAATCGCCCTTCCTTGGGATCACGAAAAAAGTGGGCGATTAAGCGGAGAAGCGATTAAGTGGAGAAGGTAATTTTGGCCGTATTTTTGGCAATGGGGTTAAATTTCTTTGGTGTTGTTGTTTGATGTTGTGCATTGACGCCATGTTGTCGCCAGACTCAGGGCAGATTCGAGTTTGACGGTGTTGTAGCACACAAAATGTTTGATCTCCGCAGTCTTTCTCATTGGCCACTTTGCAGTAACCCAGCAGACAATAAGGAGTAGGATGGCACGATCGGGATCGACCGTTTCATCCACATGACACGTTCTCTCATTGGACCGAAATCCACCAGACAGGCGCAATCAAGGTGTGGGGGAGCAGACTATAAGGCTTTCGGCGCATTAGCATTATCGGACGGGCTAATGTGGTGATGCATAGCGTGGGACAAAGGGGGATAAGGGGAGGGGCGGAGAAAAGGCTTATCACAACTATTTCGGCGTGGCAGCTGTCACTCCCTCAACTGGTCTGCTAGTGCTATCTTTCGCGCAATTAAACTGTCTGTGTACATATTTGTTTGTCAACTGTAATCCTTCAACCGCTGATCTTTGAATTCACGGGCGCTGAAAAGTGGTCGATTATCCGGAGTGAGAGGCGATTACCTAGTGACTTTATATAGAAAAAATTCGGTTCCCTGGGAAACGAGGCGATTAAGCAGAAAAGGTGATTAAGCGGAGTCAATTGTACCATTTTTTTTATTGTTGTCCCCAAAAGAAAAGCCCTTTTCTCTCTTTCAGACACTACTGGAATCCAGGAATTTTTCATTTTGTCTCCCTATATATTACTCCAATGACAACACCAATCTCAGAAAAACAATGACTCTTAAATAGAGGGAAGAGAGCAAAATCTTAGCTACTGGTTCCCTTGTTAGAGTAATGTATTAGTCCAATGACAGCACGGATCTCAGAAAAACAAGGACTTTTTATTAGAGCGAAGAGAGCAAAATCTTGGCTAACGGTGCCCTCATTGGAGTAATAATACTTTTAATAGACAGTAGGGAGTTTGGGTCTGCAGCTCTTTCTCTCTCCGCGCGGCGTGCTTCCCCCGAGCCAGTTGTGTGTCTATTTATATTATATAATACTCCACCTTGAACACTGATCAGCAGCTTCACAAGTATATTTTGCCTATTGCTAAACAGTCTAACAGTAATATAAGACACTAGGACATTAGGGACCGCGCTGGGGGGAGGCAAGGCGTACAACTAAATGAATTGCATTTTCAAGACACGCGAGCTGACGGAGGAGGCGGGGCATGGTACATGGTTTCAAGTACTAGTATCGAAATTAAATATTGAATAAATGATTATATAAATTATTATATATATCGAAATCGATATTCAAATAAATGGTGCTGTTGTTAGAGAAAGCCGTTTATAATTGATAAAGCGTAAAAAGTCGTTCTGGGAGTTGTGGTTTATGAGACCGGATTCCCAAGTTTTGTGCTATTTGAGTGAAGCTATGGTTTGGATTTCATTACAGTACTCGTTTGGAGAATGGAATTCTGGTGTAACTTAAAATTTTGGCAGTTACACAATTCCAGTGCAGGTTTTGTTTTGTCTGCGGAGGTAGATTTTAGGTAACTGACGATAAGACTTAGACTAGATATTATCATGCAGTATTGCAGGACATGCAGTATTGCAGTTGTTCCTGCTAATTGCATCGCTTCAGATGTGATTCCCATTTGAGCATCAGGTGTTTGGGAGGGAGGGGGGTGTTTAAAGTGGTTCTGAATATTCCATTTAAAAAAGTCCCAAATCCCTGTTTCTTGCTCCTTATGCAAAGCTGATGTACATAAGAAGCTTCTAAAGTAAAAAAGTTAAGCTGATGGCATTACAGAGGTACATATTTTAGTGATTGAAAGGACCAGTCTAGCCCCAACATTTTGGCGTCTGAAAATCCTTTGGTTTTACCGAAACAGCCCGAAAACCGGAAGTGACGTCGTATGAACTACACCAGCTTCATGAATGTTCAGAACCACTTTAAGTAGATTTCACAGAATATGTAAATTTGACAAAATGGTCTGAATTGTGATTGAAAGCTAAGGTCTTTGTGACAGTATCCTTGAGACTCTTTGAGTTCCTCAAAGTGTGATTTCTCCTTCTGTAATAGAAGCTCAGCCCAAGCTTGAGAGAAATACAAGATTTTGAACAAGGTTTCCTATCCTTTATTTATATAGTCTAGTCAAAGTTTGATACTGGGGAAGGCAGTTGGAATATCTGATTAGAAATGAAAGTAAGAATTGACATGTCTGCCTTCTCTTTCTGTGTATGAGTATGTATTTATAAATACTTCTTCTTAGAGATCTTACGTATAAGTTGCTGCTTTAAGAGAAATGGTTTCAGCCAAAAGAATTCAGAATATACTGGTTTTAAACCTGAACACAGCATAAAATCCTTCACCTTCTGAGGGCTTAAGCCTCACCAGTACATTGCCAGGGGCATGCCCCTAGACACCCCAGAAATTTCCAGTTTTGGACTTTTGTTTTGGGAACTTGCACCCATGACAGTAAACACTTTTTTATTCTAACTAACTGGCAATTGTACATCATTTTCTAATAATTCTAATGACATAATTATAGAGTCAACTTATTATAGACCCATGCCGAATGACTGTCTTTAAAGATGAAGAACTGGAGAGACTGAGAAGCACCCAAAGAGGACACTAACTTTTCTTGTCAGAATAATCACTTAGAAACATAGATGTAGGAAACAAAAACAGGGAAATGGAAAAGTACTGCAGCTCTTGTCTCATTGGGCATTAAGGTTAAGGACTTACCTTGACTGATGCTCTTGTCTTGATGGGCATTAAGGATAGAGATAGGGATAGAGTTGTGTTAATATGAGTTGTGGATATATACTGTAATGGAGTTCCTAGATAGTAACCATAACAAGGCATATTAGGGGTAAGATAGAAATAATATTTTAACTATTTTTACAACTGTAATGGAGTTTCTAGATAATAACCATAACAAGGCATATTAGGGGTAAGATAGAAATAATATTTTAACAACTATTTTTACAACTGTAATGGAGTTCCTAGATAATAACCATAACAAATGGAAATCGTACACAGAAAGACATCATCAGAATTGCCCAACTAGTACTTGGGAACTTTATCTCATTTGGTTTGACACTGCATTATCAAACAAAATGACCCAAAATGACCCCATTGATTTGCTCTTGTTTGGATGGAAAGCTTTTCAGACATCCTTTTCTTGGACATCACCATTATTGAGTAACTCTAAGGTCCATCCTTAGCTTGAAAACCTTATTGTCTCAAGTGCTATGAGCACAAGTTTGAGAAAAACACGATAAAAGTTCTGATAGTGACTGATATCCCATTACTTCTAACAGCATTTGGTAGTTAAAATATCGCTACTATAATGATTTGTGGGAGAATATCTTTGAAAATCTGAAATCAGTGACAGCATGCACAATGCAACTTACATAGCATCCAAATCCTATAAGTTGCAAGAAAAGTTGCATTTGTTTCACATTCCATTCCATATAATCAGTGTTTTCTTGTGATTACGCAGGTCATCCCTTAAATTTCAAACCCCTCCTCCCCCTCCAAGCTGCATGTGTGCTTATCTCCCCCTTTTTCCTGAATTCCAGTTTATATTATTACTTGCAACATGAGAAAAACCTAAAATCCTTACATCTTATGACAAGAAGGCAGTTTGTATATCCATCAACTCATATCAGCTGGAGAAAACACTGTTAAATCGAAGTTCTCAGATTGGAATGTTTGCTACTTGAACGCTTGCATTCTCTTTCGCAATGTTCTTGGGATTGCAGCATTTCTTAGAGCCACTGCTATTGACTTCTGATGCATTTTGATCCAGGTCAACCAGGTAGCGATGACATTGAGCTTATAGCTCGGTGTTTTCAAAGAGAATTCTCCAGTATCAGTCAAGTTAAAGGAAACAGTAGTACAGGCTGTACAGCTGTCATTCAGAAACAAAAAAGATGCGGGACCAAACTTGCCTGAAAAACAGAAACAAAGTAGAAATCATTCCTATAGCCCAATTTGGCATCCTTTGTCAATGTCTTTGGAAATCGGTGATTCTAATGCTTGCTTTGACCATGTATATAATTTATGAGTTCAGGGGTGGGAGAAGATGTTTATTTCTTCAGTGATTTACATTTAGATTTTTCATCTGTGCCACTAGCTAGCTTTGAACATCAAATGAATATAATTGATCGGCTTTAGAAGCTTATCACTGAAAACATTCTCTGAGAATCTGTTGTGAAGAATTCGTCATGCAAACACTGAAATGGTTCATAGTAGTGGCCTTAAATTTGGAAATACTGCTGTGGCAGTTGATTGGATAGATACCTAGGGGATCAGCTGTCTGCAAATTTTGTATGCATTTGAGTCTCAGTTCTGTTTTCATTGGGACCAAGGTTGAGCAAAAATTGGTCATTAGAAAAAGCAAGTGAATCCTGTACTATCATAATTTTTTTGCTCAGATTTTTTTTTGTGATTCACATATCAATGAAAGAGGCTACACATTTGCTAATTTATCAGGAAATACTGGGAATATAGACAGTAGACCGTTTTCTTTACCCTCCAGATCTAAAGAATACTATCGATATTAGAGCCCTTCATTATAAATAATAAGAAATGTTTGGCATAACAAATACTTTGTTTTGATTTTGTGGAGATGGAGAGGTTGTATGAAGTGCCAGGACTCCCAAACCTATAACTTAATTTTGCCTAAATTAGTCTCTCATGGGGCAATGTGTGTGATCTCTTTCCTGCCCCTAAAGCTTAACTTGGCATAAGGTGGGAGTCCCTGTTTATCGCCCCGATAGGGTGAGATGCCACTGGCAGCATGGGAGATATGTTCTGGGTCTCTTTCGACAAGATGAATTGATAGATCTGTTATTGCCCAGTAGTGATCTAGGCTTTCTTTGTTTTATCCAGGTGATTTAAATTGGATGAAACATTCCCCACTTCTCGTAAATTTGAGCTGGGATATGTCAAGTTTCAGGGGGATTTTAGATTTTTCTGAATAATACAGGAAATTGGAAGGCAGGGGACATTGGCATGGGTTCAACGTATGTAAAAGGAGGATTTGGACAAAAGGCAAATTGCACGATCTGGAGAAAACATTAGGCTTTTGTTCTTCTTTTAAGTTTTGTTAAGACTAGGCTTTAGGCAATTTCTAACTATACTATGCTAATCTACTCACAGTCCTGCATGAAATATGACTTGCAGTTGAGTTAGATATGGCTCAGAGACGAGACAGACAATGATAATGCCTAAGCAAGCTAGGTGAAGATGAAGACACTAAATCTAGACCTCAGCACTTGCAGGTTGTGGGATAAGGTGGTCAGGTTGACCATTTTTTTTTTGAAGATTGCTGAAACTGAAACTAGTCAGAATGAAATGTGTTGGGTGTGTTTAGAGTAAATAGCTTAAGAAAGCTGGATTGCCTTAGAAGAGCAGAGAGAGAGATGATTATTTCAATCTTTTATAATTTATGGCATGCATTCTGATTCATTATTTGCAGAGAAGACAGTTCAATATGAGTGGAGGAGACGTGTGTTACAAGTGCGGGAGGACAGGCCATTGGGCCCGGGAGTGCCGCAATGGACCCGGAGGTGGATTTGGAAGGGATAGGGGCCCAGGCCGCATGGACTTCCGTAACGGCAGAGGAGCCGGTGAGGGTACAGTGATTTTTTTTTTTCCTGAATCCTGCATGCTGTTTTGAAGTTTGGTCAAGTAGTTACAAGCTGTCATCAAGGTGGTCGTTCCCTTTGCCCTTGAATAGCACTTGTTTTGATTCTGTTGCACATGAGCCATGTTCTGGCCTGACTTTTGTGCAAATGGGTCATATTCCTCACATATAAAGAACACGTGAAGCACATGCTGGAGAAACAGGCCCTCTGGCTTTTTTCTGCTGTATGGCTTTATCGGGCTTAATGCATGAACAGTGAGCATTCATATTATGGTAGGCTACTAAGCCATTAATCAGGCATGCTTTCCAAGTATCTGTTCATTGCAAGGGAAGTTCAGTTTTTGTAACCTTTCAGCTGATGAGTCAAACTGGCATATTGGTGACAAATGATTTGCTAAACCTTAATCAGTGAACGTCAGTCAGTGTAATTGCTTTGGCCTGCACATGATATAGTTTGGTTCACTCACTATCCAAGTGTAAGCAAGTAATTGCTTAAATGTGATGGATTGCAGACGTATCATTTTTATCTTGTTTCCTAATTCATCAGAAATTTTGTGCATGTAGAGTTAATGGCACGTGCGGCAGAACTAGGTGATTTTCATTAATAAAGGGAACTTTATCATATCATTTTGGGGTGAAAAATGGGTCACGTAGGGCCAGGAAGGAGGATAAACAGGGGTTTTTTGCAATTTCCCCCCCTCTGTTGCTATGGAAACCCCAATTGTTTGGCCGCCATATTGGGAAATACGGATGACTTCTGCATAACTTTGAACCCTTCGATCTGGAGAACAATAGATAGTAGGATGCTGGTTTTTTTTTTTCCATTTGAAAGATCACTTTATTCAAAATAGAATGTCACAGGCTATTTTTTATTTCTTGGATAGATTTTTTTAAAATACAGTAATTTTTTTTAAAATGTCAAAAAAACATTGAAAAGTTTGAGAATTTTCAACTTTAAAAATTCAAGAAAACACCAAAAACACAAGGTATTGAAAAAAGCCCATGACATTCTCAAAACAGGGGCTTGGAGAGTTGTTATGCAAAATTTTATGTAAATTGGACCAGAAAAAAGTCAGATCGAAGGGATAGAGTGACAAAAACTGTGATTTTGAAATAATTGACGATAAAGATCACCAGACAGATGCATTTGAGAAAAGGTGATCATTTCCTTTTGCATCAAAATCAACTTTTTTGAGACAGGTATCATGAAAATAACTTCAGGATTCGATAAAGGACATGTCACTGTTTAAGAAACTGCCTTAAACTCATTTTACACAATTTTACCCAATTTTACCCCTACAGGGTGCCGCACTTGCCCTTAAGGCTCGTATTTAATATTAAGGTGGTGGATGTAATATTCCAAGGACTCTGTATTCTGCAGTATATCAGGTTTCATAATATGAATCCATTAGTGCTATTGCTTGTGTTTTTCAGAAAAATGTTACAAATGCCAAAGGCCTGGACATTTTGCAAGAGAATGCAGAATGGACCAAGATCGTTGCTACAAATGCAACCAACTCGGCCACATTGCTAAGGAGTGTGATAAAGACATTGATTCAGGTTTGTTTTGGGAGTGATTATTTATGTTTAGACAGTGAGTTATCAATGTGAAATGGAGTCATTTCTGTAGACTGTGTTGCTCCTGTAAATAATAGACTTGTACCGGCTTAGCGCTGACCTGGAAATCACCAGTGGCCATCTTTAGCACCCGGTACAAGCGCCGCGCAAGCGACCGGTTAGTACTGTATTTTGTAGGCTTCACAGAACACAGTGCTCTACCGTCATATCAAAATGTCGATTAAACGTTGTTGTAACAGTGACAGTCGGTACAAGGATCGACCACATATGGAGGAAGTCACGTTTAGACCCTGTCCTCGGCCTAAAACTCAACTAGAGAGATGTTTGAAGTGGATTCAGCTCTGCATGCAACCACACACGCAGCTTAATACTGTTTGTTTGTTCCAAGATAATAATCACACAACAGGCTAGATTCTAGATTAGTGTGTCTACTGTCATTGGATTTCTTTTCTCACCTTGATCATGGCACTAAAGTTTTGTTTTTATATAATATGTCAGATCTAGATCTAACTCAGCATGTGTGAAGTAAACACTAGTAGAACGTAAGACTGAGGTGTATCTGCCTCCATATCGGTGTGTAAATATTGTTACACCAATGCCAACTTACTGGTTGTTTTCTAGACTTGCTTTGTAATAATGAAGAAAGTCCCTAACTGAAAACTACTTTAATCTACATGGAATCCATTGTGACTCTTCTGGCTGCTTAGCGCTGAAACCACCGGTGGCTATTTTTAGCACCCGGTACAAGCGCTGCGCACGCGACCGGTATTATATTCAAATGAGTGCTTGTGTCTTAACTGGTTGTATAATTCCGGAGCACAGAAGAGCTGTGCCCTTTGCTAAGTTCGTGAAACATGTCAAAGGTTGACTGGCTTTCATCAGGGTAGGAAGGGTAAGCAATGTTCCTTCAAGTTACTTCAACAGGAAGTTTCTCTGTGACTGTTTGTGATCTATTGTCGAGAAGTCCATCAGGATCTAACTCCAGTCCTTACCTATCAGCTTGCTTACATAATATTACAAGTTCATTCTTCCTTATCTGGTTGACAGTAACACACCTTTTTCGCAAAAAGTCATGCAGAAAAGCAACGTTTTTGAAGGCGAAATCACGACCAACACCACTGTCCGCTATTGTGTTTAGAAAAAAGCTTGTACTGGGTGCTAAAAATAGCAACCGGGGGTTTCCGGGCCAGCGCTTAGCCGGATATGGACTATTGGCCATTGTTCACAGACTGAATCCTTGAAGCACTCAACATAAGACTTACAGAATCTTACAACTGCCTCAGGGTGAGGTTATGTATTTGAATAAGCAAGGCACTAAACATTTTCAATGTTCTTAGCAAGTCATATAACTATAAGTTGGGGGGGGGAGACAGTCCACCCATGTCATGAAATGGATCCTAATTTAACAAAGTCCGGACTCTTTCATGGTTGACACAGTTGCTGGTAAAGGACTGAGGCAGTTGCCTATGTTCAGAAATGTCAGCAGTGACCAAGTGTCGGACAGCAATGAAATGCATATGTTAGTCTTTTCGACAATTGGCCTGGCACTTACCTAGTTTACCCTTGGGCCGCTTGAGTTTTCAGAACTGGCATTCTAGCACTTGTGTGTTTACAGAGGTGAGGCTAGAGAATATTATCTCCACCGCCTTCTTCATTCTCAGGGGCATGCTACAACTGCAAGAGCTCAGGCCATGTGCAGCGGGATTGCCCAGAGGTGAGCATCCGCCCATGCTACCGCTGTGGAGAGAATGGCCACCTGGCACGTGATTGCCCAGAGGATCGTGGTCCTGATGATCGCAAGTGCTATGGCTGCGGAGGTGTTGGCCACATCTCAAGGGAATGTCCAACTGCACAGCGCTCCATGGGCAAAGACTGTTACAGGTTTGTTACTTTGCATTGTAGGCTCAGGTCTTGTTTACTAGTTTCTTGAGTGTGACAGGGTACATATGCTTAGTGCCATCATTTCATGAAAAGATGTGAAAATCTTTAGTCAGATCTCAAGATGGCTCAGGATCACTTTGGCTATTTTGAATTATGAAAAAAAATTTGGGACTCTCAAGTTTGGCTGCTTTGCACAAAAAAATCATGTCATAGATAGCCTGACCTTTAATTTGTGAAAGTGGTAGTGGTATTCTTGTGATAGGGTGGATATTTTTTTAAAACGTGAAATTTGGCTGTTAAGCTATTAACAAAACTAGAAAAGTTTGCGGTTGAAATAGAATACAGTAGAACTCTGTTAACATAAAATTAAAAGGACTGGCCAAATCGTTGCAAGTAAATGAGTTCTGTGTTATTGCCAACTTCTCTCAACAATTGTATTGTAAAGTGAAATGAAGTTTGTTTTCTTTTCACCATCCTGTTTGTATGGCTGATCAGTGTGGTGAAAGAATGTGGAGTGGTTAACGATAAAAGTTGCACAGTGCAAGTGGTACACATAGTCAGTCTTAACACAGCATATTAAAGTAATACAATCAATTGAGGATGGTGTGTGTGCACCCTAGGTAAGAGGCAATAAAGAGTGTAGGCGGTATTGTGTCTAGACGACATTTAGGACGGCGCTGAGGCCATAACTAGATATAGTGTTGGTAGTCAGGGATCACTGTATGTCATCACCTTTGATTGATGCTTTATTCGTCATGGGCCCAATCTAATCTCCATGCGCCAAACTAGTGGTCAAGGGGGTGGAAAAATTGCTACAGCAGCAGTGCAGTTTTAGCACTCGTGTTATCAAAGGTTGGCGAAACTGTCGGGTTAATGGTAAAATTTTACTGTGGATAGAGAGGGCCCATTGAAGGAAGATATTCTTTTCCTTTGGGTAAATGAGATCTAGGGTAAAGCTCAGTCCTATTAAGTGAGTTCTACTGTATTATGTTTTTGAAGTTAGCAGGTTTTAATAGTTCAGCTATCAGATTCCTTCGCTTGTGTTCAGCGCAACATGAAAGTTAATTTTTGTTGCTTACATAATAATAATAATATTCTTTACAAAGGGGGTAGTTTTGCCTTGTAGGCTTAACAGAGTGCTTAACTGTACACCTGACAGTGACATTGTAAGAGTATGTTGGCATGATATAGAGAACAGAATGAAAAGTAGTAATAGTAACAAATTTGGAAAACATCCATGATCTCAGTGTAAGCAGATCTAAAAAGGAAAGATTATGGAAGTGAAAATGAGACTAGAAAACTGGATGAGCTCACTAGGCTAATACCATGAGAAGTATCTGGGGTTTGAATTTGTGGGTGAATAGGTGAAGGAAGGAAATGGTTGGTCAGAGAGGAAGGCTGTCTTACTTGAGAGGATATGGAAATGCTGAAGACTGAGGTATCAGGCAGTTGTTGTAGGGGATGTGAAGGGAAGTGACTATTGATGATGAACAAGCCAGGTGGGAAGAATGATTATATTGCAGACCTGTGGTACTAGAGGGCACTTGGAGGACAGCTGGAAGGAGAAAGGAGAATTTATAAGACAAAGATGAAGATGTACCTCTCTTCTTCCATTCTTTTAAACATTCAGTGCAGCAACATGAAAGGCATTTAGATATAAGAATTTTTTTGTTTTTGTGATGTTCCATTTTGTTTTGAGCAAGAGCCAGATAAAAAAAAATGGCTTAAATACTTGAAATGATAAACCTCAGTTAATCGACTCATTGATTAAAATTTCAACACTTGTTACAGACTGTAACACTTGTATGTTGCAACCAGGCGTCAGAATAATGCTGGTTTTGCACAGCTTTCCTGTTGCATGATCACATTTGAGATAGTTGGTGCATACTAACACTTCCAAGACATTCTAGAAAGCTGAACATACACTAGAGGATAAATATATTTCTCATACACTGGAACTAGTTTCAGTTGCTTAGAGATAGAGCATTAGAGCAGAATCCACTTTCAAAGGATGGTATCTTTCTAGTGCTTAAAAAAATGACCCAAAAGTGGTGAGAAAAAGAAACTAGCACGAGCAGCATTTGGTGAGAAGTAATGAAAAGTATGCCACATTCTCAAATAATGATTGCAGCGTAGGATAGTGAATGTATTTGTTTTTGGAAAGTCAAAGGGAGACTCCCATGCAAAATTTGGTTCTAACCATAATATTATTCTGATGCCTAGTTTTTTTTTGTGAATGGGTAGATATGAGAAGTGGAGGAAGAGGAGAAGACGAATGGGAGGAGGAGAATTGAGTTGGTGACTTGAATCATTTGCACAGGGGAGGAGTTGGGCCCATTCGCTCGTCAAGAGACAGAACTTCTAGAAGTAGTGGGCCATATCGGTGGTCGGCGGACAGTGGCCGCAGCAGGGAGGTGAAGTGGAACTGAGAGGGAGAGGGAAAAGGAAGGAAAAATGGCGGCCAGGAGAGGTGAGGAAAGAGGAACCGGCATGGACTTATGGCAGTGAGGAAGAAGAAAGAGCATGGAAACAGTCAATAGAGGGGAGTTGGTCTTTGCAGTGTGTTTGCTGTTGTCATGGTGTTGCTATGGTGATGGTGAAGAAAAAGCCGTACTGCTGCAGCAGGCAGAATAAAGATGAAAAGATTAAGGCCTTGGCTGAAGGCAGAAGAATTATCTGACAAGCATAAGATAAATTGTTTAAATCCTTGATGAGAGTGATGCCCTTGGCAAAGCAGACATCTTTTGTGCTATACTGATAGAAGCGGAGTAAATATTCACTATTGGGAGATATTTTACACACAGGATGTAAATCACCAAGCAGATGTGCTTTGAAACATTTGTAATGTATTTCCATATGAGATCCGAGATATCCTTCTTGTCTTAAGGTCATGTCATATGGAAATTAGTTGAAAGCCCCTGCTTTTTGTATGAAAATATTATTAATGTGCAACAGTCTGATAGAATTGTTCCCCCATTGTCTTGTACGTGTTGCTGTTCTCATAATATCTTCTTGTGTTACTGAAAGAGATTCAGCATTGTACAGTGGTAATGTAGTGCTTAAAGGGTGAAAGGCAGTTTTTGAACAGAGTTTAATGAAAAAATATCAAAAGAACTTTGTTATAACAATTGCTTCATAAAATATGACAGAATTTTATAGGAGTATTTTGCTTGTTGTGATGGGTGTTAAAACTTCTTTAGCTTGTGACTGACTAGAGATGCCTTTTTTTTTTTTTTGATGCTGTTGTTAATCTGGGATTCATCGGTCTATGCGAACAGTGAATGAACGAACTAATTAGAGGTTATTTTTGCAGGGATAGCTGAATGCTGAAGATTGCGGAGAACTGAAAATTTAGCAGCAAAAACAAATTTTAATGGTCCAGTCGCTGCAAAAGTTGGGGGTTTGCAAAAAGTCCACGGACTAATGAGATCGTGTTTCTCGGCCATTCATCCCTGCTAAACCATGGAAGTTGCAGTGTTACAGAGCAAAAAACTTATTTGGAATGCCTCGCCAATTTTCCACCATTTTCGTGGGTTTTTTTTTGTGTGTGTGGGGATATTTTGGCCCTTTATCTTGGAACTGTATGAGTGCATTGGTAGGGATAGCTCCTGTTTGGATGTTAGGGACATTTATGTGGCAGCATGGGAAAACAAGGCACAAGTGCTGTTTTATAAATATGAAATATCTATATGATAAGACCGGATCGGGGGTGTGGCACTCTCCCTTCCTAACGCATAACCTTCAAAACCGCTGTTTGTAAAATTCGGCTGAAAACGTCAACATGTGCAATATCCGATACAGAATGTTTAGCATCACTGTCTGCTCACAGAAATTGCAAGATTTGATTAATCAATTTACAAAGTTTGTGCCGCATTTTTCTNAGTAAACACAACAGTGGTTGTATTGGGAATGTGAAATAAATGTGTCGGAAATAATCACATCCTACCCTAGCAAGCCTAGACAAGGAATTCAGAAGAGGCTCTTTCGGAGCCAAATACCAGATATTTTGCTCTTTTTGAAGGCCCTTGATAGTTCACTGACGCTTCACATCATTCACATCTCTCCCTCCCCCTCCTCCTCCTCCTCCCCCCTCCCGGCAGCGCCGAGATACTTCAGCTAGTTTGATATAATTGGAAAAGCAATTCATTGCTGGGTATGGAGAACTTTAAAGTTTTGAAATATGGTGGCGTCCATCTAATTCGATCTCAGATTAATTGAATTTCTCTTCAATAGAAGGGTAATGAAGATGTCGAATTTTGTTCACTTTGCATGTAGTAAAAGTATTCCCATTATTTGATCTCGGCATCATGGGTTTTCTTTAATTAACATGAACTGAGGCCATCACTCCTGCAAATTTGCCTTTGCTGTTCTACTGGACTTTGCAAAATCCCAGTAAAAGGGTGTGAAACAAAGAAGTTAGTGCTTGAGAGGGCAGGAGTTGGTAGGTAGGTAGGTAAGGATGTGTATTGCACAGCATTACTCCACGACTGCTTAAGGAAGGGGGATGTTGGGTGGGAGTACAGGGGTAAAAAAATCAATTGATAATCATGCACTCAGTAACACAGCACTATATGAGCTACTCACACAAGTTAGTACTACTGGTTGTCTACATGAGCTACTGTTAAAAAACAAATGGGGTTGTAAGCCTAGGCCTATGCCTATAGTCCTGCGCTACAGAAAAGGGGCATCTGAGATAACAGAAAACCTGGAGGACCATCTATCAATCATTGCTTGCAGACCGCTTAAATAACTCTAATCTCACCATATAGCAGAATGAAAGCAAGGAAAAACTTTTTATTACTAAGAATAAACCGGGACAGTGTAAATGGTTACAGCAGATCTCCACTGGGAAGACCGAATCGAGCTTTGAAACATTGATTGAGATGACGAAAATGCTGAAATGCATCAAACTGTCAAAATAAATGATTTGTAGGAAAATCAAATTTGAGAAAGAAAGAGGGTAATTAACCTCCCACGCATGTCTATACTGAAAACGTTTGTGCTTTCTTCTGGTCTAAATTCGCCCAGACTCACCCGTGCCACAAGGTGAGTACTGCCCACGCTCAGCTCAGCAGCTTAGGATTCAGAGGGAGGGAGGGAGGGGTTACTTGAGACCGGGACAGATGATGAGGTGACATTTTTTTTGTTTTTTTGTTCCTAACAGGCCCTCTCATGGCTACGGCTGCTGGAACACTATAGATCCAAATAGCCTTTTTGAAGGCTTGCAACATTAAAAAAATGAATGAAACACAAGGCTGCAAGGGGGTGACCCTATTAAACTTTCCCCCAGGGATGGAGATAGTGTAACCATGAATCAAATTACCCTGATTATACAAGTACTTTACTGGTTAAAGTTGGACGGTCCCAGCATTTTCCACTTAGGTAGACTCCACTGCATCTTCAGAATTGACTGAGTTATGGCAGTTTTCATGAGATACCCCCGAAATCCTAATTTTCAGAAATCAGGCTTATAGGAAACAGGTAGCTATCTTCTTCACAACCTTAAATAGCCACGTCATATTTCATATCCTTATGTTTTCAACTCTGTTTCCTTTGCCTGAGTGTTTTTGAGAAAATGCTGCTTAAAAGGGGGGAATTTTAAATGGGGCGGGATGCCATAATTTGTCTTCTCTTACTGTGAGTCTGGAGTGTGAGGTAAAAAAAAGAGAGGCAAGCCAGCATTCCTTTTGCGGAGACTGTTATCCACATGCGAAAACTTTTCTTGGTACTAAATTTTATGTTTTCTTTTCATACAGGGATGCCAGTCTTCTGGAAAATTCCAGATTTCTGGAAATTTTATTGCCTCTGTAAAGTTGGGTGCGTTGAGGGAGAAATGATGATTGGGAAAACAAAATGTATTGGAATTCCAAATAATAACGAAAAAGGTAACAGTGATTTTCTAAGCAAGAGTGCAGTGTGCAGGCCAGAGTGGCAGCTTCAAACTCATACACCAGAACACAGAAACATGACATGGTAGGGTGACTGAGTAATAAGGGTCTATAGGAAAATTGCTGTAACTCAACTGGAGTAGCAGGGTCTAATATGCATTTCATGTACTCTCTTTTGGGTCAACAGCTCTATAACTAGGTGGTCTTAACTAATTTTCTTTTTCATCGAAAATTGTCTGCTATTAGTTTAAAAACAAAGAGCTCACTGCCCTGAGAAAAATGATACTAAGTTGATCTCTCTAGCTTGAATTTTAAAGAAGTTTTTGAATTTAAAGTTTGTGAAATTTCAGGTTTTCACTACTTTTCACATAAGTCACGGAATACCAACTTTGGGCATCCATATTTTCTTTAAATATCATCCCTAGTCCTTGAAAACTCTTCAGCCTACAGTCAGTGACATAGATAAGGGGGTTTAGGGGAATTCAAAAGTGACAGTTTATTGTGATAAAGTTGGCATGAAGCCCAATTTTGACAGTGGCAGGATTATTGCTGACAGGATCACAGACTTTCACCTCACGGGAACTGCGTTTGTCCATCGAGCGTCATGCGCAGAAGGCAAAACCAAACGGAGGGTGTATGTTTGTCAATAGCTGGCGCTTCGCGAAAATACGTGCCCCTGGCTAGATTTTGGTTTATTTAAAGAGGAGACATGCTAAGGTTTATTTTGTTATAAAATTATCCTAATCTTTAAATTTTTTCCAGACTTTCTCATCCCTCAAAGTTTTCAGCCAGCATTTTCCACATGAAATATGGCTTTTATGCTTATAAAAATTTAATCTGAAGAAACCTTGTTATTTTAATCTTCATGTGATGATAGTTTCGTCCACATAGGCCCTGGGGGGGTAGATTTGCCTTGGGCTTGAACGATGGGGGAAAAGGTTCTAAATACACCTCTTTCAATCAACAAAACATGCACAAAAACTCAATCAAAACCATAAACATAGTACATATTTACAAAGAAGAAGAATTGTACTTTAACCTGATATAAAAGTCATAGTGATCCATTCAGTTAAGACTGAGATATAGTAGGCTGAAATTACGAGAAAATCTGTAATTCCCCAGGTTAGTGACGCAGTTTAGACTACCTACTATAACTTAGACCACAGGTCTTACGATCTCGCTGTCCATGTATGGTGTGTATTACTATCGACCACAAGTCTTACAATCTTGCTGCCCATGTGTGGTGTGTATTACTATAGAGCACAGATCTGACTATCTCACTGTCCATGTATGGTGTGTATTACTATTGCAGTAAGTCTGTTATTATAGCCCATATCTGGGCATCACTACTACATGTACATGACTTACATTTACAGTGAACAGTTGGGTTAGGCTGAGGTCTAAAGTGAATTACTTAAGACTGTAATACCAGTACAGTACATGTGTCAGCATTGGATTCAAAACAGAGACTTTTTGGAAGATTTCTTTTTGCATTGAATGCAGATAGTATGTATATGAACTTGACCGGCGACGATCGGTCAGTTTTTTCAACTACCCAAGCATTTCATCTGGCTGTCTTGTCATTAAACGTTGTATCTAGCTGAGCGGCATTGATCTGAGGCATTGGCTTCCTTAACCCTAATAGTGGCAATAGCTAATTAAATCAGCGATAAACCATGTGAGCAAATGGCAACGCCGATTAGATCGGCTGTATTACCATCCCATTTTTTTGAGTTATGTACCCTAGTCCCTTGACCTTTATTTGGACTAGAAATAGAAGAAGTGATGTTCTTACATTGGAGAGCTCGTCTAAGCTTGTTTTCTTCGCTGGAGCAACATTTTTGTGACAATTCAGTTGATTTCGTATTCTTTTTTGTTACATCATATACCATACTGTTGGTCAAAGAAATGACCACAGAAAAAATACACGTCAAAATATATAATCAAAACTATACATTTTTGGAAAGATAATAGATTTGTGCCCAAGATAGTTGTGTTCAAACTGCAAATACTCTAAAAATACTTGGAGTTCTGTGCACCTCCTGAAAATAATTTTTTGCGTCACCAGCGGCCATTTTTATTTTTCAAAGACGTGACCCAAAAAAATATAACCGATGCTTTCATAAATTGTTTTTTTCAAGTTGTCTGTCCAATTACCTTTCCAATGATATATAGTTTTATACCTTTATAACTAAATTGAATTTTTAATGAATTTTTTACTACCACCCATCATTTTGAGCAAAATATACCCTGCCACTTAGGAAAAAACTCCTGCCACTACTAGGGTTAATAGATACATGTACTTTCAAAATGAGCTCTTTACAGATCTAGATTATTTATACTTTACAAAAACATCTGTAATGTGGAACTCTCGGTCTTTTTAGATGGACAAGCAGAGTTTACTCACTTTAAGATGAAAACTGGACTTCGCCTTAGGCCTTAGAAGGTTGCAGTGTGGAAATAAAGCAAATGTCACATCTTTTGATACGCCATCAATTGGTAACTCCGGCCGGTGGTCCCTGGAGGAGTTATTGATAATAGGTGTTTGTCAAAAAAGGTTTCTAATAGCAGTTGTGTGTGTGAAACTAAAATACTAGACGTAAGAGTGTTAATAAAGGAGCAAATAGAATGTGAATGTAATGCATTCCAATACTATAACAAAGAAAAAATAAGTAGATAAGTAAGTAAATAAATAACTAAAAGCCTACAAAATAATTTCTCAGGAACCAGAATTTTTGTGGCACTAATATTTGAACAGTGTAAGAAATCTTCAAAATCAATAGGATGGGGGTATGTGAAATTCAGAAAATATAAATAAACAAACGAGCCATCTTCAGTATACAGTGAACCTTGGATCTAACGAGGTCACTGGGACCGATCTTCAGTCCTCGTTGAACACAAGGTCTTGTTGAACACAAGGTCTCTGCAAGTTGTGTGAAAACTGGTCTATCTCTAGTGAGAACCTTTAGCTAAACTGGTACCTAACTTTGCACTTCAAAAATATCGCTGTTGCTACTCTTGACTCCAGACACCATCAGCATGACAGTATCGCAAGCTGATACATGTACTGATTTTGTATTCACTGGATCAGAGGTACCTTTACTATTACAAATAAGGGAAAAAACCGGGGATTTTCATTTCCCTCGTTAAATGCGAGGTCTTGTTGAATCCAAGCTCGTTGTATTCAAGGTTCGCTGTATTATTCAACTCCTCAGAGTTCAGTGTGTATTGGATATAATAATAGGTCATAGCTATGAGAAAAACTCCAGCTGAGCTCTGCGTTGCCAGCCATCCCTGTTCCTGGTTTTCAGACTTCTTGAGGAAAGGACATGTATGAGAAAGAATAAGTGTCTTAGGAGGACAGAAAACCTAAACATTGAAAAGTTGTCAGAATTCTTTATTTTCCTGTGTGAAACCTCATGTTTGTGTTCAGCATTGTTGGGCTTCTTTTGTATTTAGACTATGGTAGTGTTGATACACCATATAAATAACAGCCCTTGGGGTTTGGTCTGTCCTCCATCCTAAATGCTCCTGCCAGGCATACCTGTATGTTACTCACATAGATCATTTGCTCTCTTCTGATTGACAGGTGTGGATCAGCTGATCATTTGGCTCGTGATTGCCCTGATGCAGCCAGCAAAACGCAGTGTTACAACTGCAATCAGATGGGCCACATAGCCAGAGACTGCCCCATGGACTCAAATGATCTGGTTGCAGCGGCGTGATTGGGGTTGGCAAGCTCTGCTTGATGTATTGTTGCTCACATTTCTCTTTCTGGAATGCCATTTATTTCCCCCATTACTCCCGTGGAAGGTTTTTGTCAGTCAGACACCCAAACACAACATTATATAAAACACATTGCTGTCATTTACATGTTTTTTCCATCTATAAAGGAAGGAGTTATGTCAGAATGTTGATACAGTTGAACCTTTGAATATTGATAAAGCTCATTCTTTCTGTGTATGATGATTCAAAACTGTAAGATTGAGATTTATTGTTTTGATGAACATATATTTTATTTTCACATTGTCACATACCGTAGCACATGTGTTGAAATGAAGTGTTTGCCATGTGAAACATTTTGAACTTGTTTGCGACATTTGAATTTCTCATCATTCATGGTATCTTTACTTAGCTCTCACACTCACCCACCCACAATATTCTTTCACACATTGACATTTCACCTCACAAAAACGGTGCAAAACTATTCAGATTTTACTTTTTTTTTGTTTGTTTTTGTGCCCCCACCCACAATGCAAGCACTAGACTATTTGTAATGTACTAAGAAGAAAAGGCAAACAAATCATCAAGTATTTTGCGCTTTTGGTTAAGCTGGGTTTGAGGCTGTCTTCTCATTTTTTCATGCTTGTTACTTTTTTCTTCTTCAGAGGTTTTCATGCTGGGTTTCTTGTTGAGGGAATTGTGGGACTCTGGTTAAAGAAGAGATTTTTGTCTATTTTGGTCTCTTAATGCATATCAGAACGTTGAAGCCTTCAAAACATATTCTGGCCTTATTGGGTTGGGTGTCTCAAATCTGCATTACAAATAAAACCAGACTTTAGCACAGCAGATTCCTTTTTGTCTTACTGATAGAAGTAAAGAGTAAATAGTCATTGTTTGAAGATACTTTACACAGGGATATAGATCACCAGACAGGTGTACTTTGAAACATTTTATCTCATGTTTCTTATTGAGATCCAGGATTCCCTTCTTGTCGTTAAAGACATGTCATATGGAAATTAGTTGAAAACCCCTGCTTTTTGTATGAAAATATTAATGTGCAACAGTTTGATAGAATTGTTCCCCCATTGTCTTTGGAATGTGAGTACGTGTTGCTGTTCTCATATCTTCATGTGTTATTGAAAGAGGTTCAGCATTGTACAGTGGTAATGTAGGATGAAAGGCAGTTTTGACTTCAGTGCCCTCTCAATGCATTGGTTAAGTTTGCACTGTCCTCAAGCTGTGGTAAGAAAAAAAGAGTTTCTGTTGATGCAATGCTAATTCAGATGTTCTTTTATTATACTTGTAAAAGCATGATTTAAAGAAAGGATTGGTATTCATATTGTGGCATTTGGGCAGTAGGAAGTGTAGATTTTATGACATGAAAACCAAAAGTATGGATTGATTCATTAGTTTGTCCTGTCACTCTTTATATACTTGTAGATACTTGACACTGGAATGGACCTGGAGCCAGTTGTTGGTAGAGAAAGGTGTTAAGTTTTACAGCAGCTCAATCCAGTGGATTGTCCTCTTTGTTATTTAAATTCGAAAGGCACAGAGGTGGAGATGAGGTATTCAGCAGAGGTGAGGTTCATAAAGGCAGCTGTTTCCCGACTAAGTTTCATGCCATGTGCACTGGCCTGTGCTTGAGTTCTGTACAGTGTCTCAGGGCAGTTCAGGAATAATAAATAACCTTGGTGAAAGGTTTGGTGTTCAGGGCTAGAGAAAGTGCTTGTAACATGAAACTGGCATGAGGTTGTTATATGAAACCCTTTGCAGGGAATGTAAGAGACAGTTTGGTGTGTGGGTGTGGAAATGCACAAACAAGATGTTTACAAATTTAACATAACAATGAATCCTGAAATACTGTAGTGCTTTTAAGGAGGTAAACCAAGTTATATCAAGAGTATTTGTCATTTGCCTCAAGAACATACGTACAAGTTGATTATCAAACTTGATGGCTTATTTTGAGAGAAGTGGCAAATTACTTCACAGAAATGCAGTGAACTGATTTGGTGGTAAGTTGTCAAACTGTAGATTCTGGGAGAGGAGCATTTGAGTAAGATGGTAACAAATCTGATAATTTGTGCAGTTTACTGGCCCTGTTGACAATGAAGAGACATTGCTTATCATTTGTCATAGTTTGTTTTTACCAATGAAATACCAAGTTTTAATGCCATTGAGTAGCAGACCTGAAGTGTTGTGCAGGACTGAAACAGGCTAGTAGTACACTGCTTGTTACTTTTATTCAAGTTAAGCAGAGGGGGGGTTTGTATATAAAATAAAAACTGTTTGTACTGAAATTGTTATCAGACTTGTTTTGTCATTTATGTGAACGAGTGATGTATACAGGATCATTTCAGTAGATAGGTCTAAGAAATGCAGTATTTTGCGAATATTGGCCAGTTTTAGAATTGCATATAATTGAAATGTCTTCCTCAGTTCTTTTAAAAGGAGTGATACTTCTAGAATTATATGTGGAGGGGGGGGGNGGGGGGGGGGGGTGTATAGCTATAGAAATACACTTTTGGATTTGGTAATACAGTAGGAAATCAATATCAAGGTATGTCTTGATACAGGGGAAAAACTGTAGATACTTAGTGCTGAGGTCCAACTGAATATTGAAATATGGGATAAATATCCACGCATATAAAATTCCAGAAACACAGTGTTCTTAATAATGAACATTTAATATTGAGGTTCTACTGTAGTACTAAAGATCAACTACTGGGGAATCTCATTCTAGGAGACTAAAAATTTCAGCAAATAAACCAAGATGCAGTTAAGACTAAGGCCGTGTTCATAGAGAACGCGAGTAGGGGGAAGTCACTCTGGCGGGTAAAATCGCTCCGAATTGCCGGCGTGTGTAAGGAATCTAGGGTGTACATAGGAAACACGGCAAAATACAGACGTGTAGAAGCAAACTGAAGGATACACATCTTGTTTTTAGCAATTTTCTCCGTTTCTTGTCCATGCTGTTGATGCAAATTATTATAGATTTATAATGATCGATGTCAGAGGTTACAGCAAGCAGAGCGATGGAGGCACATTTCAGACCTCTACTCTTTATCAAGCCATATCGAGTGGAAAGATGAAAATTCCGGAGCCAGCAACCCTGCCAGAGTCAAATGTTGTGGCATCATTTGTGTTTGTCACTGATAAGGCCTATCCCCTAATGCGCTGTCTATTGAAACCATATTATGGTGGAACAAACTTGGGTCTCAAGGAAGAATGTTTCAACAAAAGGTTATCTAGAAGTAGGAAAACAGTTGAATGTGCATTTGGTACTGTATTTTAGTTTCAAAGTGGCGTCTGCTGAACAAACCAATTGATTTGAAACAAGTGCTGAACTTGTAGACCGCATCATAAAGTGCGTCTGCATTTTACACAATGCAGTCATTGCTAGAGATGGCATGGACCACAATTACACAGAAGTTTCATGTGAAAATTTTGCTATTGTTTGGGATAGATATTAGAAGTGGTCAACTAAGCAATGATGCTAGGTCAGCAAGAGAGACTTTTACTGCATATTTCTCACATCATCCATTGGTTTACAAGAAAACGAAATGTGAAAACATGGTAACGATTAATTGCCTCATCGTTGTATAAACAAAACATCAAGACTTCTTTTATCAGATAACAAGACTAACACCACCCCATTTTACAAATGGGCAGGCAGGCAACACACCAGCGGCGAAAGAATACCTAGCGCACCAAAAGGCATCATAGACGAATACATTAGACTCGGTGAAAAAGTTGGACGATTGGCGAATCGGAGGATTGAAACGATCTATCGGAGATTGTATTTCGTTGCTATATACATTCTTTTTTTTTTAAAAAGGGTAAAAAAAATAAAGAGGACTAGTGTGTTTAGTTACCTTTTGTGTATTTTTCTACGAATTTAGGTGAAAACTGCATGTTTTTACGTTGCGTAGTTCTCAAGAAATCTGTGACACAAATTTGGCTGAAGCGTTTAATTATCAAATAATGATTGTGCATGATTAGATAGATAGATAGATTAAATTAGAACAGACAGACAGACAGGCAGGCCGTGGGNCAATGGTGCGTGAGTGTAGAGGTCAAATCCTTTCGGGTCAGTACTGAAGTTGTGTAGTCAGATCTGTCTCTTGCTGCAGCCATTGTGGGATGTAGCCTCTTGTGCATGAACAGAAAAAAATTGGAAACCCCAAGATTTTTTTCAAATGGTCTAACAAAGATCCAAGAGACACAACAAGGCTCACACTGACTGGGGGAATTTTTTATTTTATAATTTTTTTATACAGTAGTTTATATTTACACAGACATTATTAAGAACATTTGTTGGGTCAGCTGACAACATGTGTCGTGGTCCAGGAAAATCCTTAACTGGTTAAATTTTCAACTTTAGGTATTATTTATATTGTGTGTGGTTTCCTCATTTAATTCTATAACATCAATTCTATAATCGTGCTGACACGCTGTAAAACACAAACTCAATCAATCAATCAATTCGGTTTTTAACATGCGTGAATATGCAGAATTATGAAGCCTGGACTTCCAAAAGACTAAGAGGAGGATAGAATGTTACTAGTGATAGTGAAAAACTTTCCAGCTTCAATGCAAAAAATACTTTCTTTTGCATCTAGTACAAAAACTTAGTCTGTGTTCTGGTTTTTCTGGACTGCCACACATCACATGTAAGTGGGGATTTCAACAAATTTATTCAAGTCAGCATAAGAAAGTTTCAAAGCGCTTGGTTTTAACCTGTAAGTAATCGCACATATTGCACATCAGTCAACTGTCTTTGATCAATCACTGAGATTGTAATAATAGGTCAGTACAGTGGAACCCTCTTAGCAGCTTTCTCCTGGGACTGGATCATTTTGTACTGAATATGAGAGTATTTGTTGTCAAAACAACAACTTTTAATGGATTAGATCGTCACCGTCCCCTAATACTGTCGTAAATGCAAATCTACCAATAATCAGTTACGACAGTGTTAGGAGATGGTGACGAGATGTAAACTAAAATGTAATAATCAGGCATGATAAAAAGCAATGATAAACCCATTTCTTTACTGTCAATAGATGCTCGTGGTGTCTTGAAAAAGTATAAATTTTCATTTGTCTCTTTTGGAAAACTTGGAGACGAGTGTGAATTTAACTATTGGCATAAACAATTACTTTCTTAGTGTATTGTAACACTTCTGGGTCTTTTGTTCTGTAATGCTGAAATATGGATAATGTGAAATTCAGCAGATGTTTAAATGCTTCATTTTTAGTCAACTGCTGGTCATGGAGGCATCTCATGTATATCGTATCAAACGACTGAAAGGGGATAGCGCTTGACTTCAGGAATGATGCCGAAAAACAGAAAGTACCCATCTTGTCTACTGAAATTGTTGTCACACTTTCTTGACTATAAGAAAAATAAATAAATCTTCTGCTCCGGAGTATGCTTGTGAAAATGAAAGAATGGGAATTACAGTACTGTTTAGGAAAGCATTTTTATCACAGTTATACAAATCATTCATCTATGTCCTTGACCCACTTCTCAATATGCCTGTAACTGCTCAGTTTGTCACAACCTTTACCTCGTTAACAACATCATTTGACATTTAAAAAGTGAAATATATACATACACCATACCACATTAAAATCTGAAGCCTAGTATACACACACAGTACTTCATTAAAATGTGAGTACACATATCACATTAAAATCTGATGCATATATACATACCATACTGCATTAAAATGTGAAGCATATAGTGATACACACAAACCACACCACATTAAAATATGAAGCATATGACACACACCATACTACATTAAAATGTAAAGTGTATCATGTATACACCATTGTGTACAGTACATGTCCCTGTCAGCACATGAGCTACTGTAGCAAGCCAGTACAATGTGTACTGAGACATGGGCCCAAGCAAAGCTCTTAAGTTTACACCACCAGACCAAACTTAGCCTCCAAGCATTTTGAGGTCTTGTGGAAAATTGGATGTTTTTTATTTTCACAGGCCAAGGGCTGACATTTGGCAGTGCTATTCAGCCATAAGCCCTAATTGTGAAAACCCATGGTTAATATTAATACAGTAATATAGTCGACTACTCTTAAGTTGATGTCGTCGGGGGACTAGAAAAAAGTTCAACATATCCGCAGTTCAACTCGACCGTCACCCACCTAGAATGACTTTTTAAGGGACATAAGCGTCTAAATATTATAAGTTGGTTAGTCCACGGCTACCAATTTCTGCTTTTTTCCACTCTCCACCGCTTCAGTTAATTAAATTTTCCTCTTCTCTTCAGTGGAAGAACGTGCAACTTCCTAACTATCAACGTCGCCATATCTTGCAACTTTTGAGACAAGCACAGGGTCTACAGTAGGCTAGTATGTAATGTACGTCTGATCGCTCAAACAGTTAACGGCAGTCGAACTCAGACTAGAAGCAGAGTAATGGTACCAGTACCAGTTGCTGATTTTTCCTGGATTTCATTCCATTGAACTGAGTCGTAAAAGTTAACAAATGAACTGTCTTTGGTTAACATAACAGCCAATCGAAACACCCGTGCGCCGCTGGTGTGTGTGTATGTGTGTGTGTGGATGGGTTGGGGGAGGGCGACTAAGACTAAGGATCAAGAGAGAAACAGCCAGCGAGGGGGAAGGGGGGTGGGTTTAGAGTTGAGAGGAACGAACAGTGGTGCGTGTAAATGTAGCACGCACCTTGTAGGCCCAGTACCAGCATGACTAAACAATAAGACTACCAACTACTATACGGCATGTACGCGAATCAAAAAGGGAGGCCTTGTCTACCAGCATGCTGCAGAATGTGCACACAAAATTGACATCGCCTCATTAATGATAATCAGTTTGCTTGTGTCAGTGCTAAATATTGGTCGGAAAATTGAGAATGAGATCAACTCATCCGTTTCGTGTTCAAGAATTGGAATGAGATACAGGGAAGGATACCGAAGTCAACACAGGCGTTGCGACACTTAAGTTAAGTCAATACAACCGTTTTATTTTTGTATAAAATACACTGTATGATACATGGTGCCGGTTCCCCCCAAAAAGATCAACATAAGAGGTTCAACTCAAGCGAGTTCAACTTAGGTGAAGTCGACTGTAAAAATAAACACTCAAATCTTGTCTGTCCAAGAAAAGAGCCATGCTTGTGTTTTGCATACAAGTGTGTCAGAGGAAACGTATGCAACAGCCTACAGAATGTTCCAGAGTTAGTACAGTACTCTATAGTCTATAGTTGGCACATGTCATTGTAAAACTGTGACACCACTCATCATTTTCAGTGTGCAGCAATCCGTTGATCACATTGCAGGCCTGTGTTTTCTTCTGAAAAGTTGTACACCCACACTTGGGGTCAGAAATCATACAAAATATAGAAATCACTTGGAAGTGAAGTCCTGTGCTGGGTGTAGCCTTGGTTGTTACACACTACCAGCTAAGACACAGCCTGCAAAACTGCTCACAACACTGGGTGACAATCAAGGCAGACAGGCCCTCCCAACACTGGACTTCGGTGCAGCATAACACCAAACTGCGAGCAAAACAAAGTCAACCTCAAGCCAAGTTAGTAAAAGACATCTTAAGAAATTAACATCCCTGGATCCAAAGAATACCCAGTCAATAAGCTGGTGAACATATTAAAATACAGTCAGTACAGGTTTTATGTGTTTGTCTTTAGCAGAGAATTATAGTGGACTATCTGGGACTGAGCAGTGTATGCTAAGTGGGTTCCACTGTATGTAACACAACACAACACAACACAATTACACAAGCTATCCAAGTCTTGCGACCATGAACTTGATGTACACTATAGTCTGTAAAATGTAGAAATGGACACAGAAACCACTCATCTCTTCAAAATTATTTGATGAAATTTGCTTTTGGAATAAAATTGGTTTGGTGTTGACCAGTGAAAAAGGTGGGCTTGGTTTACAAATAGCAACCAAGCTCAAAATTTCAAAGGGCTTGGTAGATTGGATCAGTCTTAAAATTTGGGCCACATAATAAGCTTAAATCTGGTATGGGTCTGGGTGAAAACTAAAACTTTGGGCTCAGAGGGCAGCTCATAATGCTATAGCCCATCTAATAGAGAAAAAAAGGTTCCAATCCCATTACAGTACAGGTGTGTAATCTGTACAAAAATAATGAGACAGTAATGATATCATCTCCCTTCAGTATTATGAATTTGGAATCAAGAACAGAAAGGACAAAAATAGACATGCCACTGAATCTGATAAAAGCTTAAATATATGACATCATCTTGTAAGCAAATCTTATTTCCATTCAAGATCATGCATCTGTGGTGACTTTGTGTGCTCTTTATTAAGTGTCTAGCACTGTACTTGTCTATTGAACATATTGGCTTTTCCTGTCTTCAGTTATTTCCTTCTTTCCTTGACCTTTAATTTTAATTTATGCTGTGAAACTCTGTAGTGCTTAAACTTACTGATGCCACAGAAATATATGTACACTTATGTAAGGAATCTTTCTTCTGAATGGAAATTCTGGTGGGAAAATATAATTTTCTAAGTTCCAACATAATCTATATTAATAAAACGCTTCAGCCAAATTTGTGTCACAGATTTCTTGAGAACTACGCAACGTAAAAACATGCGGTTTTCACCTAAATTAGTAGAAAAATACACAAAAAGTAACTATACACATTAGTCCTCTTTATTTTTTTTTACCCTCTTTTAAAAAAAAAGAATGTGTATAGCAACGAAATACAATCTCCGACAGATCTTTTCAATCCGCCCGATTCGCCAATCATCCAACTTTTTCACGGAGTCTAATGCATTCATCTATGATGCCTCTCGGTGCGCTAGGTATTCTTTTGACGCTGGTGCTTTGCCTGCCTGCCCATTTGTAAAATGGAGTGTTAGTCTTGTATGAGATAATTCATCAAGCAGTTTTTGAGGAAACATGATTTTTTTACCCATTTCTTCACTTCCAGACCATGTCAAGGTACTGAGTTAACATAACCATTGTTCATGCAAATTCTGTCAGTGTCATCATGGTCCCTCTCTCCCCCTCTCCCCCTCCCTCACCCAAGTACGCTCACTATGATTGTCTCAAGTGTTTTGTCCGTATTTTTTGACAAAAGCATTTTGGAAAACATGTTCTGTTAATAATGACAGAATAATGACCATAGTCTGATGAATGGGTGAGTTTGCAGGCTTCTTTTCCACTACTGTATCTATTCTATGGGCACACATCTCTACTCAATGTCATAACCAATTACTCTGAACAGCATCTACTGTTGACTTATTGCATCAACTCACTTACTATCTTCGGCCAATAACCTGATTTGCCCAGAACAGCCACATCTGCTACAAAATTTACTGACCTCATCACACAATACTATCGTACTGTATTTGCAGCGTGGAGCCCAACTGTCAAAAATGGCTTACAAAACTGAAAGACTCAATCCAACTGAAGTTAAAAAGTGCCGGGCCAAACAGATCATCTTTATCCTGCAAATATCATTTTGAGACAGCCATGAAAGTAATGGCGAGTTGCACTGTGCTACAGTATCTGAATTCCCCATTTTTCACTGGGGCATTCTTATCATACAGCTATCTTCATGACAAAAAGAAAATATTTACAGTATGTGTACAGCATAACATCTTTTTATGCTCTGGGAATGACACCAGTTCAATGATAATGCTTTTGATCCCTTGCTTAGTGCAGAAGCAAATGCAGTTTCTGTAGAAATACTCTCCATAGCACCACCAGGCGACCCAGGCTGGATAGAGGATCTCCTTAAAGAAATTACAGAAAATACAACTGGCATAAACTATATTATAAAGAGTAGCTTATAAAACTGACTGTCCAAAAAAAGTGACGCATATTTTTGTGCAGTTAAAATGAAGTTGCAATTAAAATCATGCAGTACAAAACAATGAACAGGTATGAAAACTGAGTCAAATGAATGCCCTTCTAGTCTATGACCTTTTAGCTACTGACTGTGCATACCTGGTTGAAAATTAGCATGTCATAGATCTCAAAGGTCAATATCGCATATAACCCCCATTTGCAACAATGACTGCCTGGCATCTTTGATTCTATTCAATTTGGTCAGATACTTTCCTTTGGCCAGAAAGTGTCTGGGCTGTCGACGATGACTGAGGAAGTAATTCCTGAGGTGACGCAGACGAATAAAACTATCCTATGCCTGAATTGTCATTCTTGGCCTACCGCTTCTTCTTGTGTGGTCGAATTGGTTGCATTAAATCAATTAGGGAGGCGACTAATGTTTGACTGAGACACATTGATTAAAGTGTGCTGCAACACGATCCTGTTGTTTGCCGACCTATAAATGGTCAATCGCCTGGTCTCTTTGTTACTGGAGGTATTAAGTTAAATGGGACATTGCAATTTTAGCAAAATTAATAATAATGACAGCTGGGAAGCTCTGATCATCTCATTTTACACCCTGACTTGGTACTCACTCACACACAAAATTTTATGAAGTTGTCATGAATAGTCACTGCATCATGAACTGTTACATAGGCTAACCATTTCAGGTTCATTTTAAACTTACCCTCATGTGGTCATTTTTAGAGTAAGAGGCATACGTCTTTAACAGTATCACCTCTTCATCACAAAAAATACAAAGACCAATCCTTAAAACATTCTCACTCTCTTTCAATCATCTAGTATTAAAAAATTGAGTGATATTTAGGTAATACAATATATACATTTCTATTTTTGGACAGTACCCGGCGGGTATATTTAGGTGTGTAAGAAACTGTCCAAACTTTTAAGCCACTGGCAGCAGAGTTATGCAAATGACAGCACAAAATGCTCTGTCATTTCATTTCTGCTTCCCTTTGAGTTTAAGGATGTGAGCTACAGCAGACACATGTTCTTTTTCTTGATCAAGACAAGAAATGTTCATGAAACGACAGATACAGAACAAGCATCAAAAACTGTTTGAAAAAAAAAATACTGTTTGAGTGTTTGTCACGCTAATGACAGTCATCTTGGATTTTGTTTACATAATTTTCAAAACCTTGTAAAGTAGAGTTCAGTTAATGGTACTTTATCTGAAATCTGGTAACCCAAAAGAAAAAAAATCATCATTCAAAGGCCCTCTTCATTTACAGTAAAAACTAAAATACTTCTAGTAACCCGATAATGACATTCAGGAAACGTTCAATAACACAAACTGTTGCGCCACTGAGGGAGGAAAAAGTGATGGAGAGAGGAAAAATGAGCCTCTGCTGTTATAATTCCCCCCCCCCCCCNCCCCCCGTCCATTGGTGGTAAGGGACGTGGAAATTACATTAAATATTGTTTCAATGAAAGATGATGACAGTATAAGGTGATCCTTGATAACAGTGTAACACACAGCTTGTAAGCACAGCATACTAAACTTGACACGCTCAGAACTATCATCAAAGGCTATTGTTTCCATTTTACTTTAAATAGCTTACATAAAACTCGCTTAATCCCCAAAGATTTGGCTGATCCCTTCAGTTTTGTGCTAATTGTATTCTATTGTGTCTCCATAACTTATCAGGTATCAGGTATACTACATTTTGCACAGGAACAGTCCTCCTTCTTTTCTTACCATTACCATGGCTATATAACAACTTCATCAAACTGCGATCTTTAAAGCTCAATAAAAATAAAACTACTTGAAATTATAAAAAAAAAACATCACATCATCTTCATTCATCATTTTCATTCAAATAATGAACTACATGTTCTTTAGATCTATTTTGTCAAGCTCAGAGCAAAGTAGTCCTGATAACCACACAATGCACTAGACACAAACCAATTTACAGGCAAGATGAAGATGCAAACCACCACCATAAATCATGTACATCCTTTATGCCCAAAATATACACAATTACACACATAAACAATATGAATACAGGCATCAAATACAGTGCTGATGGTCCTGGCACTAATGATATGAGGCTAAAACTAAAAGAATTGTTTGCCAGGAAGTCATCGTGGGGCCCAAGGACTGGAGTTTCCTGATGTAGGAGTGACAGAACCTGGCTTCTAAAACTATGATGTACATCGGATAAAATGAACCAATGTCCTCAGACTTAGAATTCATATTTATGACTTTAGAATACATATACAGTGATTTATCCATGCTTAGAAACTTCTATTGTGCTAAAATTTCATTGCTGTAAAAGGTGTATTATGCAGAGGGAAAACTACAATAGAACTCAGTTATAATGGGCTGGTCGGGATTTTCCAAATTTAGCCATTATAACTAGACTATGTGCCTTTGTTTCTTTCCTGCTGTTAAAAATAAGAGGCTGCTTAGGAAAAAGCTGAGAACAGGTGAACTCAATCTGCACTGCCTTGGTTGATATAGTCAAATGATCCATCATGCTATCTAGAACAGTGTCTGATACTCACTGACAAAGTTCTGCTGACTCTTAGGAAAGTCAAAACTGAAAGACTACGGCCTTGATATTTCTTTTTTTTTTTTCATAAAAATAGAAGACCAAGTTGTAGATTAAATTCTTGTGGCGTTGGCTCAATCAGTAGTCTATCACTGCATTTGTACAGTTGTGGTCCAAAACATGCAAAATGAACATGCAATCACTCCTGAGATAACCTATAATAACCTCTTGTGAAACACTGAACAAGGCCTGTCATGGGTCATAGTTCTGAGCCCTAGATCTTGTTTATCTATTGATCATTGAGTGTGTGAACACAAAGCACAAACCACATATAGATGATTACTTCAGCTTTGGTTTCACCAATGCTTCAGCTGTCAAATTACACCGTCACTAGTCATGCCATAATTCTTACTATACATGGGATTTATTCTGGAATAGCCTGCACTTCTGGCTCTTATAGTAGTTCTAGGGCCTTTAAAGTAAAGTTATTTTAACAGTAAGAAAGAAGAGGGTAGAACAAGGATTTAGAATTCAGCTGTTAAAACTGGGCTCCTGTTATAAATGGGTTCCAGTGTACTTCCCTAAACTTTGTGACAGGCTGTGTGCCATCCCTTGGCAGTGTCCCATGGCATCTTTGCAATCTTTAATGGGCCTAAAGGACAATGCCGCACTCATGGGCTATCAAGCTCACATCCATTACACTAGGAGGACAGGGCCATGTACAAAGACTTCTGGGCTAGAATATGCCAGGAACTTGATTCTAAACAAAATGAGGCTCTCATTTTTTGTCCCTTCTGTCTTCAGTGGTTGAAGTGTTGTTTCCTTCAGAGAGATTTGAAATGGAAGGGACGTAGATACCACTTTTAAATATATTACAGTAGCCCATCATAACACTACATTGCCTTCCTAATTAAAAACAACATTTCAGATCCACAGTGCAGTGTTAAATGTAGTAATGAAAGAACTGTGTTGATTATCTTCACATTGATCAGAGAATGTGTCTTACTCTTAGCCGCATTCAGTAGACATACATGTAATTACATCAGCACAAGTATAGACAGTGTGTCAGACTAAAACTATGGACAAAATTGGTGAAAAAATGTTGCTTTGACATGACTCACCTGTCTGGGTGTGTACGAGGCCCCAGAATGCTAATAAACCCGTTAAACCAACAAGAAATGCTTGATGTCGTAAGTAGCTCATCACAACTGTGACTAAACTGTGCAGTCCTCGGCAGAACATTTTCAGAGTTGACCTATCTGAAGTTGATAGACAAGCCATTATGGATAATCTCATTTCATAATAACACAGTTGTAAAAGGACGGACATGTAGGCCTACTTGAAAACAGACATACATAAAAACACATCTTTTGTGAAAGGAAGGCCCTTAATCTTCCACAAAATCAAGAATATTCCAAAACACATTATAAATTGCTAAAGGATGGTCAGGTCACATTTTACGGTTTGAAGTGCAAATCTGGCAAATGACAGGAAGCATCTTAGAGCATCAATGAATTGTATAATAGATTACTGTATGTCTGAAGACAGTGCTCGGCCAGATACTGTACTCTAGACTCATTTCAAAATGATGGGGCTGTGTTTGTCAGTCAGGAGCAAATCTGAAATAATACCACTACAATGAGATTTTATGCTATGCTGCTTTTGTGTATAGAATTTTGAATTTCTGGAGACCCAGATGACATCTGTTAAATGTGGCTGTGTGAAATGCAAGCTGACATCTAAAATCACCAACTGAGATATGTCCATTGTCACGGACAATGTGGGATCAGTTTTTAGTTAGGCGTAAACGGCATGACAGCCATTAGCATAGCCCTGGTGTCTTACCTCGTTCTGACTGACAGCCACGTAAAAAACTCATTTGACCCCAGAGCGCTGAGAGAGGCAAACATATTTGGTAGCAGCGAGTCGGAAAGTAATTTCCAGCAGATTGGCTGGTTAGTACAGCTGAGGTTGAGTTAACATGATGTGTAACTGATTATTTACATGATATGTGGAATATTATTGACCTAGGAGTGAGACTAGGGAAATAGACAAGTAGATGACGACTGTCGGTCGTTGAAGAAAGAGTCTTGTGACTGTGAGCGTTTCTGTGATTTCCAAAAGGAGAACCAGCCAATAGTACGGTGAAACCCTTGGTGTGAAGGTAGTGAATGGTGATTTTAAAAGAATATGAGAATTTTTAGAACGTAAGGATCTAACTGGCTTGCGTTTTTCCAATAACTCTAGTAACAGGTAGGAAGGGGAAATATCATTCAGAGCCTTATAACAAAGCAGAAGAATTTTGTATTCTATTCTTGCTCTCACTTGCAACCAATGTAGGGTTTTCAGAAGAGATTCACTGCTTTCAAGCCTTTGTTTTTTAAGGATTACACGGGCTGCATTATTTTGTACCCTTTGCAATTAATCTAATTTCTCTTCAGTTACACCGGCCAGGAGAAAATTACAATAATCCAAGCCGCCTATTTTCATGGATGATTCATTGAGAGAATTGATTTTTGCATCGGTGGAGCATAATATTACTTCTGTCTTGTCCTCATTCATCTTTAATTTGTTTAACGTCATCCAGACCTTACTTGCTTCAATGCAAATTTCAGCACTAGTAATAAGGCTACTCTGGTCTGTGGGTCCTGACGACATATAGATCTACGTGTCATCAGCATACATATGGTAGCCTGCACCATGTGATTTTATTAAAGGACCTAGACTAGAGGGTAAGTGTACATGGTATACAAAATCGGCCCAAGGACGGATCCTTGAGGCACACCGAAATTTAGTTTTACAATATCAGATGTCCTGCTTTCAATAGTAACTGCCTGAGTATGTTCAGAGATATATGACTGAAACCATTTTAATACTGTCCCTTCAAGCCCAAATTTAATCGATAATCGTTTCATAAAAAAATGGTGATCAATAGTATCGAATGCAGCGGATAGATTGAGCAATGCGAGAATCGATACCTTCCCTTCATCACTGGCATTCAATAAGTTGCTTGAAACACACAGGAGAGCGTATTTGGTGCTAAAATGTTCGCGGTAAGCAGACCGAAATTTTTCATTTAGATCATTTTTGACAAAATGTTCTTTCAGTTAAAGCAGCACAATTTTCTCCAGAATTTTACTGACAAATGGCACATTCGATACTGGACGATAATTTTTCAATACATCTGGATCTAAGTTAGATTTCTTAAGTTAAGGCTTAACTAAGGCGTGTTTAAAGGCCTTGTGGACAATTCCACTGATCAATGACTGACTTGTGATGGATGTAACCATGCTTATAAGATTGTCAATATGAAGATTCAATAAGCTGGCAGGATATGGGTCAAGGTCACATGACCGGGGAGGGGATTTTAAAATGATGTTCTTTATGAATTCTTTGGATACTTCACAAAATTCACCAAAATGGCTGCCTTCAAAATCAGAAAACTCTGGCGAATCAGTATGGATTAGATTTTCTCTACTAGCGATAACTTTCTGAGCGAAAAATTCACAAAAGGCATTTGGCAATTCATCCCTTTTGATGTTACCCGGCACCCTGCTTTCTTCACTCTTGCCGCACGATTTATTGGTAATACAGTCGAACACGCTTAAACCGTAATCACTGGGCCCGCGTATATGATTTCGTCTTAGCGCTATTTCGGTTTAGATGTTCCAGTGCAAAATCAAGGGAAGTAACCACCATTGCGAACTTTAACTTGAATTCCNACATAACTGTATTGAGCAGACTAGTCTATAGAGAGGCCGTATGTCATAACATAACTGTATTGAGCAGACTAGTCTATAGAGAGGCCGTATGTCATAACATAACTGTATTGAGCAGACTAGTCTATAGAGAGGCCGTATGTCATAACATAACTGTATTGAGCAGACTAGTCTATAGAGAGGCCGTATGTCATAACATAACTGTATTGAGCAGACTAGTCTATAGAGAGGCCGTATGTCATAACATAACTGTATTGAGCAGACTAGTCTATAGAGAGGCCGTATGTCATAACATAACTGTATTGAGCAGACTAGTCTATAGAGAGGCCGTATGTCATAACATAACTGTATTGAGCAGACTAGTCTATAGAGAGGCCGTATGTCATAACATAACTGTATTGAGCAGACTAGTCTATAGAGAGGCCGTATGTCATAACATAACTGTATTGAGCAGACTAGTCTATAGAGAGGCCGTATGTCATAACATAACTGTATTGAGCAGACTAGTCTATAGAGAGGCCGTATGTCATAACATAACTGTATTGAGCAGACTAGTCTATAGAGAGGCCGTATGTCATAACATAACTGTATTGAGCAGACTAGTCTATAGAGAGGCCGTATGTCATAACATAACTGTATTGAGCAGACTAGTCTATAGAGAGGCCGTATGTCATAACATAACTGTATTGAGCAGACTAGTCTATAGAGAGGCCGTATGTCATAACATAACTGTATTGAGCAGACTAGTCTATAGAGAGGCCGTATGTCATAACATAACTGTATTGAGCAGACTAGTCTATAGAGAGGCCGTATGTCATAACATAACTGTATTGAGCAGACTAGTCTATAGAGAGGCCGTATGTCATAACATAACTGTATTGAGCAGACTAGTCTATAGAGAGGCTGTATGTCATAACATAACTGTATTGAGTCTGAGAAGGGACTAGAACTATAGTGCTTGAATTGTAATTGAAATGTAATACAGTGAAACTCGAATATAACGAGCACGGATAAAACGAGTTCTCGCATGTACCGAGCAAAATGAAAATCCCCGTTTTTTTTCCTTCTTTGCTATAGTAATCTTGCCTTTCATATAACGAGCCCAAAATCCGCTAAACTCGGCCCTAACGAGGTAACCGACCTGCAATTAAGCCCTCGCAACCCTTTCATCCGCAATAAAACTTTCAGCGGCGAGGAACTCGAACGTTTAGGCTAGGTAACAACTGCCAACAATAGGCAAGTCTCGCTGTCTTGCTTATGTAATTTACTGGTAGGATTACCGGTACAAACTAGTTGCGCAGTAGGCCAAGAAGCGGGGTAGGGAAGGATGCGCGCGGAGATGGGATGGAGAAAGATGGGATTGATATGCTCGGCTAATGATTGGCCAAGCCTGTTGTTTAGATCAATCATTGCGCTAGGCAATTTTGATTTCATTAATAACATCATAGGCCTGACAATCGCAGAAACGGTGATTACGATCGGTCAGTCATTCGTTTCTCAACTCTCAACATTTGCATTGCTTTGTTAACACCTGTCAATGTTTACACCTGTCAATGATGGAATCGAGGAAGAGAAAATGTCTGTCCTTCGAAACAAAACTAAAAATAATCGCGGGGCGCCCAGTTGTAAGTACATTTTCTACCACGAGCCGTAGGCTCCTTGTGGCATGGAAAGTCTGCGGGGGGACTCCGAGTGGTCCCGCCTCGTCTTACTTATTTCATGTTGTCGCAGAGTTATCCCCCCCCCACCCACCTGCACCCACGCCCATTTGAGGGGACGGGGAACCGGCTGGGTAAAGTAGTGTCGTATGTCGTTCCGGGTGGCGGGCTGCGCTGGTGCAGCTTTTGCAGGCGGACACCTCGCCTGCGTGGCCTTCCCATCGGTTAGGTATGTTCTTATGTCTCAGTGGCAAACTTGTGGCATGCTGGCGTGTTTACCTGGGTGGCCCCTGGGTAGACAAGGCGCTTCCGCTCTACCCGCAGCGACCAGCGAGCAGTCTAGCCATGTTAGATCTAGTATATGAGTCTCCCTGACACTACTGACAGTTTTTACATGATTTTCAGTGGACCATGCATGTAACGAGCCATCGGTTCTAACGAGCATCGACGGTTGGTCCCGACGACCTCGTTATATCCGAGTTTCACCGTATTATTATTGGTAGCGTCGTGTAAGGCCGCGAGTGGGCTATGTATGCATGATTGCAATTGGATTGTTTTAATTGTTTTAAAGTAATGTGGTTGGGACATAATTGTGAGCCTGGTGTGGGGCAGCAGGATGAGAGAAGCTCGGTGTGTGAATGAGTGTATTCTGATTGTAATATCTATATTATCATTTTATTGTATTACATGTTGTGAGCCTGGCTGGGTCTTTGTTGTGTTAGTGCTTCTTCCGCAGCAGTATATTGTGTAGTCCTAGTTAGCAGGACCTGTGTCTCCCCATCTGTCTCTCTGTTCGTCTGTCTCGTCTATCCTACTGTCTGTCTTTCTGTTTGAAGTACTGGTTCCCCAATCTGGGGGATTTGTTACATCCATGCTGCTCTCACCTGAGTGCTCATTCTCAGCAACATTCTCAGGGGATGACCCACGTCCAGTGTGGCACAAGAATCTTTCATCACCAGCCTCCCTCTGACATGAACTTGTCACCTCAGACTCTTGGACGCCTGTGTGATCAGTGCCAAGCCCTGAGACTGAGATGTGTTTGTTGTGGGCTAGACTCTCTGATAAACTACCATCAGGCTCACCACTCTGCTGTTTAGCATCTTCATAACGCTCTGCCTGAATAAAGAGCCAATTCAACATGCAGGTCAAACATTTATGTTAACAAGATATCCAAAAATCAACGCTCTTCATTAACCACATCTCAACCAAGGACCAACTGGTTAGGAGACAATCTATCAGCCCCAAGCTTGCAGTTGCAACAGAGATGTTGCAACAGAGCCCATTCAGTTGCCATCTATAACAAATGTGTATTTTATGACTAAAGTTAAAGTGCAAGGTGGTGATACTTCACGACCCCATCAAGAGCTTCCATGAAGAACTTAAGAAATTGTATGTTAACATCTTCATCCAAAAACTTCAATCAATCCAAGAAATTAGGATGAAGCCTTGGCCAGGTTTTTATGGCCTTCAAAACTCAGAATACATTTGCTATTTTCAATCCAGCTGATAGTGACACTGTCAGAGCTTATGAATGTGATATTCCACATATACAGTACAGTTCACTTAATACGACAGCACTCTAGTCTATCCGAAATTTCGTTTAATGAGAATGAAAAAAAAATGCCTGTCCAAAGATTTTTTTTTCATTCATATCAAAATACTTCCACCAACCCGTTAATGAGTTTCAGGCAATCTTGAGCTGGTGAGAGAGGAACAGTGACAGAAAAAGGAAAAAATAAGCCATTGCCATGACAATTTCAACTTTCATTAAGACCATTTTTCCTCTAAAGCAGTAGAGCTCTTTTCCTAAGACAATGATTTCTCAGAAAGCTCAGTTAACCTGGCACAGAATAAAATCTCTGTCCAAAGGCTCTCTTTATTTATGGTAAAATTTTAAAAAGTACACTTTTGCTCGGTCCTTAGGTGTAAGCATTATCTTGAAAATGCTCCCCATGCTTCACTCTGACCTGCGACACTTGCTCCTCCAGAACGTACATAAGTATGGGTGCGTGTGTGTATGGGGGGGGGAGAGTGCATGTGTGTTCATGGATGTGAATGTGGGTGTTTCTGTGTCTTGCATACTTGTTGTAGTTTTTTTCAATTCAATGTGTGTGTATATCTGGGGAAATGTAAGTGCATATTATGTCTAGGCATTTAGAGCCCTTATACATAGTCTAGGATCAGGCGCTATAGAAATGCAATCAACTGATATGGATAGATCAAATACAAAATCCCTTACTCTGCCAAGATATGGCTGGTCCCTTCAGTTTCATGTGTACAGGATGCTACAGTATTTCTCATTAGGGAAAGCTGTGATTCTGGCAATGATAGTGACAGTAATAGTAATTCAAGTCCATACTAGTTCTCTAGATCTAAGCTTCTAACAACACGCCAACAAATAATGAAGATTGGCTCCACCAAAGGAGGGGGAAAACCACAGCTGATCTGTAGCTTACTGTTTCCTGAGGNTGTGTTCATGGATGAGAATGTGGGTGTTTCTGTGTCTTGCATACTTGTTGTAGTTTTTTCAATTCAATGTGTGTGTATATCTGGGGAAATGTAAGTGCATTTAGAGCCCTTATATACGTAGTCTAGGATCAGGCGCTATAGAAATGCAATCAACTGATATGGAAAGATCAAATACAAAATCCCTTAATCTGCCAAGATATGGCTGGTCCCTTCAGTTTCATGTGTACAGGATGCTACAGTATTTCTCATTAGGGAAAGCTGTGATTCTGGCAATGATAGTGACAAGTTCAAGTTCAATCTCTTTATTAGGCATTTTGCCAATCATTTTCATAATATATACATAATCAATATACATCAAATTCAAAGAAAAATCTAAAAAAAGAAACGAAAAGAAAATTGAAAAGACAGAAAAGATGGAAAGAAAGAGGAAAAAACTTGAAGGGATAGAGACTAAATAGTGACAGTAATAGTAATTCAAGTCCATACTACTGTAGTTCTCTAGATCTAAGCACCTAACAACATGCCAACAAATAATGAAGATTAGCTCCACCAAAGGAGGGGGAAAACCACAGCTGATCTGTAGCTTACTGTTTCCTGAGGAAGTCAAAATGTTGGTATAGCTATTGTAAAACAAACAGCATCATATTTTCAAGATCTGTCTTTTTCTATTGTCTTCAAAGTGTACAGATGTATGTTACAGTCATTACTTTTAGTATGTGCAGTTTATAACTGATAGATATCCAGAAGCAGCCAGACACTAAAAAAAAAAAATGGATTGAGGCCCATGAAACTAATTTTGTTCAAGGCAATAGAACTTACAATGTGCTAGTGCCAAGGAAAGGAACAACAAGACAAGACTTTGAAGTTCAAGTCCAACTCATGACCATGACTTGCCACCATCTTAATTTTTTTGTGGTCACATGACTTGCCTTGTGAATACAAGTCACTAAAAACATATTCAGTGTATAGAACATTCAAAGACCATCAAGGAAAGAAATATTTTATAAGATTAACTTCAGAAGTTACATCTGACTTTTTCGGCATACAGTAGAGTGCACCTAATTGGATTTTCTCTTTATCGGATGCAAAATGAAGTTTAGTCTTTTTCTTCTTCTTTGTGCATAGTCAATTATCCCATTATTTGAGTCATTTCCATAGTGTCCATAGTTTTTGAACATTAAAATAATTAGCACCTTCGTTGTTCTCCCGTAGTGCCAACCACAATGAATGGTGCAGCGCGTGAAACGAGTGTGATTAAACAGTGAACAGGAGCTAGGCCTAGGTATGGTGAGCAGAGCCAAATGTGGCTCATATTACAGCATTACTGAGTGAGCCAGCAGGCAGAGGATGGCAGATGAGAGCACAGAATCAATTGATTGATAACCATGCACTCAGTGACATGGTAATGTAAGCATCAATTACTGTATACTTTCTTGAAATACGGCTTCATGAATCATCTTTTATGCTTGCTTTTAGGCTACAGAAGGCTGTACAAGCAAATATTTTTCTAGACCTGAATGCCTAAAAAGAATTGACGCAAAACCTTTTGTGACTAGTACTAAACTGTAGCTGAGGGAATGGTTTAATGAATCTCCGATGGAAAAGCTATACTGGACTTTACTGTACATGTGTACTTAATTTTTTTTTCAAGTAGCCCTCCTGAAGGCAACGACTTCTCAACCCTGGCTTTGTCCCACTCGAATCAGCCATTCTCAGGGCTCACATAATGAAAAAAATGAGAAAGAGGACCTGAAAGGAAATGGCTTTGTCAAAGTTCCTTCCGCGATGAAGAATACTACAGTATATTAAATAGAATGCAGTTATACAATTACATGTATTTCCCTTGTTAAAATCATAATTCAAACTCTTGACATTTTGAATCACTAACAGTGTTCCCAATGAAACTGAACAAAGTTGACTCTACTGTATATGAAATTCTCATGAAACAGTCAGCCAATCCTGGAATTTCTTTTGACTGAGCTAGGGTTAAATCAGATTAGTCATCTGCTTATACGCACTGTTTGGATGCCAACATGTATATGTTTATATATGATACCATAGCAGATCATATGGTGATAGGATATAAAACTGCACAGTAATGCAACACATACAGTATTGTGTCACAGTGTAAATATCCTCTGGAATGCACTTGAAACAAAAGTTTCCTTCACTGCTGAAGCAAGAGGTTCTATTTGAGGAAGTCACTTGTAAAACATGCTAAGTCACTTGAGATAGACTGGGGATCCAGCAGGATCCGAGTGTGTTTCCCAAGAAAACTCTGCAGTCTTTGCACACATGTCTCTGTGTTTCACTTCTTTCCATCCATGACATCTGCTGACTTAATGGGGTTTGACTGCCAAAGTATTAACAGTGATAAAGGAAACACCTGACAGAAAAGCCACTATAACTCATCCTTCATCAAAACTTGACTTAGTATGTTTGCAAGTGACCTCCTAATTTGTATTGTATTCTTACATAAACTGAATTTGATTTTTGGTGTTGGCTCCCATGCCACATAAAATTTTGCTCCTAGATAAATTGTGTCCAGTCCTCATCTAAGCCTATGCTGAAAAATTTTACTTGACTTCACCACTACTTTTTCAACTAAGTCTCTGGTACCTAGTCTTCTCCCAAACAGTGCACAGAACATTACAGAACACTAGAGAACATTACAGAACACTAGAAAACATTACAGGACACTAGAGAACATTACAGGACACCAGAGAACATTACAGGACACCAGAGAACATTACAGAACACCAGAGAACATTCCAGGACACCAGAGAACATTACAGGACACCAGAGAACATTCCAGGACACCAGAGAACATTACAGGACANCACTTCTTTCCATCCATGACATCTGCTGACTTAATGGGGTTTGACTGCCAAAGTATTAACAGTGATAAAGGAAACACCTGACAGAAAAGCCACTATAACTCATCCTTCATCAAAACTTGACCTAGCATGTTTGCAAGTGACCTCCTAATTTGTATTGTATTCTTACATAAACTGAATTTGATTTTTGGTGTTGGCTCCCATGCCACATGAAATTTTACTCCTAGATAAATTGTGCCCAGTCCTCATCTAAGCCTATGCTGAAAAGTTTTACTTGACTTCACCTCTACATTTTCCACTAAGTCTCTGGTACCTAGTCTTCTCCCAAACAGTGCACAGAACATTACAGAACACTAGAGAACATTACAGAACACTAGAGAACATTACAGAACACCAGAGAACATTACAGGACACCAGAGAACATTACAGAACATTAGAGAACATTACAGAACACCAGAGAACATTACAGGACACCAGAGAACATTACAGAACATTAGAGAACATTACAGAACATTAGAGAACATTACAGGACACCAGAGAACATTACAGAACACCAGAGAACATTACAGGACACCAGAGAACATTACAGGACACTAGAGAACATTACAGGACACTACAGAACATTACAGGACACTACAGAACATTACAGGACACTAGAGAACATTACAGGACACTAGAGAACATTACAAAACACCAGAGAACATTACAGAACACCAGAGAACATTACAGAACACCAGAGAACATTACAGAACACTAGAGAACATTACAGAACACTAGAGAACATTACAGGACACCACAGAACATTACAGGACATCTATGCTTGATACCTGTGGAAGCTGTAGCAAGGCTAATCTTTCAGTCTCTGTAAGCGATTTGCAGCTCTGGACAACTTCTTTCAGGGTCTCATAAGAACCGGTGGGACACAGGATATGCTGTGCATAGACTCTAATTACCTGAAATGTAATGTCTTTACATTGACCCACATACCCAGGTTCACATATATGTATAATATGACTGTTTACTATTATACCATGCTATGGAAAACAATCTGTCAGTGTCTCAACTGACGAAAAGCCAGGGGTGTAATGATATTCAAGTAAGCATTGCTTACCCAAAGGAATTTGAACAGATCAATGCCTAACAATGTTTGTAGACAAATACAACAAATAACATACAGTACTGCATTTCCATGCAAAACACATTTACCCGTTTTACGAGTCTATAGAAGACACCAATGTACGCCTATATACTGCNATGATTGTATATTATACCATGCTATGGAAAACAATCTGTCAGTGTCTCAACTGACGAAAAGCCAGGGGTGTAATGATATTCAAGTAAGCATTGCTTACCCAAAGGAATTTGAACAGATCAATGCCTAACAATGTTTGCAGACAAATACAACAAATGACATACTGCATTTCCATGCAAAACACATTTACCCATTTTTGAGTCTATAGAAGACCCCAGTGTATGCCTATATACTGCTTGCTCCCATTCGCTGTGTGTTGTGAGCACTTTGTCATTTTGCTTACAGACCGTCTATTGCTGTACACTGGAAACTGCACTCAGTTCCCGAGTTTTCCGAGCTACTTTTTTTCTATATATGAAGTTTTTCACCTGATAAGTAGGGTTTAATTAATTATATAACTTCTTGCCACTGCTGATAGCCAATCAAATTCAACACAGCACGCTAGTCTGCGAGACGGAAATGTCCATAAGTCCTTGGTCCCTACACCAGAATTGCCTGTTTGGCGATGATGATGTCAAAGTAACCAAAAAGTAACCAAAAAAAAAAAAAGTCAATGCCAGAGATGAACTAAAACTTTTCATCTAACAGTCAGTACATTCATATCAACTTTTCATAGTCACAGTTTAGCTCATTCATGAAATCCACAGATGACTAGACTAGTCCTATCCTTAAAGTTCATTTATGAAAAGCGATGATGTAATCACTGAAAAGTAATTCTGGCGGTTTTTATGGTAGTTTCTCTTTCAAAACCTTGACCTCACATCAGTGTTATATATAGTGACTATCCCTACTTCCCTGTTGGCAAACTCCATGCTAGAGGTGTGCCTTAACAGATATTTTCAAATATCTATTACTATTTAGATGAGTAGATACCAGATATCGACTCTGTGATGCCATATTTTTTTAACTCGTGTCACGTGGCTTTCCTCAAGCGAGCTGGCGAGGGCCCATTCCCAGCCCTTTGTGTCATTACAATTTTGTTACTGTGTTTTGTTTGTTTTGTATTGGTATATGTGTGTTTTTCTTTTACTTAAGGAACAAAACTTTAACTGAAGTTCTTTGAACACATAAACAATCAACTTTAGTTAAAAAGTGATTATTTAGTAATAATAGATCCAACAGCAATTTTAAAAATCATCTTTGATTTCTTTCTCTTGATGTGAGGTGATCAAACCATCATAACCTGAGACAGCAAAAGTTTACAGATGAAGAAAATGGATCATATCCATTGTACTTGTAGATTGGCATGATCTTCTCTGTAAAACGAGTTCCCTGGACTTTGAAAACAGGTGCTCTGAGATAACTGATGTTTAAGGAAGACAGAGATACTTTGAGTACTGGCCTGCTCCAAATCTGACTTTAGATAATACCCATTATTGCATAGTTATTTTCCCCATTTTTTAAACTATAAAACAAGTAATATTTAGAGAGAACAACAAATAATGACGCAAATTTTAGTTATAATTATTGTTTCAGTGAGTATCTACCAGTATCTATTAGGGTAATGACAAATTGTGGGCACTCGCGACTTGAACCAAATATCTAGAGTACTCAGTATCAATATCTGTTAAGGCCCACCTCTTGTTCCTGCTACACCCCTGTGAATAACAGGAAAACTTACGTGCCTGCAGTTGGTTAGATGTCCTCATGTGAAAATCAAATTGTCAGATACTCAGTATTTGACTAAAGCAATCATTAATTCCATACTATAGCAATCACTGTTGAAATGAGTGAAACTGATGAATGAAATTGGTTTATGTTAGTGATGTAGCATCATGCTGGAAGCCCTCATGTAAATAACATAATAACAATAACAATAATAATAATAAATCATACAGTTTGAAATATTTTCATATGATGTCTGAATAGTTTATCACACAGCCCTGTTTCTGTCAATATGCTCCACCCATTTAAATATATTTCCATCAAACTACAGGGAAGCCACTTAAAATGAACGACATGGGATCAGTGAAAAGTGTTCATTTCCACTGGAAGTCACATTAACCATTTTTCAGGGGAAACAACTTGCAGGAGTTAGATAACACGGAAAGGCAGACAAGATGAAGTGTGTTGGTGGTGCAAGAAATATACAGTGGAGACCACATAAACCGAGGTCTTACAAACCGAGATAACCGTGAAGTGAGGTTTTTTACTCCCTCTTTGTCTATATTAATTTTGAACTGATAAAAGGTGTTCGCAATGAGCCGATTCTCATAAACCGAGGTCATTTCGCCCCTCAGTGGTGATAAAAAAACTTCAAACTGCTCCTATTTACTGTACACATTTCGCTCAGTTATTCCCACATGATGCTCAAAACCGGACTGAGAAAACAGCGCTCTCTGCATTGTGCTAAGGGGCATGGGTGCGAGGTAGTATTTGGAGAAACGAGAGTGCCAGCCTGTGTAGTGTACGCTTACAGCATGCCTGCCGGGCGTAGACTAGTACCAGGATACTGTTATGCCATCAGTGAGACGGGCGAAGTATCGATCGATAGCGTCAGTGCACAGGAGAGGGTGAGGAGATGGGGAGAGCAGAAAATTGAAAAATGTATAATTTAGGATGTTCACTATATAATGTTGTACTATGCACTTGCGTTGTATCCATGTATGTTCTGATGTGTCGTCAATTACTGAATGAAACTGTGTCCTCTGTTGTATTGCTTTTATGTACATGATGTAGATTAAGCTATTAAATAAACTTGTTAAGCTCGGGACAATAGGCGCGTGTCGGCTTGTTACTTTTACTCTCTCTCTCTCTCTCTCATTCACACACACACACACACACACACACACACACACACATACACACACACACACACACACACACACACACANACACACACACACACACAACACACACACAACACACACAACACACACACACAACACACACACACAACACACACACGCACACACACAACACACACTGACACATCAGTCAGTGTTCTGGCCGCGCTTCGAGGCAGTTGCACCTCAACTCTTGGGCATTGCGCTGATCAGAGCTGTTGGTTTCATTCGTTCCCCTTTATTTCTTTAACCATGGAATACTTTGGCGACACTTATGTTACCCAGTGGCCTCCCCTTACTTACACCGAACACGCTTAAACCGAGGCCGTCACCATTTCCCAAGCACCTCGGTATATGCGGTCTCCACTGTAGTTGGTAATACAAGATGCCTATGTGTCAAATAAAGTACCTCTTTCAAACTAAAAAAATGTTCAAAAAATGTGCTCTCCTGTATGTGTGGGTAGCGATGGTAAGTCGTGGACACACAGCACAGATCAACTACCTCAATGGTCACCCCCTCCCCTCCTACCTTCTAAACCATTCTTAATGCAATGTCATCAGGTTTCGCTGCACTTGGAAGCAAAGGTGTACATGAGCAATACATCAATAAATCCTACTACAACAATGTGAAAATTGGCCCACAACCCTGCAATTCAGAATGTTCTTAAAGTGCAAGTCCTAATGAAACAGCTAATTTCATCCATAAAATTAAAAGATACAACAGAAAAATATATAGACTTTAGTATAAGTTCATTCAAGGTAGTTCACTCCACTATTTTCTTGTACTGTATTCTAACACTTCTATTCAGCAACTTCTATTCTGGACTTAAAACATGCCATGCCAACTGCCCGTGATGCCGTGCAGCCTCCCTTCTTCCCACTGGAGACATTTTCTCCAAGAATACTGAGAACAGTAAGATGTGCACTGAGTAGAAAGCACACTAAGATCTTTAAACAACTGTTTACCACTGTACCTGAGCACACTGCTTCTGATTTAAGTTGTGTGGGTTCCTCAGCCAAATCTGAACCAGCTTGTGGGATGGCAGATACTCCTTCACATGAGCATGCAGGAGGATGCTGTGGAGAAGACCAAGGTTACCTGTACTAGTCTTGGTTACTGACTCACAGTCACATTTATAACATACAGCTCATTAGCTAAATCTTTTTATCAACTATGTGCTGATTCCCATCGTCTTAACTTTTCTTTCAGCGTATGTCTGTGGGGGGAGGAGGTGGAGAGGATAGGTATCAGGATGATGCTAATTCCTAGTGCCAGATCTTGTTGTGAACCAGATAGAATCCAGTACGGATGATAAAACTCTCCTCCTCCCCCTGTCGTATCTTTTAATCATTAGTGTTTAACCTCAATGTCGTGACTCTCACATAGTTACAGTGGAACCCGCTTAAGCGGGATGGCTCCGTTTCCGATGAATCATTCCCCTTTTCCCCTTAAGCGGGAGTCCTGCTTAGACAGACTATCCATTATAAAGTGATTTCTTAGATAGTTTGTGCATTTCATTCAAGTTAAGGGATAATCATTACTTGTTGCTAGTGAGGTCAGTGCTATCATCTTTCAATCAGTCATTTTCCAGATCAACTGTTCCAAGAACGAACGAGTGAATAAAACGTAAGCCTTCCCACGTTTTTATACCCTTCCTGCTAGTCCATCGTTAATAGACAGACGTCGCCAAACTATTGAAGCTCTCCTTTAAAAATTAAGAATGAAAGAAACAATTTCTTTTAAAGACTGGGACATGTCTACATCAGAGGGAAAGAAAGGAGACATGTTAAAATAAAACTGGAGAGAATATCAGAGGTCTAACATCTCTGAAGTCGAGATGTTCGCCGCCCTCCATTCAAATGATCAAAGCTAATATGGGATCGAATTTACATGATCGTAAACTGGCAAAGATTAGTGTCACACTTCTTGCTCCATATCTGGCCAGAGCTTGACTCGAGCGGCGTGTGTCAAAAAGCCTTTTACGCAACATGAACGATGGTCATGCCTATGTGAATGACACCCCGACCGACTGTTGTGCAATAGCGTAGGTAAGGCTCATAAGTGTCAATCATTGCCCAAGCTGATGAAAGGATAAGGTGTGGCTGACAGGGGGTGGGGCTTACTTAATCTTGATCCGATGATGCTTGCGCGGATTAAATGACCAGTAGCTAGGATGTCCACTCTCATTTGTCCATGCATGTCCCGAAGGGTCAACTGCCTAACAGGAGGCTATGGGGAGTTAGTGTCAATCACTTCTCACGTAATGCAAGGGGGGCAATCGGGACCGTTGGTACAAGCTTCTATGTAGCTCTTAGGTTTTCAGCTGATGGGCAAAGATAAACAAGCACTGAGACACCGCACGATGGTGACAATTTTAGAGCATTTCTGTCAAAAACAGCGTATATATTATGGAGATCTGGCTCCAAGTCGTCTCACTTAAGCAGGTTGCAGTCCCACTCACATGTATACATTTAAATAGCAAAAATTCCCTTTTCAAGGCATTCGTCTCTTTTAAGCGGGAGTCCTGCTTACGCATGTCCCACTGTATTTGGATTCCTTGCCTACATCTTAGAAAGATCCATTTCCATCACTTTATTTGCTGTTGTCAATTTCTCATATGGGAGTGAATATCTCAGCAACTCCAATTTCTGAAATGTGACCTGGAAAATGCTATATTGTGAGGTTTTAAGGTACAGTAGAACTCTGTTAACATGAAGCTGATGGGACCGGCCAAATCACTGTGCTTTTAACAAGTTTTTTTGTTACCCATTACCAGCACAACATGAGAAATAACCAAAGAATGATCAGGTGACTGTTACTTGTGACGGCTTAGATGGTCTTGACTGGTGACAGTAATGCATGTTGTCAGATGTATGTTTATACTGTCATTATCTTCGACTGATGTAATATTCAGCATATATACTCAGAGGCAAAAGAAACGCGAAACATTAATAATGAAAAGAGTGCACTAAAATTAACAACGGTTTATCATAGTTTGTATGTGAAATTTAATTTTTCAAATTCCAACACTCGTAAGCGTGTCAGTGGATGAATGTTTCAGTAATTGTTTTACGTCACTGGATTGAGTCTATGACTTTGACCTTGGAGCATAAAGTCAATACCGCGTGTGACCTCCGTTGGCTGCAATGACAGCTCTGCATCTTCGTGTCATAGAGCTGACTAGAGTGTTGATTTGTCCATTTGGGATCTGCGCCCACACATGGCCAATGGCTGCAGCCAGTTGAGGAGCTGTGCGTGGTCGTGGTCTCAGCTGGTTGAGCTCTCTCTGGATAGCATCCCAAACGTGTTCGATGGGGTTGAGGTCAGGCGAACGGGACGGATGAGGCAAAAGATTGATGTTGTTCTGCCCCAGAAACTGTTGTGTGCTACGGGCAGTGTGAGGTCTCGCATTGTCTTGCTGAAAAAGAAAGTTTTGATGCCTCTGGAAAAAGGGCACCACATGAGGCTGAAGAACTTGGGCGATGTATCGCTGAGCTGTGACCCCATTTCCTTGTCCACGACCCAGATTCTGGAAGACGACTGGTCCAATCCTTTGATTCAGGGCGATTGCTCCCCAAATCATGACGCTTGCACCTCCCCAAGGGTCTCTCTCTAAGACGTTGGCATTGGCGTAGCGCATCAGGTCTCTGCGCCACACACGGATGCGTCCATTTGCAGGGTCAACGCAGAATCTGTTCTCGTCTGTGAACAGCACTCGTCTCCACTGTCTATTCCTCCAGTTGACGTGCGCCTGAGNCCTTGCAGAACGTTGGGCGCGGCGGTTAGCTAGCACGCAACACGTGCAACGGTCATCATCCGTAACAATGGTCACTCAGCCAACAAGAGGCTGGACCCAATACCCCTTGCGCAATGAGTGTTAACTGCAACATCAGATGTTTTTTTAACAAGTTGGTGATGATTGGGGAGATGCCAGTGTTCAACTTAAGCAGCTACGAGCGTATCTCACAATAGGAAGAGTTGAAATATTAGAGGTGGAACACTAAGATGGCCAAAACTGGGTAAAATGGTGAGAGTGTTGTGTGAAGCGCAGGCGTCTAATGTCACTATAAGTAATTTAAATTACCGTTCTTCCTCTGGCTCACACTTGGCCAACTGGATGACACTGCTGCAAGTTTGGAAACATTGATCAAATTTGGTCATAACAAACAGATCCACGGCCTCGGCAAGACGTTGGTTCAGACTGGTCATGATGTTTAGTTGCAGCCTGATAGAACTGGAGCCGCAGTAGACTTGAGCTAACACTGTCTGAATTATGTTGTTTTTAGAATCTGGTTCATAGCAGCTTAACTTTGCTGAAGTCGAGTGCTGAAACATGAATACAGTAATATGTAAAATGTTTGAAGCAGTGAATAACACACAGTGCTCTTCTTCTGTGTAATAAATAAAACATTTTTAAGCGTGCATATAGCTGACATGGCAGAAAATTTAGACAAGTGGATTTTGTTCCTAGAAAGGCAGCAACTTTGAATAATCAGTGCAAGCAAGGTCAAGGTTCTGAGTTTGTGCAGTGATGTTCAAGTTGTGTGAAGATTAAGCTCTTATCTTTACCAAAACACAAATAATAACCAGCAGCATTCATTTGTTATCCTTCGAATTTTGACAGGATATAGTATCTCAGTGTACTAAGTAATATGTCAGAGGTATTATCTTGGTTAACATACTGAACACAGTGAAGTCTGCAGGAAGTAAACTTTCTTGATGAAAATTTTCAGTTGAAGTGATCTTGTGCTGTGGTCTGGACCTATTTCTTCTCATTATATATGGAAGAAATCAACTGCTTTGCCCAGATTTGCCCTTAACCCGTGTGGCGGTGATCGGGCCTTATAAGACCTGGGGGCATCTTCAAATAATGTAATTCTGTTTAAAATCACTTCTTAGATCTGAAATTTCGTGACTTTTCCTAAAAATCATTTTCCTCATACTGTACAAAAAAAATCAATCAATTCCACCCATAAGTCTTATGATAACTTGCCCGACCACTTTCTGACCACAACCCCACTATAATGATGGTCGGGTCATATAAGAATCAATCACCATTATAGAGACACTGATGATCGGGTCGTATAAGACCCGATGACTTTTAAGAGCAATTGATTGTTGGGATTTTCTTCTTGTTACCGCTGAAGTCGTTTAAGAGCAAATACAGAAATTTCCATACCTCTGACTATTATGAGCTGTAAGTGAGGGCTTCCATTATTATTTTTACTTCAAGGGCTCTAATATTTTTTTGGCTTTTAATACGCATTGTTAATGCGCTACTTAACAACATCAGGTAGCTGCTTCCTGTTCTGGCAAAGTTGTTGGCCTCAAAGTTTTGATTTGCACAATGGAGGATGATGACAGAAGAGAAAACATTTTAACAACTGTTATTAAGAAAGTCATATCATAGATGAAATCCATGGTGAAGAAAACAGTCATTTTATGGCCTTTGAAGTAGACGAAGATGAGGAGATGTGCTACTTATATAGGTGTTCGTGAACCAGGAGAGGACCACCGTAGTTTCAAAGCTTGTTCATTCTTATAAATGCCATAAGGTTCAAGGGATTTGAGGGTTTAAGTTATGTGTTAGTTAAGTGTTGTGTTGTCCTTCAGCAACATAATTAATGTATTAATAGATCTACTACAAAAAACATATACCCATCAAACTACTCAAATCTCACCCACATGAATAAGGACTGGGATCTTTAAAGCCACAGATTAATCTTACATAATAAAAGTATTCGAATACTAGGTTCAGGGGTATAGTCCCAAGCTCATGTAGGCTACATGCTAACTGTCATCATATTGATAGAAGGCATAAACTGGTTACTGAGTTGCAGAACTGACATCTTTGCACTCTGGGCAGACTCATACATGCTCAGTCCTCGGCAGCAAACAACTTATGGTGATGCCGGTGATGTCGATGGTGCCGGTTGCCCTATGTGTACCCTCCTGTCCCTTCCTCACTGTAGCTGTTCCTTTCGACCTGGCCCTCTTGTAATCAGAGACTCTTGCAATCCAAAAGCCACAGCCTCCTCGATTGATAGTCTATGTCTGCGGATAGCAGGCGATTTCCCAGTGACTTTACTATGTCTGCCTTATCCATCCATAATGTTTCCACCACAGGGGCATTAGTCGCCTGCTGATCAGTTCTTTCATTATCATTGACCTCAGCATGTCCTGGACAATAGATCCTTGTGGTTCTGTGAAACCTGGAGGTCAGCAGATAGTCCATCCACTCATGCTGCAACCATCCGTTTAGGACCTATAGGAGCATGGATTGTGAGTCTGTCACAATGACTACCTTTGCTACTGTGGTCCCAGAGAATCATTTCAGAGCCGCAGTGACTGCCTCAACTTTCATTCTCATTTTGGAAGAAGTTGTTGATTACTCTCCACTCTACTCGGTGATGACCCTGTCTCCCACTGAGAAGCCCTAGCCTGATTTCCTGCCACACAGCTCAGACCCACCAGTGAACACAACAGCATCGTCTTCTCTCGAGTTATCAGCAATGAGTTGCTTAATCTCAAGGTTGACTCTCCCAGGAACCCACTTCCTGCATTTCCTGCCAAGGATGATGATTACTTTCTGGAAGTCAGTCATGCGTATCCAGAGTTGACCTAGTCCTCTCCCTTGACTAAGTCTTTTGCTGAGGGGACCAGAACAGTAGTATTTTTCTACATGTGACATCCATGACATCATCTCTTGAATCCTGTGCTGTTGATGTTAGTGTTTTTGATGTAGTGGATATCTCTTGTCCTCCACTACTCACAATTAGCCTTGACCTTGGCAAGCATGTCTAGATTTTATTGACATGAGTTCCAGTAGGCCCTATGTGTCTTATTGTTGCAAAAAGAGCTTCTCTAATGCACTACTTTAGACAGGCTAAGCATCTGAAGTTTTTAGCATTTTCCTCAAAATCATGAAGTGCACAGATACGTCGCTCAGTCTTGCCTCTTGGGACGGCAGTATAGTAGTCTAGTCTAGCCTAGACTAGAAAGGACCTATCAACTAATGCGATCACTTGATTTCACTGAAGTCACTGAGGCATTAGACAGATGTTCCCCTAACGTTTGTTATCCGATTCTTGTGTTTCTGACATGCTCTATCTATATTCTTACCCTGAAGGACATGAACAGCCACTCATTGTTATTATTGATGTCGATCTGCCATTTTGTTTGTTACAGTATATATCACATGATGGTTCCAAAAATAGAATTGTGCCCAAAGTGTAGGAAAAAGCGAATGCACGTTTTTCTTTCAAGACTCAGCGAATTTGGTGAATAAGGCAAGCTACTGATAGTAACTGAACTAAACTGTGTACAAAGCCCATCTTTAGATCTAGATCTAGCTTGATGGACCCAATTTTGTCGTCAACATTGAGTTTGTAACGTTGACCTAGAATATAGGTCATCTAAGGGAGCTCACTTTAGTTACCAAGGGCGGAACCCAAGATGGTGTCTGAGTGAACAAAATGGACTGTGAGACAAGAACATGATACAATGGCTCATTTCGGAAAGGATTTGGATGATTTCAAGGGCTCTAGATGCGTTCACATACGATCTGCTGAGCAAACTGAGCATTTCACGGTAAGGAGACGATGATTTCTGTCAATTCAAAACCAGTGTGACCAGGCTAGACTTCTTCTAGTCTAGACTAGGCCTACTAGGCTGGACATTTTAAGAGTTGTGTGAGTGACAATCAACGTGCCCAGTCATGGTATATTATATACAAAGACAGATAAGACAGTGTCATTTTCACCAGCTTTCAGTCTATACTAGTCTAGATAGATGTCATGGGAAGAATTCGGAAAGAGATTCACATCTGCTACACCTGTTTTGATAGACATTAATTAGGATTTTAGGGTTATTGGCAAATGGTACAGTAGCCTGAATAGCCATCTCAACAGCATTGATTTGAATAAACTTGATGACTAGTCAGAAAGATTTCCACAGGCAACAACCCCCGAAATGAGAACATACTAATAAGGGATTGTTTTGATGGGACGGGATGAATTTCATTTGGATTATTTTACCCCTAAATCTAACCCTAAAGCTAATCGTAACCCTAACCCAACCCTTACCCCTAACCCTAACCTTAGCCCTAGTGATTAAACGGGTTGTTGCCTGCGGAAATCTTGCCGACTAGTCCAAGACTAGATGGCTATCTTGAAGGACAGCACCCCAAGGCTAATGATACAGTTCATTTAGTCATAGACATGTTATGGACTAGATCGATATTTCGACTAAATCGGTGCTGTTGTTAGAGATAGCCGACTAGATCTAGACTATATGAACTAAAGTGACTGTACCAGCCATTGGCGCATTTTAACATATTTCTCTTTTTCATCACCAGCAAATAGAGTAAGATATGATTATGAATATCTTTACCCTAGATTTTATCTTACTCATAAACCTGTGAGTGTGAGGTTACTGGCGTTCTACCTACATGATATTATTTGAAAAATCATCTTTGAATAGCAATGCGATCTGGATCATTTTGGGGCCAAACGCTACTAGACATCGGCGTATGCCTTGAAACAAAAACCAGGACTTGTGTGCGATTACTAGTATACAGTGGAACCCGCTTAAGCGGGACGGCTCGGTTCCCGGCGAATCGTCCCCCATAAGCGGGCGTCCCACTTAGGCGGATTATCCATTTTAAAGTGATTTCTTAGATAGTTTGTGCATTTCATTTAAGTTAAGGGATACTCATTACTTGTTGCTACTGAGGTGTGACAATGGAGTCTGATTTAAATTGTATCTGTACTGCTTAAAATATACTTATTGCAGTCTAACAGTAGACTTGCAGGATTAGTCATTCTTTGCGGAGAACGGGATTTTTTGGTTGGCTTCAAAGAGGTACCTAATCCTTCTCACCACTCTCCTTTGAAAATTAAAAAACAATTTCTTTTAAAGACCGGGACATGTCCACGTCAGAGGCAAAGAAAGGCGACATGTTAAAATAAAACTGGAGAGAATATCAGAGGTCTAATATCTCTGAAGTCGAGATATTCGCCGCCTCCCATTCAAGTGATCAAAGCTAATTTGGGATCGAATTTATATGATCGTAAACACCAGGCAAGATAATCGTCACACTTCTCGCTTCATATCTGGCCAGAGCTTGACGCGAGCGGTGTGTGTCAAAAAACCTTTACGCAGCACGAATGATGGCCATGCCTATGTGTACGACATCCCGGCCAAGTGTTGTGTAATAGCGCAGGTAAGGCTCGTAAGTGTCAATCATTGCCCAAGTTGAAGAAAGGATAAAGTGTGGCTGACAGGGGGTGGGGCTTAAATAATCTTGATCCGTTGATGCTTGCGCGGGTTAAATGACCAGTGGCTAGGATGTCAACTCTGATTCATCCATGCGTGCGCCGAAGAGTCAGCTGCCTGACAGGAGGCTGTGGGGAGGTAATGTCAACCACTTCTCACATAACGTAAGAGGGGAATCAGGACCGTCGGTACAAGCTTCTTTGTAGCTCTCAGGTTTTCAGCTGATGGGCAAAAGTAAACAAGCGCTGAGACACAGCATGATAGTGACAATTTGCAGCATTCCTGTTAAAAACAGCGTGTATGTTACGGAGATCTGGCTCCAAGTCGTCTCGCTTAAGCGGATCGCCGTCCCGCTCACATGTATAGATTTAAATAGCAAAAATTCTGCTCCCCAGGCATTCGTCTCACTTAAGTGGGCGTCCCGCTTAAGCGGGTTCCACTGTATACATTATAAAATGCAATATAAAAAGTAGGCGGCACACTTGCCAGGTTTTGCTTGCTCATGTCTATTATTTCAAAGTTATGCTCAGATAAGAGCTACCAATTGAAGGCCAGTGTGCATGGCGTCGCCATTATCATTATGATGAGACGGACATTCCCCGATTGCCGAACATGAGTCTGGTAGGAGGGTATGGGTAGAAAAACACTGTTTTCATTGCAATAATTTAATATCAAGCTAAAGTTCTTGTATTTACCACAGATGACATATTTTTTTACCCTGTATAGAAACTTACCGGCAAATATTCATTAGTTGTAAAGATATTTTCAATTTCTACTGAACTTTCAGTTCCTTTGGAAACCCCCAGAAGCTCTACTTAACAATATTGATTTAAGATTGTGTACTTACAACTCTGGGTAGATGTAGACTGTGAATAGCATATTTTGAGGTTTATTGAATTGTTGCTGTTATCAATATGTGTGTCTTACGCAGAGCCCTAGAACCCACACTTAACAATCTCAGTTTATGACTCAGCTTATGACAAGTCTGGCAAGACTGGGGTTAATACTTTTCTGTTTATGAAAAAAAAAAAAAAGCTATAATTTACAATATCAGTTCAAGGCTCCACACCAGCAACTCTGGGTGGATGTAGACTGTGAATAACATTTTGAGGTTTATCAAAATGTTGCAATTATCAGTGTTGCAATCCTATGCAAAGCCTTAGATCCCAGCACACTTCGCATTCTCAGTTTATGACTCTGCTAACAAATGTGGCAAGACTAAGGTTAATATTTGTGTGGTTAATAAAAACTGTTGGCTTTATGTAAGTGGCAATCTGGAAAGTGCTAAAGTCAAATTTGTGCAGTTGCTAGGGAGTTGAAGGAGTGGCAAAGTTCAAAGACGAAATGATAAAATGGAGGACACTGGATCATGCAGCAAGAAATGATGTGGACCACAAGCATTGTGCTGCAAGAGTTGAAATTGTATGAAAATCTGTCCAGGCTTCCAAACTTCAAGGTATTACATACGTAGCATTAATATTAGTATGTACTTAGACCTGGTGTAAAACTCAGTCTTCTTCTAGAAGGCATTGGTCTTAGTGATTTGTCTGTGATCTGGGCCAGATGGTGTCAAATACTTTTATTACAGAGTTTTATTAAAGTGGTTGTACATATATATGTTGATCTTCTTTCAGGTTTATATAATAACAGTGACTGTGGGCTCCTACTCATGGACTGTCAAACATCGTTACAGTGAATTTCATGATCTACATGAAAAGGTAATACCGACCTATTAAACTTTGTAATTATCATATAATAGTATCCAGGCATTAGCTACATAAGTTAACTGACACACTGTCACACTTCCAGACCACATCCTTCCATTGCTGTCTTAATTGTTAAGAAGATGTCCTCTGATTTAATACGTTTACGATGGATGAAAGCCCTTGAGGTAATCAACACTAAATATAGCATACTAAAATGAGAAAATAGTCCCTAGGAAGTAGCACAGAGAGCGGGCCAATTGTGAAGGAAATACTGTTGCCAAGGACCTACATCAACTACATGTACAACGTAAGCAAAGCAAGAATCAGAATCAGAACCATTTGTGTTTGGCTCTGTGACCTGAGCTTTAACCATTCAGTCCAAAATGGCACCAGCGATGGCAGTGAGGTACAGTTATAAAACATTATTGCATTTTGGTTATGAACATGATTGTCGATAAGCAAAGAGCTCATTAATCCAGAAACCCATATGAAGTTAAAGAAACACAAAAACTTGCACTCATTAAGGAGATATAGAAGAAATAAAGGAGATAGAACTATAAAAAACACAGCTGTGCCTTGTTCATCTTTAAATCTTCTGCAAAAGGCAGCCATATAATGTTTACCGATTCAGAAGTCACAGCAAAAACATTTTTTTTTTAATGGTGACTTCTGATTTCTGTGCCTGAGCTTTTCTTCTTTTTGTTCCTGATAAGTATCATAATTAAGTCTGAAAGATATGAATCTAAGAAAGCAGTTATATTTTCATGTAATCAATTGTAAAAACATGTTCTATTCTGTATATATGTAAGTCTACCTGTCTCATTTTTGGTCATGCTTAGTCTTGGAGTTGAATTCATGTTTCGTATCTAGTGAACTCCAATTTGGGTCAGAATTTGAATTCAGTATTCCTTTGAATAGGAGCTCTAATCAGTTCACCATAGTCTTGAAACTGAAGTGGAGATTTCTTATAAAAATACCGTAGAATTTGATTGGAATTAACTTACAATTTTCTTCAACTTGCACAATGCTGGTTATAACTGAAGCAGCTGTTATGACTGTCACATGGTTGTTGTACTGCAGAGTATCATAATTATGGTAGGACTTCCTCAACTCAAATGACAAGGGACCACACCATTACTGTAAAACCCAGTAAAATCTAGTAAAGATCCAGTAAATTCTGATTCCAGTGACAGGATTGGCTTTACAACTTGAGATGATGAACTTTTTGAGAACATATGATCTGAGGTTTAGTGTATCATTGTCCGTATGATTAAAACCTCACAGAGCCTATTGTGACAATTTAATAGGAGAAGAAAAAAAGGATAAATCTCCACACCTGGATAAAGAGTCTTTGTTGCTAACGGGGAAGGGAAATGTGCAAGCAAGAAAGGTTTTATCATGCAAACATTGGGTCAGCGAATCTGGAGATCATCTCAAACATATTTCTAATTAAAATTATCATGAAGAGACATTTGTTAATATATATATGTCTGAGTATGCTTGTGAGTGAGTTATGAATATATGGGACCTGTAGTTTTGAAATAAATCTGTTTTTTTTTAAAAATTATGTAAAACTTCCTTAAAATCAAAAATATGATAAAACCTGCTAAAGAATGAGGAGATTTGGTTGTGCACATTCTGTGGGCATCATGAATTAGAAAGTACAAGTGATCTGTCATCCAAACTGTTTTAATCAATTTTGGTACACTTGCAAATGGACATTGGGGATTTTCATTATGTGAGGGGGTGGGAAGGGGCCTGAACAATAAGTTTCCTTAAAAAAAAAAAGATTTTCTTCAATAATTAACTTTGTGAGGTTTTATCATGTAGATGACGATACCTGTATTTGTTTTTCATCATCTATGGTAGCACTAGAAGCTTTGCAAAAACAGCAGCCATTGGTCAGTAATAATATCTGCATGTGCTGAGGACATCCTAGTCAGCTCTGGAGCTGTAGAACAGTTTAGTTCATTTACTTGTTCAGTCCACAACATTTGTTGCTTCTATGTGTGACATAGTTGACATAGGAATAGTCTTATTTATAATTGTCAGATTTATTTTATTGCATCTGTCTCATCAGTTGACTGCCAGCTACAAACTAGACAAGAGTTTGCTGCCTCCCAAAAAGATTTTTGGCAACCAGACAGAGTCATTTATTAAGAAACGACAACGGGAATTGGAAATTTATTTACAGACCATCATCCTGTACCTGGCCCAGCATATCCCATCATGCCTTGCTTATTTCCTGGACTTTGATAAATATGTAAGTCAAGATAAACTAGACATTATTGTCCTTAAATTTTCCTTATCCTTGCAGCAGGGCTGCCATAGACCTGGAGAATCTGTCAAAATCATGGCAAATTGCCATGTTGGTCATTCTGCATTTCCACTCAAAACCACCTGGAAATAGTGAGAATGGTCAGTTGTCATAAATGTCACTTAAATTTGTGAAAAGAAATGCATGAAGCTGTGGAGTGGAATGATCACTAAACTTCCTAACAAAGAGACAATGACAGTGTGTCCAGGGATCATCTTGAACCATGCATTGTCTGACCTAATTCAGGCTGTTGGAAGTGAAAATCTTAATTCTGATCAGTAAAGATAAGTAGTTTTGTCTGGACCGGTCACTTGATAACAATAACTTGACTAAGTGGACCCTTTCTCTAAGATGACTTCAGAGCTAGTCCCAAGTCTCATGTTATACCACAGTCATAGTTTTATTTCTTTATGAGCTCAATAGGTACAGTAGAGTTAGTGTCATTCAGAACATGCTCACTAGTGTCAGTGATAACACGCTCAGTAATGTTAGAAATCACTCAGTAGTGTTATTCAGAACACGTTCAGTAGAGTCATTCACAGTATATGCAGTAATGTCATTCAGATGCTCAATAGTGTCATTCGCGGCACACACAGCAATGTCATTCAGATGCTCAATAGTGTCATTCGTGGCAAGCACAGCAGTGTCATTCAGATGCTCAATAGTGTCATTCGCGGCACACACAGCAATGTCATTCAGATGCTCAATAGTGTCATTCGCGGCACGCACAGCAGTGTCATTCAGATGCTCCATAGTGTCATTCACAGCACGCGCAGTAATGTCATTCCTCCTTGCCCCATTTCTCTCCTACTTGCCCCATCTCTTTCCTCCTTGCCCCATCTCCTTCCTCCTTGCCCCATCTCTTTCCTCCTTGCCCCATGTCTTTCCTCCTTGCCTCATCTCTTTCCTTCTTGCTCCATCTCCTTGCCCCATCTCCTTCCTCCTTGCCCCATCTCTTTCCTCCTTGCCCCATCTCCTTCCTCCTTGCCCCTCCTTGCCCCATCTCTTTCCTCCTTGCCCCATCTCCTTCCTCCTTGCCCCATCTCTTTCCTTCTTGCCCCATCTCTTTCCTTCTTGCCCCATCTCTTTCCTCCTTGCCCCATCTCTTTCCTCCTTGCCCCATCTCTTTCCTCCTTGCCCCATGTCCTCCCAGTGAAGGTTAAATGAACACTTATACTGGATCTGATAATCTAGTTGTACGAAGGTCACTTTTTAAGTCCATCTACTCAGCCAAATCTGTTTTGTTACAACAATCAGATGTACACAGCACAAAGATGAATAATTTTTTAGTTTGCACCAGCTGACATTTGACCAGTGGATCTAAAGAACTGAGCTTTCCAGACTATAATTTTCAGTGACTTACAGTATGAGTTGATTCTAACTGAATTTTTATTAAACTTTTATATGCATATAAAGTACATGTGCTGATAGGAAGTATATATGTTTTAACAACTTTGGAGAATTTATATGTGGCCAGAAAAATGCATGCATCCCGGAAACACCTTCAACATTGATCTATTAGTGGCCACAGTATTGACTCCATTAAAGTATTTAAAGAATGTAATTATATTACATATATACTGAAATTTTGAAGGATGTGAAGGTTTCATCAACAATAGTTTACGTCATATTTTTCTTTGGTCTTTGACTCGGGTGGGCTTGTGCAAGCTGGATCTCATCAGTTTTTGACATCCATTTATTGGTAGCAGAATGATGATCACTGTAGATTTTGTATTTGCCAAAAGTCACCAGTCTCTCTCTTTGTTGATGTCAGGGTTAATATGACAATGGGGCTGACTTAGGAACATACTCTAGTCAAGCTTGACAAGTAAACGAATACACATACACAGAGCTAATCAAAATCAGATGGTAAAACATCTTGTATGACCTAGAACAGCTGACTTTTGCATCTCAACAGTGTGACCACCCACACTATCATTGAACCAAAACATTGTTTTCTTGTTGGAAAAGAAGTGGAAGTTCTATGCCCTTTGTTCCCTTCTATTGAATACATAGGACATTCTTTGGGTACTTCACGGGAAATAAACATTCAAAGGGAGGTAATCTAATTGCACTGGAAAAGCATTGAAGCACTGTAGCAGCTTGACCTTGACCTTGACTCTGCCAAGTGATGTAATGGCTTTTACACTTGGTTGAGTACAATGGAACTTTGCAAACACATGCAAGAAAAGTACTGGGAGATACTGTGAAACCGTGATGTCTCCAATTCAGTTAAAAGGTGATTGAATATATGAACTTAAAATGGAAGGTTTGCAAATGTTGGTGTTGATTTCATGTCTTTAATCTTCAGGAAATCCATGGACTTACACAGGCAATGGCAGAGGACCTTTATAACAGAGGTGAGCAGCACGAGAGAGAGAGAGAGAGAGAGAGAGAGAGAGAGAGAGAGAGAGAGAGA
>JAWQUT010000598.1:0-44786 GCA_033807755.1 Ellobium chinense | reverse complement strand
CCCCCGTGGATGTTTGTGTACTCTTGAGTTACTAGCAAGATGACAAGAGTAGTGAAGATGTCCTACTGTCCTTGTTTTAAGGACTTTCTCATTTTCCATGATAAGGAAAAGTAGCAAGGGATGTCCAGTTTCCCCCATCTTTAGGCATGGCAACAAAGAACTTGTGCAGGATTCCTCATGATGTGATGCAGCTGAATCAACTGTTGATTAGGAAACATTTTGTGTAGCATTGAGGCAAGTGACAGGTGGGCGTCATTTACATGATGGGTCTTATTGTTGGTGACAGAGAAACTGGTGATTTAAAAAAAAAAAAGAGTCCTAGGGAGCTCAGAAATGAGCATGTAATAAGTGTTGGAATAACATTCACAGTTTTTAGTGGCCATGAAAAGAAAATGTAGGAGCTTGCAAAATATTTTGCGGTAGCACTTGTTTTTTAAAGGCTTTCTATGATAAACAGGTTGAAGTGTATTTTGTGTGTGTGTGTGTGTGTGTGTGCATGTATATAGTCTGTATGTATTTGTTACTATTTCTCAGGAGATTTATTCTCTGTCTATATATATATATATAACGTGTGTGTATTTGTTTGCATTTATTTGTATTTGTCAGGAGATATTGCTGCAGGACAGTCCTCACTGGAGAGCAGAGGATGGCTCAGTCCTTGTTGGCTACTGGCACCTCATCACTGAGCTCGATTTCAGTCAAAACTCTTTCATAGAGATCCATGATAGCATTGTAAGTTCTCAAACTTTACAGCAGATGCCGTGATCCCCTCTTTTCTCTTTCCTTCCCCCCCCCCAAGCAAGACTTCTTACACACAAACCCTCCTGCTACACGGCGTTGAAAAGGCGCTAGTTTAGTTGCTCACCATGCGTGCTGATGGTCACCTTACCTGGTCGGGGTCACAGAGGTCAGCTACCTGTGGGAGGCTGTGTCGCTCACTGACCTAGTCATTAGGTTTTTGATGATCATTTGCTCCTCGCTCTGGTGTGTGATAATAAACTTTTATAACATTAAAATCATTTCAGTAAATAGAAAACAGATGGAACTAAACTTCACAGAATTATCAGACACCTGGCTTGTTTAGTTTTGTAACAACAGAAAGGTAAAGTCGGCATAATTTTCATCGACAGTAAGAGGGGTCAAAGTTCAGTGGGCCATAAAAAACATGAAACGATGAACCATGGCGGAAATTGGCGAAAAGTAAGACAAGTTATATATGAATGCACATTTTAAAGGGGATATCCGTTGCAGTCGAGTGAAAGATTTTAGAGCCCTTTTTGACTTGCAGTATCTGTAAATACAGACCAGGAAATAAATTTAACATAAATGTATACACTTACACTATCAGAAAGACACGCGACAATGAACGTTAAGCATNAGAGGTATCGTACCTGGTACAGTGGGAAGGGGAGCAAAAGCACAAATCAAAACTACAATTTTTCTGTCTACACTGGTATTAAATTCTAAGTATTATAAGCACATTAACAATGATAAACTATCTAACTTAAAAACTAATATACCGTCTTGTGTTTTCTTGCTGTTTGTTGCGCTATACGCGCGACTTTCTCCTTTCTGAGAATTACTGGCCCAAGTTCCTCCTTTTTGAAAATTCCAGAATGGCATCTCTGTCTTACACACAAACCCTCCTGCTACACGGTGTTGAAAAGGCGCTAGTTTAGTTGCGCACCATGTGTGCTCATGGCCACCTTACCTGGTCGGGGTCACAGAGGTCAGCTACCTGTGGGAGGCTGAGTCGCTCACTGACCTAGTCATTAGGTTTTTGATGACCATTTGCTCCTCGCTCTGGTGTGTGATACTAAACTCTTATAACATTAAAACCATTTCAGTAAATAGAAAACAGATGGAACTAAACTTCACAGAATTATCAGACACCTGGCTTGTTTAGTTTTGTAACAACAGAAAGGTAAAGTCGGCATAATTTTCATTGACAGTAAGAGGGGGTCAAAGTTCAGTGGGCCATAAAAAACATGAAACGATGAACCATGGCAGAAATTGGCGAAATGTAAGACAAGTTATATATAAATGCATGTTTTAAAGGGGATATCCGTTGCAGTCGAGTGAAAGATATTTGAGCCCTTTTTGACTTGCAGTATCTGTAAAGACAGACCAGGAAATAAATTTAGCATAAATTTATTTTATACACTTACACTATCAGAAAGACACGTGACAATGAACGTTAAGCATACTATGCATAGCAAATCATATGCAATTGCTATTAAAACTCCTTCCTGCTCTCAATTTAATTACTTTAGTTAAATTCATTGGATAGCTACTATTGTCTGCTAAACCAGTGGTCTTGTTGAAATACTGTTCATTTTTTCCTTTTCATGTATTTTTATCTCTTGACTTTTTTGTTTGATGAGACATGTTGAAATGAATCTATGTAACCCGTGTTATTATCAAATAGCCTGTTTAGATCTACATGTAATAATATGTTAAACAGCTAGTTGTCATTCGTGAAAGAAAAATGTCGGAGAAGGTTGAATCACGTGAGGGCTGTACCTAGGACTTTCTGTTAATATCAGCAGATTGTATCAAAATTGAACCCCCTGTTTCATTCACTCTGGATAATCGCCTGAGGCGACGTCCATTGTATACTATGGGCGGTTTACTTCTTTTGCAGGAAAAAAAAACAACAGGGTACAAGGATATGTGTGCTTTTAAAAAATTATTACTCTCTTTCCCTGTCCATGCGTGTGAGTGCTGTCAGTCTCTCTCTCTCTCTCTCTCTCTCTCTCTCTCTCTCTCTCTCTCTCTCTCGCACGCACACACGCACGCATGTAAGTACGTTAGTGGTGGGCCAATCCCGGATTTTGAAAAGTCGACTCGGCTCGATCTTTTGGTGGCCTGGATCATAAGGATCGATTAAAGCTCGATCTTTTAAACTCGAGCTTTTTCGGTACGGGAGGGAAAGAAAGTCCACGGTAAAGGTTGGTAATGCAGCCTTAAGATCGACTAAAGATCGAGTATAGCGGCTCACAGTTGCACTAGCGATCTGTTTATACAGTGTCATTATAAATTACCTTCCTCGTGGATGAGTCTTTCTAGTCTCAACATTCTCGCGTGCTCCTCTATTCTCCGCCACTACCACTACCGCCTTCCCTCTCTTAGTTTCACAGTTCTTATTTTGCCCTCCTTCCCCGTACCCCAACCCCTTTTAAAAAAAAAAAAAATGTTAGTACGCCTACACGTAGCGTGACATTCTGTTTTTCGGGCCTTCTTTTGACTTCTGGGGGCCATTTCATTTTTACTTCAGGGTCTTTTTTTTTTTTTCAGTCATTAATTTATTGTATCATTTTATTAGAAAGAGCAGTCTAGGATAGGGCCTATCAGTTCTTCAGTAAATGAATCTCATCTGGCACCCTAAATGTTCACATTCATATAAACACATACACAAATGTACACACACTCACACGCACATAGTATCTCACAAATCAGAGCCCTTTGTTACCCAATTAGCACCAACGGTACCAAACCAAACTTTAATGCTTAGTCACAATCCTTCTCCTTCCAGCCCATTCCTGCTGTCACTGCTAACCCTTCCTTAACATAAACAATCTCTAATTAGATTGTAGGAGGTGCGACACTGCCGCGGTAACTTCGCGCTGAGCNAAACAGATGGAACTAAACTTCACAGAATTATCAGACACCTGGCTTGTTTAGTTTTGTAACAACAGAAAGGTAAAGTCGGCATAATTTTCATTGACAGTAAGAGGGGGTCAAAGTTCAGTGGGCCATAAAAAACATGAAACGATGAACCATGGCAGAAATTGGCGAAATGTAAGACAAGTTATATATAAATGCATGTTTTAAAGGGGATATCCGTTGCAGTCGAGTGAAAGATATTTGAGCCCTTTTTGACTTGCAGTATCTGTAAAGACAGACCAGGAAATAAATTTAGCATAAATTTATTTTATACACTTACACTATCAGAAAGACACGTGACAATGAACGTTAAGCATACTATGCATAGCAAATCATATGCAATTGCTATTAAAACTCCTTCCTGCTCTCAATTTAATTACTTTAGTTAAATTCATTGGATAGCTACTATTGTCTGCTATACCAGTGGTCTTGTTGAAATACTGTTCATTTTTTCCTTTTCATGTATTTTTATCTCTTGACTTTTTTGTTTGATGAGACATGTTGAAATGAATCTATGTAACCCGTGTTATTATCAAATAGCCTGTTTAGATCTACATGTAATAATATGTTAAACAGCTAGTTGTCATTCGTGAAAGAAAAATGTCGGAGAAGGTCGATTCACATGAGGGCTGTACCTAGGACTTTCTGTTAATATCAGCAGATTGTATCAAAATTGAATCCCCTGTTTCATTCACTCTGGATAATCGCCTGAGGCGACGTCCATGGTATACTATGGGCGGTTTACTTCTTTTTCAGGAAAAAAAAAAAGAGGGTACAAGGATATGTGTGCATCTTACAAATTATTACTCTCTTTCCCTGTCCATGCGTGTGAGTGCTGTCAGTCTCTCTCTGTTTCTCTCTCTCCCTCTCTCTCTCGCACGCACGCATGCATGCACGTAAGTACGTTAGTGGTGGGCCAATCCCTGATTTTGAAAAGTCGACTCGGCTCGATCTTTTGGTGGCCTGGATCGTAAGGATTGATTAAAGCTCGATCTTTTAAACTCGAGCTTTTTCGGTACGGGAAGGAAAGAAAGTCCGCAGTAAAGGTTGGTAATGCAGCCATAAGATCGACTAAAGATTGAGTATAGCGGCTCACAGTTGCACTGGCGATCTGTTTATACAGTGTCATCATAAATTACCTTCCTCGTGGATGGGTCTTTCTAGTCTCAACATTCTCGCATGAACCTCTATTCTCCACCACTACCACTACTGCCCCCCCTTTCTTAGTTTCACAATTCTTATTTTGCCCTCCTTCCCCTTACCCCAACCCCCTTTAAAAAAAACAACAAAACGTTAGTACGCGTACACGTAGCGTGACATTGTTTTTTTCGGGCCTTCTTTTGACTTCTGGGGGCCGTTTCATTTTTACTTCAGGGTTTTTCTTTTTTTTCAGTCATTAATTTATTGTTTCATTTTATTAGAAAGAGCAGTCTAGGATAGAGCCTATCAGTTCTTCAGTAACTGAATCTCATCTGGCACCCTAAATGTTCACATTCATATAAACACATAAACAAACGCACACACACTCACACACACATAGTATCTCACAAATCACAGCCCTTTGTTACCCAATTAGCATCAACGGTACCAAACCAAACTTTAATGCTTAGTCACGATCCTTCTCCTTCCAGCCCATTCCTGCTGTCACTGCTAACCCTTCCTTAACATAAACAATCTCTAATTAGATTCTAGGAGGTGCGACACTGCCGCGGTAACTTCGCGCTGAGCATGTGGCTCGATTAATGTCGAGTCGAGCCAGATTAAAGCGACTCAAAAAGATCGGAGCAAAACTCGATCTTTTTGATTCGAGCCGAACTTGCTGACTCAATTAATTGAGCCGCAGGTAAAGATCGACTCAGCTCGATCTTTTGAATCGAGCTGCCCAGCCTTAACGTACGTAAGCTCAACATGTCTGTTTTAACCCAATCGGTTTATGAAGCATCAGCATGAGTGGACTTTAAAGAGATTCTTTGAGCACGCAGGACAGTTCCCCAGCACAGCCACATCAGTTCCATTCTGAAAAGTTACGATTCATAATACTCTATACTGACACAATTTTAAAATCCTTCATTTCTTTCTCTAGATGTAACTCACTCCTTGTGCGCCCCCCCCCNTAAACGTCTGACAAAGATTGGTTACTGAGCAACCGACTGCGTGTATGAGCCTTAAATGAATGGTTCTAAACTGTTTTGGCCACTGAAATGCAAAGTGGAATAAGTCACTGTTCATCACCAAAGATTAAAAAAAACCTACATTATCAGAGATATAATTAGAACGGCAACTGCAACACACGTGAGCTTTTGGCACAAAGAGGGTTAAAGATTCTTCTATTCACTCGTATGAAAACCAATGCCATCGGTCATGTTAAAGTTAATTTATCAGTTGAAATGTACAGTGATTTGTAACAAGAATTGGTGAAGATGGAAGCTGTTTTTAAACAACTCATAAAAAACAAACTAGAAGGCCTACAAAAATCAGATTTTCACACACATGACGAAGAAATTTAGCATTTTGCATTACCATAATGACAATTAGATTTCGATCCATAGTTTAACAATTATTGCCGTTCCAAAACCATCGCATTTTGAGGTCACTATCACATTAATTAGTTAGGGTACTGAGCGCAGGTGATGATGATGCCCGGAGCGCTGTCATGGCCTCCTGAGTCCTCCTGCACGCTGATTTATGACCCTCAGTGGCTAGCAACTAAAGTAGCGATTTTCAGGCAAAATTCAGCGCCATGGCTAGAATATCCCCACAATAAAGTAAGAAATGAAAAGCACAATAATACATAGCATTTATATAGCGCTCATCCCTGTAGATACAGGCTCCGAGCGCTTTACATTGAGAAGTAAATAAGATTATATAATATTCAGCTCATACACCCAAGCATACTACACTGTACACATGTACTGCAATATAGATGTAAAAAAAAAAAAAAAATTTGGTTTCGCAGACTGTCATGGTCAATCAAGATATTGTTTGAACAAATGTATTTTGAGAAGTTTCTTAAAAGTATAACTTAGACTATTTTCTTTACAAATATTTTTAGGCAGTTTATTCCAAACAAATGGTCCTGAGGACGGAAAAGCTCTTTCTCCAAAGCACACCACCATCTTCTACTAGCTGTGGACTAGACTGAATTACTTGCTATTTCCCATGTGCCCTAACTTGATGATCTTCTTGTTGGCCAGACCATTTATCTCTGTCCACTCTCCTGGTCCTTACCAACATGTGCTGTGTTAGTCCATCTGATGTTTGTTCTCTGTCTCAAACAACAGCTGACATTGCTCCAAGCCTCTACCACATCATCCCACTCCACTCTCTGCTATTTATCTTCATATCAAACCACATCATCCGAGTCATTCCATTCCATTCCATTCCATTCCACACCATGTTAAGTCACACCACATCACCAAGTGGCATTATATGCTACACTGTTACACATTCCATGTGTGTCCAGCAACTGATGCCCAATGTTGAGAAGCTGGATCTGAGCCACAATGCCCTAGAAAGTCTCCAGAACTTGCAGTGGTTGAGTCAGTTGACCTACCTGGATCTCAGTCACAACAAGATCCGCCACCTGGACTCCCTTCACACCAAGATGGGCAATGTGAAGTGTCTACGGCTGGCACACAATAACTTGGAAAGCCTACATGGTCAGTTACCTTTGTTTATATCACAGTCAATAGATAAGTGCCAGTTGGCAGTATATCTTAGCCCAAATTTGAGGTAAACCATGTGCAGCTTGGACCTTCACTTTTACTACTTAACTGTTTTGTGTTACTGGTTTTATGCACTGGTAACACGGTTTTATTTTGGCTTGCTGCTGAGAAGATTTTGGGCATATGAAAATTCATTTGTAGAAATCATCTTTCTAATTATTTTGTCGTGTTTTAAGATTTCTAAAAGGTCAGTGAGTTTGATTATCATATATTGAGCAGTCTTATGCAAGATGTTTGAACAGTGTGGTTTCATTTGTGATGTTCTTGTTGTGCATATATAGAAATGTTTGTTTTTGAAATGGCAATTTCTAATAAAAGTCTTATTGTTCTTCCCAGGCTTTGCCAAGCTTTTCTCACTTCAGACTTTAGATATGTCATACAACAAAATCTCATCGGTATGTGGCATTTCTGTGTTTTTGAGTCTTCAGATATTGTGTATGGTTGTATGTCACCAGCAGTCCTACATTCAAAGTTTACTGACTGTGTTGGTTCAAACATCACTACTAACATCTCAAGTTGACTGACTGTGTTGGTTCAAACATTACTGCTAACATCTCATGTTGACTGACTGTGTTGGTTCAAACATCACTACTTACATCTCATGTTGACTGACTGTGTTGGTTCAAACATTACTGCTAACATCTCATGTTGACTGACTCTGTCGGTTCAAACATCACTGCTGACATCTCATAATGAAAGGGCTTATGTTGGGTTTCCTGTTAAAAATCATTTTTTTTTTCCCTCCTTGTCTTCAACATCTTAATACTGGAAACTCTGCATGTTCTTAATATGGTGATAGAAACTGGACATAAATTTAGTTGGAGCAAAGAGCTATATTCAGTCAGAACCACTCAGTTTTCTGAAACATGGCGCATTGTGTTCTCATTTTAACTTTTTTTTTTTTAATGATTTCATTTGAGAGCGTTGAGTAAAACATCTCAACATCTGCCTAAGTGTAATCTCCAGCTACTGATCTGTTTGAGCTGAAAGGATCTGCTCCTCTCTTTTGTATTTTATTTGCTTTGCACATTCATTGCCCACAATATTGCAGTTATGATTATCTTCTTCAGAAGTCATCTTTGAAACTGCTCACTTTGCTTAGTTGCAACATAATAAAGAATAAAGAAACCAATATGTGTGCAATGGCAGTCAAGACCTGCGTGTGTACAGTAGTAGTCAAGACCTGTGTGTGTACAGTAATGGTCCAGACCTGTGTGTGAACAGTAATTGTCCAAACCTGTGGCATCAGTAATAGTCAAGACCTATGTATGTACAGTAATTGTCCAGACCTCTGTGTGTACAGTAATTGTCCAGACCTGTGTGTGTACAGTAATTGTCCAGACCTCTGTGTGTACAGTAATTGTCCAGATCTGTGTGTGTACAGTAATTGTCCAGACCTGTGTGTGTACAGTAATGGTCCAGACCTGTGTGTGTACAGTAATTGTCCAGACCTGTGGCATACAGTAATAGTCAAGACCTATGTATGTACAGTAATTGTCCAGACCTGTGTGTGTACAGTAATTGTCCAGACCTGTGTGTGTACAGTAATTGTCCAGACCCGTGTGTTTACAGTAAAAGCCCAGACCTGTGTATGTACAGTAATGGTCCAGACAGAACAGAAATGAGCTGCTGAATGACAGTCTCTGCTTTATTGCAATTTTTTCCCCATAAGTGAAATAAAGTGCACTAAACGTGTCTGTCCAGATTGAGGAGCTGCGTTATGTCAGTCAGTTGCCATGTGTGGAGGACTTAGCCCTTGTTGGGAATGCTGTGACCTCCACTCTAGACTACCGCACTAAGACTCTGGAGATGTTTGGGGACCGAGTTGGAGAGGTTAGTAATGACATGTGTCTTTCCCTTCTTCTCTCCTTCTCTCTCTCCCTTTCCCTGTCCCTCACACTCACCAGTTCCCCAAGTTCTGAAAGTCATGGCTGTCTTAACTTGAACATTGAGCTATGTCAGTCCATCCAACCACCAGCAGTTGGAGCAGATATTGAAAGTATGGGAGAACCACAAGGTGGAACAAATCTATTGAACAGAAGCAGGGTATGAGCAAACACATACAAAGGCACTCAGAAATCAGGACACAGGGAGGAAATGCAGGAAAGAAAAATGCAGACAAAAAAAACAACAAAAAAAAAGTTTTTTGCCTTCTTTCGTTTACCGTGTTGGAGAAATAAAATCACTGCTCATTGGAGGCCCCTGTACTCTTTCCCCTCATTACTTTATTGCACTTGTAGTGCTTCATACCTCCTTTTTTTCACCTTGAATGAGAAATGGTTGCACTATGGGCTCCCCTCTGCCTTTTCCCCACATTAAGTGAACATGTCATGTTTCATCTCAGCAAGTTATTTTTAGTTGAATTATTATCCCGTAGCCCAGACACCAATAAGGTATTCCACATCCCACGTCAGCTAAACGACGCCAGCCCATTCATGTTTTTGAAACTACTAACTGACTGCACTGCATTTATATGCTGTCAAGGAGGATTACCTACACCCAGAGTATATTCACTGAGTATGCACCAAAGCCAACAGTTTATAACTACTCACCAGGTTCATGTGTGTGGTCACAGGGAATACCTCATTTTCACACAGTCAAGAGGTTGGAGAAAGATTGATCTAGCTAAGATGTAGACTCATCCTCTCATCATGTTTACACTGATAGAATCACCAGCTGAAGGAGGAACCGTGAACATTTCCAGAGACAAAGTGCTTGTAAACATGTGATTTCCGAGAGTTTTCATGATTTCAGTAAAGAATTTTAACCTGCCATTTTTGGTAAGATACTACGCTGAAAAATGAAATCTGTAACTAGACATGGGCCCAAGCTTTATACAAATATCTGGGATTATTTCTGACACTTTGCAAAATCTTCATAAAATGCCCGGAAACACATAAATGAAATGTTATCTGCTCCCATTGTATTGTGACACCTTCGACTTGAAAAGAACACAAGGCTTTTCCTGGGCAACTAAAGTGAAGTTGAATTGTTCTCCTGACTTAACACGCCAGTCACTAAGTAATAGCTTGGGTTACCAACATTAATTTAATATTAATGGTAAGCTTATTTTCTCCCTGTCAGTTTCATATCAGTTACATTACATCTCAGTACATAATAAATACAGCGTAATAAACTTGGTCAGTGACCAAGGAGTAAGTTCCGGGCTGGGTGCCTTCCTCTGGTACTTGCAATCACATCTTATGCATGCAAGAACAGAGATCTATTTCATTATGCATTCTGCGTGGTTGCAATTCACAAAGCTGAAAGAGCGCAGAATACATGTAGTCTACAACATGTAGTCCACATGAAATTAAGCTATATTGTTATCTTTTATAGCTCTCACACTGCCCTACTCCTTGCCACACCCTCCCCCCCCAATTTGGGCTTTTTGGTCCCCCCTAGGCCTTCGATGATGGACAGCTTCATGAGATTTTGGTTGTCATTAAAATGACACAAGCTTGATGTTCTTTTCATTCCCATGACAAAACTTTTTCATCTGATTTGTCTTTCCCACACTTTTTTGTCCAATTTTGTGTGAATAGGAAGAGTGTGGAAGGAGATGGGATTGTTGCAGTCATCTCTTGACTGGCAGTTCTTCTTCGCCTATGTCTAAATTAGATACACACAAACATAATACTTGAGCAATGTGCCAGCAGAACTGTTGGGGAAGACGACATCACACAAACCTAATGTATCGCGCTGATGTTAGCACGGTATGACATGGCCCGCATTGTTTTCCTGTGATCTCTTCCAGAAGGTCTAGATATGTTCGGTTTGAGATGTTCTGTAGGAAGTTTGAACGGGTTGTGTGTATGTAAATAGTCTGTTCATGGGATATCTTGCACTACACCATAAACATACTTTATATATATATGCACTTTACAAAATGTGAGGAGTAGATATAATCTGTAGTTAAAATACTGTAGTACTTTCTATATTTGTTGGTAAATGAGAAAGGGAGTCATTGTCAGTGTGTTTGTTTTATGGACTGATCTCATCTGTGTAAAAACCAAAGTGTTCATTGCTCAGCACAACTACACAGTCTAAACCTAGATTGTGATCAGTCCATGGAACAAAATCTGTAATGAGGACAACCTGTATCTCCCCTTAGAGTGAAAGTGAGCTGTGCAGTCTGTATGATATACAGTATCTCTAGTGATTTCACCATGAACACTCACACACAAGGCTGTCATGAGAAATCCTTCTCGTAACTTTGTTGATCCTAACCTGGTGTGAGGCTCTGTGGCATTCTCTTCACTGGGAAGGCCAGGGTAGTGGTCAGTAGTAGAGGAAGTGATTCTAAGAAATGAACTGTGATGTTTTCAGATTGTGCTCGACCATAGAGCCCCTGACCAGAAGGAGTTGGACACTGTGGCTGTTCTACAAGCCTTGAGAAAAGCCAAGGATGTAAAAATAACGAGGAAGCCACATCCCAAGAAGGTAAAGTTAGCTTGTGTTGAAACATGTTATAGGTTGTGGGATACCTGCTTTGACATGGTGTGCTTGTAATCAGCAGAGTGGCTTTGATAGTGCTTTATCTCAGCCACTTCATTCCAACATGACATGTTGTCATTAGACAAGTTCGAGAAGTTTCTCTGCTCACATTTAATTTGGGGTCTGTATAACTTTCTACAATCACTGGCAGAAAATTTCGAGTTGAAAAATGGGCGTTGGTGTTATTCAGTCAACCTACTTGGGTATAAATAAACGTTTTTGTAAGATCTGTTGCAGGAATTTTATATCCTTTTTCTTTAAAGCCAAGGTAGTGAGATGCGACATACATGGTGTAAATTTTCAGAACGCTGTGCTTTCACTGTAGGATAATATAAGAATTCTTCTCAGTGAGGACTCACTTTGGTAGACATTTAAAGCGTAAAACTTACAAGCTCACGTCTCGTCAGTCAGTGTTGATCTGCCTGCTTCTCCTGCCATAGATCTGGGATTCTAGTTAAGATTTGTAGCAAACCTTTTTTTGTTTTCCTGTCAGTGATGTTGTCAGTGGAAGTGTTCTGTTTGTTCATGCTGAAATCTGTTGATCACGAAGGTTCTTTACAACACACAAAGGTTCTTTACAACACACAATGTGTGAGACGGTCTTGGTGATTTCATTCTGGTCTTCACACTCTTGGTACTGCAAGCTGCTCTTTCCATTGCATGTTGCCCAAAATCCTTGCCTTTGGACATAGTTTTAGAAATGGATCGCTAGTTCACATTTTCTTTTCTGCATTCACTACTGCTTTAGGGTTTTAGGTTTTTTGTATTTGTTCATGTATTAACATTGTCAGTCAAATATTGTTTGGGGTGTAGAACTTATCTTCCCGTTACAGAATATGTCGGCTGTCAGTCTCTCAGATATGTACAGCCAGTCACCGTCAGGGTCGCTGTCAGACCAAACAGATGGCCGGAGCAGTCGCACATCATCTCCAGCACCAGGTAGGTCATGTCTTTCAGCCTGTGATAGGAAACTACACTTTTGCTCCTGAATTGAAATGAAAAGAATTGAGCTGCTACAATTGGGGAGTGTATAAAATTTGAACAGTCTTCGAGAAGTTGAAGAGTTTAAATTCAAATGATAGTGGGAAAAGATTTTGACTGAAAGAAGCTCATACAAATAATCTGAGAGAAGATATGGCTAATTAGGGGTTGCCTTGGTAACTATGGAGTGGTGTGAGACTGGTGTGGTGCAAGACTGATGTAACAGAGGTGGTGTGAGACTGGTGTAACAGAGGTGGTGTAAGACTGGTGTAATAGAAGTGGTGTAAGACTGGTGTAATAGAAGTAGTTTGAGACTGGTGTAATAGAAGTGGTGTGAGACTGGTGTAATAGAAGTGGTGTGAGATTGGTGTAATAGAAGTGGTGTGAGACTGGTGTAATAAAAGTGGCGTAAGGCTGGTGTAATAGAAGTGGTGTGAGACTGGAGTAATAGAAGTGGTGTAAGGCTGGTGTAATAGAAGTGGTGTGAGACTGGTGTAATAGAAGTGGTGTGAGACTGGAGTAATAGAAGTGGTGGGAGACTGGAGTAATAGAAGTGGTGTGAGACTGGAGTAATAGAAGTGGTGTGAGACGAGTAATAGAAGTGGTGTAAGGCTGGTGTAATAGAAGTGGTGTGAGACTGGTGTAATAGAAGTGGTGTGAGACTGGAGTAATAGAAGTGGTGTAAAGCTGGTGTAATAGAAGTGGTGTGAGACTGGAGTAATAGAAGTGGTGTGAGACTGGAGTAATAGAAGTGGTGTCAGGCTGGTGTAATAGAAGTGGTGTGAGACTGGAGTAATAAAAGTGGTGTGAGACTGGTGTAATAGAAGTGGTGTGAGACTGGAGTAATAGAAGTGGTGTAAAGCTGGTGTAATAGAAGTGGTGTGAGACTGGAGTAATAGAAGTGGTGTGAGACTGGAGTAATAGAAGTGGTGTGAGACTGGTGTAATAGTAGTGGTGTGAGACTGGAATAATAGAAGTGGTGTAAAGCTGGTGTAATAGAAGTGTTGTGAGACTGGTGTAATAGAGGTGTTGTGAGACTGGTGTAATACTAAATAGAAGTAGTGTGAGACTGGATAATAGAAGTGGTGTAAGGCTGGTGTAATAGAAGTGTTGTGAGGCTGGTGTAATAGAAGTGGTGTGAGACTGGAGTAATAGAAGTGGTGTGAGACTGGTTTAATAGAAGTGGTGTGAGACTGGAGTAATAGAAGTGGTGTGAGACTGGTGTAATAAAAGTGGTGGGAGACTGGTGTAATAGAAGTGGTGTAAAACTGGAGTAACAGAAGTGGTGTGAGACTGGAGTAATAGAAGTGGCGTGAGACTGGAGTAATAGAAGTGGCGTGAGACTGGTGTAATAGAAGTGGCGTGAGACTGGTGTAATAGAAGTGGCGTGAGACTGGTGTAATAGAAGTGGCGTGAGACTGGTGTAATAGAAGTGGCGTGAGACTGGTGTAATAGAAGTGGCGTGAGACTGGTGTAATAGAAGTGGCGTGAGACTGGTGTAATAGAAGTGGCGTGAGACTGGTGTAATAGAAGTGGCGTGAGACTGGTGTAATAGAAGTGGCGTGAGACTGGTGTAATAGAAGTGGCGTGAGACTGGTGTAATAGAAGTGGCGTGAGACTGGTGTAATAGAAGTGGCGTGAGACTGGTGTAATAGAAGTGGCGTGAGACTGGTGTAATAAAAGTGGCGTGAGACTGGTGTAATAGAAGTGGTGTGAGACTGGAGTAATAGAAGTGGTGTGAGACTGGTGTAATAAAAGTGGTGGGAGACTGGTGTAATAGAAGTGGTGTAAAACTGGAGTAACAGAAGTGGTGTGAGACTGGAGTAATAGAAGTGGCGTGAGACTGGAGTAATAGAAGTGGCGTGAGACTGGTGTAATAGAAGTGGGGTAAGACTGGTGTAATAGAAGTGGCGTGAGACTGGTGTAATAGAAGTGGTGTGACACTGGTGTAAGGTAAGGTTGTCCCTTGATTGTGACCTTCTGTTACCCTTGCCAGTTCAAGTGACATTGTCTGTACTGTATGTTGCTGGAGGAGGAAAGGGAGGGGTGTTTTTTTTAAAGAGGGCGTGGCTGTGAGAGGGAGTACAGTTTTGAATATGAGCAGGTAAAGATGTAGATTTCTAGTTGTGTGAGCATCGCGAGAATGAATTACATTGTCTCCATAGGAATAAACATAGCAGAGATACTTTTCAAATTCTCGTATAGCAAATGTTGATCTGGTTTGATACTATTGATCACTGCAAGTGCAATAGATATTTCAATAATGATGTGTTAATATTAACATAGATTTTCAACATGGGTCATCAATAAGGAATAAACTTTTTCCAATAATATTTTTCCTTTCAGTGCCTGAAAATTGTGCATACAGACATTAAATAACTTTCTTTTGTGCTTAAGTAATTTGTCCACAGACTGAAGCAGGAGTAAATAATACTTTTGTTAATCATTTTGGTGCGGTTTCTGTCTGAGGTTTTGGTGCCGGTGTCTTTTGGGAAGTTTTAGTTGAAATTATTGACTTTCTCCTGCTGAAGTTTGTTGGAGAAAATCTTGAGACACTGGCTGGAGCTGGTCAGTCAAAGGACATTGGTCAAATATTTAGCCTGAAGTAATGAAATGAACGCCACAGCAGTCCACAAACATTCTAAGATTATAAATTTATGACTTTTGCTGTTCATGTTTTCCCAGGGCTGGTGAGCAGGTCTGTGCCATCCAACATGGCTGACTGGTCCAGGAGGGACAGTAGTGGTGCCAACCGCAGTGCTAGTCCTTACAGTCAGGTAGGTACTACTTGCCAGCTGATCAACTACAGTACTTACCCTTAATGTCTGTCAATCCAGTGGACAGGTTCATCATGCATTCACAGATCATAGCGGTGGATCACCAAAGACTGAAGTTTCTTTGCAAATAGTGAAGTTATTAGTGTTGGTTTTAACATCCACAGCGATCTCCTGTCTAAGAATAGTCTGTCATTGTGTGAAGGCCCAGTCTAAGGAGTAATCAGGGCGTGGCTATTGCTGTTTTTACCTGGATGCTAGGGTTAGTCATACGATGATCTGGTATGGCAGCATTTGAGTAACATCTTGTAGGTAGTTAGATTTAGGAAAGCTTTTCCAACAGCCTTTACAAGGCAACACATCCATTAACTTACAGAGTAAACTTTCTAATGAGTTGACCAAATTCTGTTTGAATGGAGGTTGCAACATCATTTGTTCAACATCACAAATAATTTATGAAAATTTTAGGCTTTAGTGACTGATGATTAATATGGCATTTGAAGTCATTCCAGACACTGTGTAATTGCAGTGATGTTGTAAATGTATAAATCTGATGGAAAATAGAATAATTTTACTAATCATTATGTTTGGACCAACTTCATTTTTTCTTCTTGCATTCTGGCAGGATTCTATCTCCTCATACTGCAGTGTTCAGGAGGTAGAGGAGGTGGCAGGTCCTGTGCCAGAGGCCCATCCATATGATAACTCTGCACCTTCAGCAGCTTGTGCCAGATCAGGGGATGCAGCAAGTGACAGACAAGGACAGAGTCTCAGCACTGATGAGAATAACAGCTACACAGTAGACAATCTTAACAACAACAGTGAAAACATTGAAGCTTACCCTCATGAACTGGTCCCAGAAGCTCATCCATTTGATCTGTCAATAGAAAATCCAGCATCCGTCTCACAAGAGCAGCTTGGTTCTCGCAGAAGTATTGACACTGGGCAAGTATTCCACCAGCTTCACCATCCCCAAAAATCTCAGCCATCACTCCCGGCAGCAGTGACTGCTCAACGTGTATCCCCACAAGACACTCCCCCATCCTCCCATCCTGCTTCCTCACAAGTTCCACTTACAAGCACAGTAGCCCCCACCTCAGCATCATCAATATCATCATCTTCTTCACTGGCACCACAAGCCTTGGTCTCATCGACAGCAGCCATCGCTCAGGAAGCGTATTGCCCATTAGCCCAGAGCACAGGACCCTCCCAAAAGAGGTGTGTTATACAAAAGGTATCACTCTCCTGTTTGGTCGTTTCCAACTTGCATGCAGGCTGGGTGCTTTTCCACTCTATACTTGCTGTGGATTAATTTGTTGAGCTTTTGCTTCTCCTCCATTTCATTGTTTACCAACTGCTAGTGCATGTTACTTCTCACATATAATCCTGTCTGTGACACGTAACTCTCCGTCAATCTTCATTTCAAACCTCTGGCAGATTTTCCTGAAGAAATAACATGAACAGAGCCCTACAGATCTTGAGTCAAACTCATTAAATCTATCCGCCACATGGTTCAGCAATTTACAGCTTGCATAGGTGAGAATTTTCCGCCAGATGGTAGAATTTCCGCCAGACTGGTTTTGCGTATCCGCCGTTCAAAAAATGATTCTGCCAAACGAAACCGCCGTACCACTTTCTACCACCGTCCAGCGCGTGAACCAAGGGAAAAATAATTATGAAATAAAGAACGAAGGCGGAAGTTTCCGTTCGCCTAGTCGTGGATTCCGGGCGGTATCGAGTAATCTCTGACCAACTTTTGTATTGAATACTTGTTTGTAAGTAGATCTATAGACCTACTCAGTTTACCCAATCGAAAGACGATAAAATGTATCGCCGCATGTGTACTTAAATCGAAGATCGAGAGTATCGCATCCTCTCATGCAAGATTGCCAGACTTCGCTCTTTCGAAACCAATGCGAAATTTTTGCCGCCAACGGATTTTAGATAAAAATTTAATATTTTATTACACAAAAGTACATGTTATTCTCTCAGACTTTTTGATATTTTTTCAAGTGATCGGGTTTCTATTGAACATGACTCAAAGAACGATCTACCTGTTATGTTGCTCTAATGCATCTAGAAAGGTCCTAGTCCTAATACCCATGTATATCCTATACATGAACAGTTCGTAGTAAAAAATGTGTTGTTGTATTTCAAATTGTGACCCCGGTAGTGTATATGCATCCCTGAAGGTCCTTTCCAGACATGCTTAGGTGCTTGCACGCGATTTGGCACGGCTTTAAAAAAAATCTGGAAACCCCTCTCTCACATTTCGCAGTTTCGCTTTTGAACAGGAACGACATTATCGGCTGTGACCAATTACTCAAAGAAACTGGAGTGAAATATTTGTTAGGAGTTAACAGTGGATTGCTGGGAGGAACACTGAACTGAAGGAAAAAGAGTTGAAGAGTTTGTAAGAAAGCCAGAGACTCTTGGTGCCGCATAATGCTTTCTCTACGGGAGAGAAATTCCATACGGATCCAGAGACAAAATCCATAGCACAGAAGTAGACTAGCATTGTTGGCTTCTTCAGCAAACCTTAACTCCATTTGGGAAAGAACTGTGTGTCTTTTAGGAGTTATTCAAGTCAGTATTGTCACCCAAGCTCTTGCATTGCAAAAAATGTGGATAAACTCTTCAGTTACATCTCCTGTATCCTTAACTTAATTAGCTTAAAAGCATTTTGTGTCAGTCATCACAAATATGGAAGTATTCAAGTCTAAGTGTCTCTTATTTCCTGTGCCCTGTAGTTAAGAAAATGAAGCTATTCAAATCAGTTCAAGAGCCTGCTATTGTATCTCCTTTGTCTTGATGAATTGAAAAGGATACAGATCAAGGTATGAAGGTACAATATGTAAACTCTACAATAGTCTTTCACTTACTGCCTTTCGGCCTCAATTGACATAAATTGCATTATGAATGTAAAGCAAAAACATACACCAACATATGATATGCCTTGTATATCTGAAGGCTTCAAAGTGTCTCATCGCTCTTAAGAGTTATGTAATAAATTATCCATGCCGCACAAAATTCGGATCGCCAAGTGATTTTCCTCCATTTGCACTTTGGCCAATTCTCACCTATGAGCTTGAATGACACTAGAAGACATTGTACTGTTGAACACTTCACACAGGGTTCCATCTTTATTCATAGTACACTGACCTTATTTCACGTATATGGGAATGGGGAATTATATTATAATCCAGAAAACCTTTCAGAGCAAGATATACATTATGGGTAGGGTATTGAATTACTTTGATCTATCTTCCTGTCAGTGGGCAACTCAGATACAAAGGGTGGCTCTGTGTAGTATATTATACGCTGAAATTTCTCCAGTGACTAACATTGAAGTGCTTTACTTGAACAGTTTAACTTTTGTTTATGTCAAATTTTCCTGAGCAGAGGGTCTTTGAAGAGCATGTAGTGAAGTACTCTACTCATCTACTCACACTCTGTTGTGTTTGAGAAATTTAATGCCAGATATTCTGCATGAAATGAATCATAATTTGTTTTCATATATTGACATCTTTCACCATATTTACATTAAATAAGTCAGGTAAGTCTTGGCTTCTCTTGTTTAGTTGCTTTATCTTTACAATACTTTTGTCCTCCATTAATTTGAACAAAATATTTCTTTAGCTTACTTTCATTTTCTTATATATACATATATATTTATATACAGTGAAACCTCGCTATACTGCCACCCGTTATACCGCCATTCCCGCATACCGCCAGCTTTTCGCCGTGGAACGGATCTGACACCTATACAAAGTCACTAAAAATCTCGTTATACCGCCATCCGCCAACAGTTTAACTGTTACATTCATAACTTGAGTATAGTAAATATTGCTCGTTATACCGCCAACGTAAATTTAACCCCCACTCCCCACCTCTACCTAAATCCAGCTAACAGACGGAACATCACTTGGCGCCACAGTCTGTGCTTGTTACTCAAACACCAATCCTACTACACACTCTTCGCTTTTTGGAAGCGAAGTCCTGATAGGCCAACTGATGGGGCATGCAGTGGGAAAGGCGGGTCACAGTTCAATCTCCTCTCGCTCAATAGGCCTAGAGAGTTTGCGAACGAACGTAAGCGCGCGCGAGGTGATGCTTCAACTGGTTCGCACCGGTCGCGGGTACGATGCAAACAGCACACATTGATCTATGACGTAGGCCTAGCGCTCGTGTGATTCTCTGACCCGGATGTGTAATGTGTAGTAGTCAACATCTTTACTTATTCTTATCATTCTCCAACTTGACACATACGCTTCCAATCCTTAGTTCTTGCTTGTTTTTAATTTTAACTCTATTGTTTTAAAATCAACTCAAGTCCTTAACGTTGTTTTGTTTACCTGATGGCAGAAAAACGCTCAAGACTCGCTCTGACTGTGAAAGAGAAGCGCGAGATAAGTGAAGGTTTATGTCTAGTGGAGAGATAAGGGAGATAACTGCATTAGTTTAGACATGTTAGCCAGTCCAATGTTGGTAAATTACTTATTTCCCTTGTTCTACATGGTATTTTCGTTATACCGCCATTCTCGTTATACCGCCATTTTTCTGTTTGCCCCTTACTTGGCGGTATAACGAGGTTTCAGTGTATATATATATTTATATGTATATATATATATTATATTGCCTGCATTATTTATTAGTAATGAGGTTATGTCTAAAATGTTTAGCCATGTGACATGAAACAGGTTTGTTTTATTGTATTCTGTTGGAGTAATAGTTTTTGTTATAACCATCCAGCATAGATTTTAAGACTTGCTTCAGATTACTGCAGTCCACACTTAAGGTCTGTGAGATTGTTCAGGTTTTGTTGTTGTTTTGTTGTAGTTGAGTTCACCACGGAGGCTTTTAGTGCCAGCATCCAAGAGAAGGCTTGTGAACTGACATCAGCTGATTCTTTCTCTCTCACTGGCTGATCTGATCAGTGATTTGTAGTGTTTGGCACTAGGCAGTTCCCTATAGTGGGAGGTAGTCAGTCAGCAGTCTCTGTGATGGGAAGACATCAGTCAGAAGTCTCCTGTATTGGGAAATGGTCAGTCAGCAGTTTTTGCAGTAGGAAGTGGTCAGTCAGAAGTCTCCAGTGGTGGGAAATGGTCAGTCAGCAGTCTTTGCAGTGGGAAGTGGTCAGTTAGCTGTCACTACAGTGGGAAATGGTCACTCAGCAGACTTTGCAGTGGAAAGTGGTCAGGTATATTTTACCCCATCAGTTGACAAGTCCAGTCTTACTGTGGTGTTAAAAAGGTTGGCTCACTCTTGTCTTGCTAGCAACAAGTGCTTAGTGTGCAGTTAACATAATAGTGTGAGTGTAACATATGTCTAAATTTTTTTTCTAATTTATTTCAGTGGTTTCTTTGCCTGGGTTCATTGTATCTGGTAAATTTGCAGAATTTTCATGATTTATTGGCATTTAATTTGTTTGACTACTGTTTTCTTTTTCCGGACATGTTCAAAATGAACACTATTAGCTGTTCATAATGCAGTGTTTTATTCAAGTCTGGAAGTGTATGTTATTATTTGCTGTTTATTAATGCATTGGTCAACACATTTTGCCTTACTTCTTGCTAATCTTAAAGTGCATGCAATCGTTTTTATTCACTAGCTCACAGTGGTGCATTTCATTTTTATCCAGTAGCTCACCTAGTACTAGTCAAGCTCTCTAGCATGTATGTGCACTGTGAATGTATCTGACATTGCATGTTTCAGTTGTCGGAATAAACAGTCATGTCTCATTAAGCCACACTCCAGGACACTAGAAATCTTGTTTAAGCAAATGTTTTTATTCTCTATATAAATGTCATTGATAAGCCATTAATTTGTGCTTCTGGGTAAGGAATTATATAAAGATGTTGTCTTTAGCTTTGATTGTCCAGTGAAAATGAAGAGAATGACTCTGTGGTTATGGGTCCATTTATCCGTCATCCAATCTGATATAATAAACACAGTAATCTTTACCACGACCAGCAACACCATCCTGATAATGTGGAAAAAATTTGTAACCTGATAATACATTGAATGACAAGATTTGGATTAACAAGACATGATTGTTTCTGTGTATTATTAAGGTTTAAACTTTATCTACAATTTCTGTTTTAACACAGTTATTCTGTTTATAATGTAGCTTGTGTAAAGATTTGAGAAGTGGATTGTTAGAATAGAAGCTTGATATTGTCATAAGAAAATTTGCATTTATCTGAACTGTAGTGCATCAAAGACACTCTAAATGTATAGTCTTGAACATCTGCTTAATACAGTGCAGGTCAGTTCATTCAAAGTTTAGCAAAGATTTTTCCTTTATTCCTGCTTGGTGATCCTCTGATAGGAACGGCCCATTTGATATGACCATCAATAATATACAGTCGAGTCCGCTTAACTCCAATTCGCTGGGACCACCCCAATGAGTTGGAGAAATCAGGATTCGACTAACGATTTCCAAGGCGGGTCAACCGTATGCGAGCGAGCCAGCATCCTGAGGAGGTCACGAGGGTAATTCAACAGGGGATGTAACTAAAGAAGGCATATTGGGGAAGTATTTTAAATGGGATTATTTCTTTTTCTAAGAAATCGCTCTGAGTAGTAGCTTAATAGATGAAGAGGCCGCCGCTTTTTCCACTTGTTCCCGGTTTGTCAAGATCGTAGAAAGCGTGCTAACGGGAACGCCATATTTCTCAGCTATGACATTCTTCGACATCGCACCTCTGTCGATTTCCTGGAGCATGTTAATATTCGACTCAATGGAAAGAGTCTTGAGGTTTCTCTTTACAGGATTAGAGGAAGCCATTATTTAGAGGACAAATTCAATTTAATTCAAGTTGAAAATGATAAAGATGAGTCAACCGTACGCGAGCGAGCGAGCACACTGGGGAGGTCACGAGGGCAGCCTCTTGTTTATTTACCGTCACAGTGCAATGGGCCAGTGCATTGTATGTATACACTGCTGCCGAGATGTTTAATTATCGATCGATTTTTCAGCAGAGCCCTCCCGCATTCTCTTCCCCCTACTGTCTTATCAGCGGTGGTGTAATACACACGCCCTACTTATTGTGCTACGGTTAATGGCACTCGCAGTGTCCAGTTTTATTGCCTCTCTCTATCCGCGGCACCGTCTTGTTTGTTTTTCAAGCCGTCGGCGTTGTTTAGTACCACGCGGGGAAGACGCCAGGAGGTGATTTTGCCTCTGTGGCAGCGCTGAGCAGTTGGACTAATCAGAAATGGGCATTAATTACTTCGTCTTATGCAAGGATAATTAATAGACGCAAAGAAGGAAAAAAAACTATTATTTCTTTTTATTTCGACTAATAAATAATTGGAGGTATCCGGTTTCGACATACATGGACTTGACTGTATTCAGGAGGGACACCTTGGTTTGAAGACATATCATGCATTCTTCTTTGTAGGCACAGAAAATCAATCATGTCATCATCAATAGGTGGTAAGCATTGCTTGTTAACCCTCTGTGCTTGTTAACCATTTAGGTCGTTATGATCCAAGTCCTTATACAGTGTCTTTTCTGCCTCCTATAGGAGACTGATGTCAATCTACAATGTAGCTGATCTGCCGACCACTACTGATGCTGGCTTTGTTCTTTGGCTGAATGAGCAACTGTTCACCTCTAGGGAGACATCTCCCACTGATGACACTGGCTGTTATAAGGAGTCTGAGGAGAAGGAATCAGTACTGGATGTCCTGTGGTGCTATGCTGAGCAATTGTCTGATTCTACCTGTCTTCTACCATCTTGTGCTATCCTCACCAAAAAGAAAATCTTCATTGAGAAATTAATCAACCTGGAGTCGAGCTTCCCTGGGGTGCCTGAATTAGAGCCTGTGAGCATTGTTCCTCTGAGAAACATCCAGCAGATCGTGATTGGCCACTGCCATGCTTTTCTTCGCCTTGAGGAAGCCTTTGTTGGCAACAGTGGCACTTTTACTCTTTTTGGTGTTGAGCCACTGGGTGTAAAGAGTTTTATCAACAGAGTATTTGATGCCTGCAGCGATCTTGATGCGGTGAATGTCCCTGATTGTGTGGATCTGTCTGTGCAGTCGGATCTTTTGAAGACCATTGCCATTAGAGAGGAGCAGAGCAATTCTGGCATGGCATCTGACCGCTTGGCAACGTCAATGTTAGTTAAGCTGAAAGACACCAACAGCTTCAGCTTGTTGGTGTTGTCAGAGAAGAGAGTTTACTGCCTTGACCTGAGTTTGGTTCACTGGCCTCCAACATCTTTTCAGACTTGTCCAGAGGAAGCCATGACCTTCAAAATCCTGCATGAGTTCTTCATTATGGACAAAATCACTGATATCAAAATCCAGCCTAGTCAGAAAAATTCAGGCAGTTGTGGAGAAACTGAAAGTGAGCTGGGAACACTGCCGCACATGAGCCAACTTGTGCAGTTCATGCAGCATGAACTTAGCTTGGAGGTTTCCCTGTCAACAGAAACTCTACAGGATTCCTCCCCCGCTGTGGTCAATGATACCTCCAAGAGAATTTCAGTGAATGAATCCACACACAGACACAGCGCAAGTATCAGTTATATGTTTTCATCTGCGGCTTACCGAGACCTTTTCCTGGACAGACTGACCAACCTGCGTGCCGAGCTGGCCCACCAGATGTCACCCAGCAAACGAGAGGAACCAGAAGGGGGAAATGAGCAACTGTCTCCAAGTGATAGACAAGGCACCAAAGCATGGTTTAGTTCATCAACCCCTACCCCACAATTCCTTGCTGCACCATCCTTGAGAGATGACGTGGCAACACCTTTCAACTCTTTGACATCAGAGCCAAAAACTGTTGACATAGTTAACAAAACAGAAAAAGCAAGAAATGATTTCAGGACTGGAACTTGGAATGCTGCTAGTTCAGGTTCATTTGAATTTCAGTCAGGATTTAAATCAAAGGACAAAGTTGTTTTCAGTGAGTCAGTCATGTCAGACAAATCCTTGGGGGTTGTGTCCTTAACAGACAGTGATATTTATAATGACAACACAACAGACTATCACACCCCAACAGGCAGCACTGCCTATTTGTCCAGCTCCCCTAGGGATGACCTGTCTGTGTCACCCACATCCAATTTTTCGCGGGCCAGTATCAGTCCACCAGTGGGACAAGAACCAGAGAATAAGAGCAGACTCCACTTTTCTGGAGAAGCTTCTCTCACACAACAAATGGCAGCAGCAAAGATGGACTCTGTCTCCTTACCCAGCAGCTTTGATTGGAAACAGTACTATTTCAAGTCACCTCCATACTTAGCCACAGAAAACACAAGCTCAGAGGAATTCTCTCAGTACAGCACTGAAGTCTCTAATAACATCAGCTTAGATGTTGAAAGACACCCAAACAGATCCAACAGATTTTTGGAGGATATTGAATCTAGTTCAGAGTTTGACTCCAGCACTGGAGGGATAGTGGAAAGTGATCATGAACTTTATTTAAAGCATTGTGTGAAATCCTATGACCTTATCCACCCTCTTCCAACAAAGCTGAGGCCACTGTGTCTCATGAATGGTAGGGAATTGAGGAAGTTCTTTCACTCCGTGGTCGCTCAAAAATTATTTCCCGACAATCATGAGGGACTTTCGGAGGAACTTCACCATGTCTTATGGAGTGCTGTCGTCCCGTATTCTGATCCCAAACATGAAATTACCACATTGGTTATGCTCAGTACCCATGGTATCTATCTGGTCTCAGACACAGCTCCGAAAGTCAACCACAAATCCAGACCATCATGGATGACCCATGCTCGCTATCGGTCAGATTCTGCTATTACTGTGAAATCTGAGGGGTCAGGAGATGGGTCAGGGAGCCGGAAGCTGGTCAAGCCATATTTTGTGTTCAGGTTCAAAGACTTGCAGCAAGTAAACATAGGTTTATTTGATCAGTGTATTCGGCTCACAGGCTCCAATGAAAACTCGGTTTTTACACTAGCCACCAGAGACAGTGTTGCAACAGAAACATTTGTCCAGAAACTGAAACATGTTCTGTCTCTGAATGTTTCCTCACCCATGGTGGAGAAAAGCAAACAGGAGCTGGAGCAAGACTTCTACAAAGACAGCCACCAACGTACAAACTCTACAGTAGAAGGTTTGGTGTACACACACCCAAGTCAAGTCAGCTTCATCTATCCAGGTGAAGACGCTGTCAGGGACATTCTGTTTTTGGTCAATGAACGTGTGCACCAGGGTGCTAGAGCTCCTCCATCAGATGGAAGCTCCTCCAGACTGTGGCTCTACATGCAGTGTTACTTGCTTCCTTCAGACGACACAACTTCACCCGACAGGAGCCAGCCCAGAAGTATCATCATGACCCCAAATCACTTCTGTTTAGCAGAGGAAGACATTGTTACTTATCCCCTGCCGGATTTTGTTCGGGGACTGCCAGAAAACCCTTGCCATGAAATTGTTGAGTGTCGCAGGATTGACAGTCTGAAGAGAATCACCTTGTACCATGGCCATCCTCACAGGGTTTGTCTCACCTTTTTGGACGAGCCAGAGGACATTGTGGTAGATGTCTCCATGGAGCATTTTAGCCAGACCAAGGCAGGCAAGGAGAGAAAGCGGGTCAGCCCTGAAATCACATTCAGGTTGTTTGTCCAGAGTGTGAAGGAGAGAGACAAGATGGTGCAGGTGCTGGATCTGCTGTGGAAGTCTCTGGTCTCACAGGTTGGCAGAATTCTAGACATCAATAAAGTGTGACTGTGTTGGCTGGACTCAGGCCAAGCTTGGCTGGCAAGGAAGTGAGTCAATCTAAACTCATGTTTAAGATAGTGGTGAAATGTGGAAGAGACATCAGACATGATGTTTCACATGCTACACATTCTCTGGAAAACTCTGGTTTGGCAGGTTGGAAGAATATTTCATATTGATTAGGTTATTTAGAAGGAACTGCAGAGGGTGTGTCCATTTCTCATGTCCATATAGATAGGTCTTAATTAGACTAGGCCGGGAAGATGAGGCAGTCTGCCACTCCAGAGAGGAGTGTGTCAGGACATTTGTCAAGTTCAGGGTTGATGAAGTGCTCCGTGTGCTGTGTAATATTCCCAGTCTAGTTGAAATTTCTGCTTGTCTCAAAATTCTTGACATAAATAAGGTTTATGTTGTATTTCTGCTATACTTTGGCTAAGGAAGACCCAATAAAAGAGGACACATCCCAGTTGAGAAATCATACAGTCGAGTCCACCTAATTCGAACTTAGATTAATCGAATTTCTCTTAAATGGATGGGTAATGAAATTATAGATTTTTTTCTTCTTTGCGTATAGTAAATATATCCCCATTATTTGAACTCGGCATTGTGGGTTTTCTTTAATTTGAACGGATTAAGGCCATCCCACCTGCAAATTTTTCTTCGCTGTTCTTCTGCTGGTGCAAAATCATAGTAAACAGGCGTAAAACAAAGAAGTTAATGCCTGAGAAGGGAGGAGTTTGGTAGTGTAGATAGTTGAGGGTATGTATTGTACAGCATTACTCCATGACTGATTAAGGGGAATGTAGGGTGGGAGCACAAGAGTAAAATATCAGTCAATAATCACGCACTCGGTGACACAGCACTACATGATGTACCTGTGCTACTGTTATAAACAAATGGTTTTCTAGACCTAGGCCTATGATCGCGTGCAACAGAAAATGTGTGTCTGAGACAAACGAAAATCTGGAGGACCATCTAGATTCTATAATTTATTGCTTGCAGACCCCAAATAGACAGCACAAGCAACACTAATCTTGGCCTTATAGCAGCATAAAAGCAAGGAAAAAGTTTTGGTGATTAAGAATAAACTGCAGCAGAGTAAATGGTAACAGTAGTCTTTATCTCTACTGGGTAGGCTGTATCGAACTTTGAAACATTTACTGTAATGATGAAAAATGCCAAAATCATGCATTAAACAATCAAAATAAAAGACTAATAGGAAAATCAAATTTGAGAAAGAAAGAGGACAGTAAACCACCTGCGCGAGTCTTTATTTGAAAGGTTCGTAATTTTCTTGCCTGAACTCTCCCAGACTTACCGGCGCCACAAAGTGAATACTGTTCACGCTCAGCTCAGCGGCACAGGATTGAGAAATGGGGAGAGAGGGGTTACTTGAGAGAGGGACAGATGACAAGGCGACATTTTTTTTTCCTAACAGGCGTCCTCATGGCTACAGCACTTATCCAAAAGGCCTTTTTCAGGGCTTCCAAAAATAAAAAAGCAAGGCTGGAAGGGGGTGACTTTGTTAGAATTTCACCGTGCAGTGGAGATGATGTAACCATGAATTAAAATACCAAGGCGATATATGAGCTTTCCTTGTTAAAATTGTCATTCGAATTCTGGTAATTCAAACCCTCTATGATTGTCCCAACGATTTCGACTAAGGCGGACTCTACTGTATTTTGGATTGTTCATCCTGAATTTTACAGAAAGACACATAGTCTTCCAATTAATGTTAACATATACCTAGTGATTTATTGCACCAACAGGGCAAGCACTCAAAACTTTGAAAATCCACTTTAAAAATTTGTACAAGTAGTTCCCACATGAACTGGTTTGCTCTCAAGGTAGATGACAACATGAGACACTCTTCATTTCAAGTGTGGATTTATTTGGATTGAATGAAGGAAATAGTAAATATGTGCAAAAATAATCTATTACCGTCTCAATGGTTGAGAAGTGACTTCTCAGTGAATGCCATCATCAAAAAGTTTTCTCTTCAAGACAGCAGTGCAAGTCTTCATACTACTACTCAGCTAGTGAAAATAATCTGCTTTTCACCTGTAGCCCTGCAAGTAATGTCATGGTGTCTGGTGGTCCTCTGTAAGCTTACTAACTTCTTGACAGCTATTGGTTGCAGCTGATATCTTTGTCTTCATTGAAGGAATGGAATACTAGTAATGTCTTGACCTAGCTGCTACTAGCATGGTGGGCAGTGTCAGGGCATAAAGTAAGAGAGGTGAACCTGCATTATTTTTTTTTTTACCTCTGTTTATGTTTGTAGTGGCAGTTGTAGGATAATTCTGCAAGTTGATCAAGCTATGTTGCACAACAAATAATTCTAGACATTGTGAAAATCACTTATAAATGAAATATGGCATGTTATTAAAGAGTACCAAGAAATTAAAAACCAATTGATAATGAGAAAACTCAGATCCAGGGACATACAGTATTCATCTTGTAGTGTAGAGGAAATACATAATATACGTCTACATCTATATCTAGAGTACAGTGCAGCTTTTTGTTCATGTCACTGGGTCCATTATACGATGGTGCCATAATGTTTCTCCATTTCTCTTGTGTTCCTGCATGAAATCAGCAAAGTTTGTCTGTCTAAGAGTAAGACAGGCACAGTGGCTGCAGGAAGAAAGACAGTACAGGCACAGTGGCTGCAGGAAGAAAGACTTTTATAAGGGAGACAACTGTCATCTGTAGATGGGAGAGTTATGAGGCAGACTCTGTCTCAGCCAATCAGCACTCGAATTATTATTAGAATGGATGTTATCTAGTCACATGATTTGTGGGATAGAGATTACTGTCCCTGTCTACTGAGGGTGGGTCTTTGCACTTGCGTCTGTAGACAGAAGGTCAGCCGGCCTAATGCGCATGTGCGGAAACAGCAATCAGCTGTGTTTTCATTGGAAAACGGGTCAGACATAATTATATCGAAAGAATAAAATAGACAGCGCGTAATAAATGTTGGGTCAGCTGTGAATATAGACTAGTCTAAATCTCAGCAATTACCGACAAATATGGGATTGTGGATCAGTTTGATTAACANGGATTGTGGATCAGTTTGATTTACACAGTGACTGTGCAACAAGACTGCACACTTAGAAATCGAATTGATAATTTAGAGATGTAGACTAGACTAGTCTAGGCTACCGGTAACCTACACTCACACGGTTTTCTCGAGATCATGTAAACACAGCTGATTACTCTTTCCGCACATGTGCATTAGGCCGGCTGACCTTCTGTCTGCTGACGCAAGTGGTCTTTGCTTCATTGTAGAATGATCTAGACTCCAGATCTGAAGGTCATGTATTGGATTCCTGCCATGATCAAAAGGTCGTTATCTTATTTATACACAATTTGTTAAGTCCATTCTTCAGTAAAATGGATACGTGGCAATGAAATATATACACTGTATACTCTCAGAATGCTAGTGATCAGCACCTGTTGATGACAGCAGCATTGCATGTTCTCCAGGGAGTTGAAAGTGTTTTTGAGCAATGTGGCATGTCAGGATAATAAGGATTTGAAGGGGATGGGTCTGGATACAAGACACAGAAACCACATTATTGTTATTATTACATTGTTGTTATCTGCTGCATCACAGAACCAGTTGAATTCAGCCCAGTCTAGAGCACCTTTTGTTTGCCATGAAATGCCCAGATNGGGGGGGGGGGGGGGGGAGGAGGGGGTGGTTATTAGGTGCTCTGTGTCCGCAAATGAAGTCGAATTCTCCTGTATGAGTCTGAGAGTGCCTGATGATGTCATTTCCACCAATAGACTGAGACAATCCATTCATCATGAATACTGGTCTCCACTTGGAAAGTTAGCAGAATCATTTGTTATTATTTACATAAAGGGTGGGTAAGTTGGTCTCAGGCCTGATCAGAAATGTCTACTCCCATTATTCCTGGACAACAACTGGCAGAATTTTACCAGCTACATTGATTGCCCAGTGTATGCGTTTTCATAACAATTATGACAAGTCTCTTTAAAACTCCAGCCAGAGTTTCCAAATGGAAACCAGTAGGGAGCTGTTAATGACAGACAGTATAATTCCCATCTCCATCCCCATTAAATGATCACATCCTCTGTTGCCTTGTTGTTTCTGTCCTCTAACTCAATATGAAGAGATCACAGCTGTACACTTATGTCTTTAATGTAAGATACTGTATGGGGCTCAGGGAGCTCTACAAATTTCCAGGGCTGCTCATAACAGTTACAAGATCAGCATGTTTTCAAACATATTTCTGCTCTTGGAAAGGCTTATGTAGAGATTTTGGTTTTCTGCATGATTGTAAGATGTTTAGCATTTTTAAACTCACTTTGATGTTTTCTGCTTTATCACGGTAAGTTTGTATGATGATATTAATATGTCAACAATGGAATAGTGAAAGCAGGATTTACAGAGAGCTTTGGGGGAAGAACTTTATGTGTTGGAACTTTGGTCTTTGCATGAAGCAAAATGTACTGGGTGGCCAGAAACTTGAATTTCTAAATCTAAAGTCCAGTAACTTTCAAAGTTACAAAGAAACTGGGATAATATTTGGGGCACATTGATGGATAGTTGATGATTTATAATTACAGTATCAGATTTCAATGCTTTGGGTGCCATAGTTATTTCACAGTGAAAGAATTAAACACCCATATCAAGAAATGATTTGCTTGGGCAATTCTATTAGATACACATCTTGCATGCTGTTCGACTTGTGGGTTTAAATTGTTTACTTGTGACTTAACACTAGCACTGAGATAGTTCAAACTGCAGCAGTGACAGACAATATCCATCTGCTATGGATGCTATATGTTTCATTTACATTAGATTAGAATTACAGAAGTTATTCAATTAATTTGAAATGAAGTGACTCTTTGTTTACAACTGCCCAATATATTTTATCATTTGTAAGTGTGTGAATATGAAGATGGCTGGATGCACTTGTTTCAGAGAAATCACTGGGTAGATTATCTGATCGCATCACTAGACTTGCATTCCCTGTACAATACAGTACTATGTTGATGAATACTGTACACTCCAATGAATGTTAGATTGCCAGAAGTTGTTGTGAGAGGGTGAACTCACACTACTGCTGTACATACTGTAACTACCATGTGTTTCACTGAAAACTAATTATATTCTAATCACAGTTTATGGAATAACTTTCATCTCTTCCCATGAATTGTTCCAAATTGTATGTGGAGCTGTAATTCAACTAGAGTCACATGCCCGAGGTGCGGCCACTTTACAGAACTAGACCTCAAATGGACTGTATTCACACAAAATTTCCAGAGTAACTTCCGTTAGTTCAATAGAACGTGTTTTGGTTACATCCGGTACATCTTCCACCGTTAAGAGTGGAAGAGGCGGCAAAATTTGGTATGCCCTTTGTAAAATAGACTCCAGTGAGATTTTCAAGTAGGTTGACTCAAACATTTCTTCTCATTTATACATGAATTTATTGCTGTGGTTTTGTTGTGGGTATGTCTTAAAATGCTTAAAGTTTAATATGGTGGATAGAACAAAATGATTATAAGGCAAATTGTGGAGGTACGGGGGTGGCCGCATCCAGGCGCTAGCCCTAAACTTTCCAAACTAGGACTTTGAAAGCCGGCGCTTTCAGGCCCACTAGATCTAGTAGTACAGTAAAGATCAATTAACCTTGACCTGGACGCCAACACTATAGTACACTATTCTCATTCCAGTTGTAGGTCATCTAATGCTTTGAGGGCCTAAAGTATACACTAATAGACCAAATGAAATATTATATAGCCTACACAGGTAATGTTCAAGTTCAATTTTATTTCAGTTATTATTTTAATGTATAGGCACTCTGGATATGGCACAATGCATACGCTTGATGGGATTTGTCGGGCATCAAAGTAAATCCCCAAACACCGCAATGTTGTCTGGAGATGAGTTAACAATAACATAAAGCCTCCTGTGGCTGGTTACCATTACTGGTATCTTTGTAAGAGACTGCTAGTTTCAACTAAACTTCTTCTGGATCTAGCAATTCCGATATGCGGCCGGGAAATAGGCCTAACATACACGCCAAACGGTGCCGACGAAAGCGAAACTAAGAAGAAACGCGCATCAGCATTGATATTGCTATGTACTCTACGGCATAACGGAATGCCAGTATGTATACTATACTGTACTGTACGAGATGATTTTCAGTACAAGAAAGCTCTTTAAGCGCCCGACTTCATTGCAGAAGGCATTCACGGTATTCTTTTTCATACTGACAGTCGATTTTCGGATTTTGAAGAGTACGAATCCTATTTTCGTAACGAGGTCACATTTTCCTATGAAATACGAAAATTTCGTACTGGTTGGCAGCTCTGGTTTGTGTAACACTGAGGATCGTTGTTTTTTCTTTTTGGAAACTGAAAATAGTGTATGTTGTTTTTTTCTGAGTATCGTTTTGTGCAGATTTAGAATAGTCTACATATTTTCTGAGTAAAGTTGCATAAAGGTTCATCTCTGAGTTATGAAACGGTCTTTGTACTGTCTGTATTCATTTGTTCCCATTCTGTACATCTGTGGGCTTGTTTTCCTGTACATTTACATGCGGCCGTACTTAGGTCATGCTTTTGTTCGCATCTAGGACAGATGGCCGCACTTACGGCTTACCAGTGACCGCACCTCGGCCAGGTGGCCGCACCTTGGCCATTTTTCCTGACAACATTTTATTAATCTCTGCCATAAATAACAACAGTGAGTGCCTCTCGCCACTTTCAATCCACAGTTATCTTCACATGTCCTAGGTACGGCCAACAAAAAACGTTCTAGGTGTGATAGTGGAGCTAATATAAAGGGAAGTTCGCTCGTGGCCGCAAGTGGGCTGGTGACTCTACATGTAATCATAATATGAATCATTTGCTGAAAGTTTTCTATTGCGCCTGGAAAGTGCATTTTACTTTGTCTGTTACTGATGTATGTAATTTAGAACTCTACAATAGTGGTAGAGACACGCCATAGGCAAGACATGCTTGTAACCAGTAATTACACGCATGATCTTAAGTGGAGCAAACTGGAATATGGTAAACTTTACCCAGCCGGTAGCCTGTCCCCTCAAACTGACGTGGGTACAGGTGGGTGGGGGGGATAACCCTGCGACAATATGAAATATAGTAAGACGAGGTGGGACCACTCGGAGTCCCCCCCCGCAGACTTTCCATGCCACAAGGAGCCAACGGCTCGTGGTAGATAAAGTACTTAGAAGTGGAATATGGTAAACATGTTAAACCGTTTATGGGTTCACTAAACAGAACAGTGGCCAAAGAAACCCCACAACATCATTCTTTCTTTTAGTACTCTCTACGGTTGAAGAAGTTTGTTTTTATTCTAGTCTTCACTTTTCAATCATGAATTAAAATTGTTATAGTCTGCCCCAAAACTATGATTTATTTTTTCAAAGAAACAGACCATAATACTATATTTTGTGCAATGTAATTGTGATTAGTGATCATAATTCTATACCTACAGCATCATGTTGGGTTATATACCAGTCAGCCTGTCAGCCTGTCTGATTTGACACTTGCAGCATGTACATGTATTGTATAAGAATGGAACATAATAGGATTGTTTTGTCCATTTTGTGTTGAACTGTTTAACAGTCTAAGACTGGAGTCGTTTTTCTGCAGACCCTGAGCACTTGAAACATTTCCTGAAATTGATTTGATGGAGACGAGTGAGAGATGTCCTGCAGTGGAGGTCACATCTGACCCCCTGAAAATAATGCTGTTGGAAGTCCTTAAAGTGATTGACTATAAGGACTTAAGTATTATTTCCAGGCAGCAAACTGTTGTGTCATATTTGTAGTACTTGATTGGAGATGATCTCCCCTTTATCTCTTCTATCTTCTTGAACTGCATGCCATGTATTTTCTCCATAATAACACACTGTGATAGTTTGTCAGAGGCACAATAAGGATACAAATAATGTGTTCCCCTTTTGTATCTTTCTTCTTCAAACTGTTCCTCTTTCTTATGGGCCATTTACAGCTACAGTTTGAACTCCAAGATCTATCCGAATCGTTGATTGTGATGATAAAACTGCACGTGTAAATGCAAAATCGCATGATCTAAACACAATAAATCGGATGCTCCCAGAAATCAAATGCTGCTTAGGCTATATACCAGCACTGTGTGTAGATTCCACAATGGTGACCTGGTCAAAGGAAAAGATCACTGGTTTTATTGACATATGTCGCTCATTTGAATGCCTTTGGAGGGTGAAGTCAAAAGATTATAGCAACAGAGTGGTAGTTGTCCTGAGATATCTTGTCTAGCTGTGTGTGTGATGTGGTGTTGCCACCCGGTCATGTGCATTCCCTGAGAGTGATTTTTTTCCACATAGCCTATTTCTCTACGCCCAATGTAGAAAAAATATAATTTCACTGTTAAACTGAAGAAAATTAGTTATTCTATCCAATTCACCGTGATATTTTTCACGCTTTCCCCCAATTGCTTACTAAAGGCGATTTTCGTCTACGAATTTGATTTGAAAATGGTTTGTTCTTTGGCCACCTACCCTACTGTATTAAAAAAATCATTACAAGTGGCACACTAGTCTAGCGCCACGTGCCGAGTCTACATCAGACGGATCGGCACGTGTAAATGCAAATAAGTTGGAGATAAATTGGATACGAGAGGTTGTTAGAGGGATTGCATGTGACCGAACTGCACGTGTAAATGGTCCCTTAAAGCTTTCTAAAAAAGTTTTTTGCCTAGATAATAAGCGTGTCTTCCTTTTCATTTTTCTCGAAAGTTCCTTTCTCAACCGTATTTCTCTTGAATGCAGGAGAATGGAAGCCGGTCATTGGTTACATGTTTTTGCTAGTCAGCCTGTGGCTCCGTCTCCTCCATCTCTACTGTTGAGTTGAAGTGCACACAACAATAAAAGAGAGGAGGATATCAATCATGTATTCTGTAGGAACATCCAATGTCCTGTTCCAGGTGAATGAAGTTGAGAGACACGTGATGGATGGTCATCTTTGTAATGGCAAGGAGAGACGTCATTTCCTACACAGTCAACATGTTTCTTCCTCAACCTTTGTTACCTCAGACATGAATACCAAGACCAATACATGTACTGTTGTCAAACTAGCCCAAAATTCTCCCTTTTGGGGGCAGAATGTGTGTATGACACAGTTTATTTATACTGTAGTATCTTGTTCTGTCACTATGAAGCAGGATTGCTCAATTAGGTCATGCTGAATTACGTCTGTATTCATACATGAAACAAAAAAACTTCCAGTATGACTCACAAAACTTAGGTCAGCCTGATAAACATTTCCAGTTTATCCCAGAACTCAGGTCCTTGTGTGAAAAAATGACACACGTACAGCGGCTCAACAGATCAAGAACTGCTATTAATCATTTTCAGCTTGGTAACAACAAGTTCCAAGGTGCTACAGCTGTAGCATGGAAGGAAACATGTATGGAAGAAAAGATAGTTCTGTCTAGGGTGAAATGATTTTTTTTTTTGCCTTTCCTGAACACTTTGTCTGATTGTGCTTTCATTAATGTAATGTGTGTCTTCACAGCTGGGCTGCTTGGGCTGCTTGGCAGTAGGAAAGGTCACATTTTGTACAGTATTGTGTTTTGTCAATTGTGACCTGCACTGCACATACCCATAGAGGCTGAACTCCTAGTCTAGGTGCTTTTAAGAAAATAGTAATCACTTATTTTTATGTATTTCTCTACAGTTTTCATGGGTGAGAACATCATGATGACACTGTGTAGATTTGTGATCTTCTTACTCCTTATATTGTGATGGTCATTGTTGGTACCCTCACAGGGACAGCCAGTATTTACACACTCACATACAGACTGAGTCAAGCCTTGTAAATGGCTGACAAGGGTTTCTATTTTCTTTTGATTCTGTTATGTCTTTCCGCAGCTCTTCACAGGCCAGGGAATGAGCAATAAACAGCACTGTAGTGGAATGTTGTATGTATATATACTTGTGAGCAGTCGGGAAGTGTGTTTGGGTCACGGGTGAACACTAGGTTCGCACGCGGAAGTTTGGGACCGATTCAGGCAGTAGGTATTTAAGAATTAAATTGCTGTGAAGTTAGCGTCCCTGTAGTGTAGTTGGTAACACGCTCGAACTTGCAAGCTGAGAGACCCTGGTTCGATCCCCGGCAGGGACAAAAATTTATAGAGTAGGTTTTTTCGGCCCTTCTCAAAATTGATCATTCACAGTAATTTGGTAAAATCCCTGGTGACACACTTCCTAAAAATATGTAACATCTGAAAAATTATCAGACTAAGCTCACCTTCCTCCCCCTTAAATATAAGAGAAAGAATACTATACTGTATTGCCTTTCCACCCGGTTACATACTGACATCCAACCACTCACACAAACTGATATCCTCACAGTCACAGCCATTACTAGAATCTTAGATAGAAGACATGGCATATAATAAGTAAATATGATATGAGTGAAGATCAACAGATATGATCAAGTGTAGACCTACATGCTGTCTACATGTTGGCTGTATTTTTGCCAAATTTTCTTGCATTGTGATGCCATTATTATTATTCTTATCTTAATTTAAGTCAAGTAAGTTAATGCACTTCATGTATTCAGCCCTTGCAGCTGCCAGTAAGGTGAAATAAACATGTCAGATATGCTTATTTTGGCCTGTTTTTTCTTTCTTGAGTGTGAGATGTTTGTTTACAGTATTGTTTGCCTTTGATGTGCGTTAGTTACATATGAAACCACCCTCTACAGATCATGATTGTTTAGAGAGATTCTGTGCTGCCAATACACACTATAGACAATCATTATTCAATACACACACTGTAGACAATCATTACTGAATAGACCCTATGTTGACAATCATTACTGAATAGTATAGACCCTTTGTTGACAATCATTATTAAACAGACCCTATGTTGACAATCATTACTGAATAGACCCTTTGTTGACAATCATTATTAAACAGACCCTATGTTGACAATCATTATTAAACAGACCCTATGTTGACAATCATTACTGAATAGACCCTATGTTGACAATCATTACTCAATACACACACTAGACCATTATTACTCAATACACATGCTGTAGACAATCATTACTCAATACACAAACTATAGACAATTGTTACTGATAAGACCCTANAATCATTACTGAATAGACCCTATGTTGACAATCATTATTAAACAGACCCTATGTTGACAATCATTACTACATAGACCCTATGTTGACAATCATCACTGAATAGACCCTATGTTGACAATCATTACTAAATAGACCCTATGTTGACAATCATTATTAAACAGATCCTATGTTGACAATCATTACTGAATAGACCCTATGTTGACAATCATTATTAAACAGACCCTATGTTGACAATCATTACTGAATAGACCCTATGTTGACAATCATTACTGAATAGACCCTATGTTGACAATTATTACTCAATACACAAACTATAGACAATTGTTACTGATAAGACCCTATGTTGACAATCATTACTCAATACACAAACTATAGACAATCATTACTCAACACACACTGTAGACAATCATTACTCAACACACACTGTAGACAATCATTACTCAGTAAATCCTATGCTGACAATCATTACTCAATACACACACTGTAGACAATCATTACTCAGTAAATCCTATGTTGACAATCATTATTCAATACACACACTGTAGACAATCATTACTCAGTAAATCCTATGTCGACAATCATTACTCAACACATACTCTAGACAAGCATTACTCGGTAAATCCTATGTTGACAATCATTACTCAACACACACTGTAGACTATCATTACTCAATAAATCATATGTTGACAATCATTACTCAACACACACTGTAGACAATCATTACTCAGTAAATCCTATGTTGACAATCATTACTCAATACACACACTGTAGACAATCATTACTCAATACACACACTGTAGACAATCATTACTCAGTAAATCCTATGTTGACAATCATTACTCAATACACACTGTAGACAAGCATTGCTCAGTAAATCCTATGTTGACAATCATTACTAAGTGCATACTGTAGACAATCATAGCTAACTGTATGAAATTGGAAGGTCAAACAGCTTATTTTTAATGGATGACTAGAGAGGACATATATGATGATATTGTAACATTTTTCATTAATAATGTCCAGTGCATGTGCAAGAAATAGTTGTGCAAAATGTTCTTTTTTTTTTTTATATTGGGGGTTAGAAATACTTCTGTATTGATTAGTTGCGAGGGTTGTTAAGTGTAAGAATGTTGTGGCGATAGACATATGTTGTGGTCAGTCATTGTTTTGTGCATGTCTGTGTAGAGTACATGAGACACATTGCAGAATAGTTTCCAGAAACAAGCGATATCACACATTCACAGCCAATGGTTTATGTTACAACAGAAGATGAGAATGGAGATTAGTAGCCAGGCAGAATAATATCTACTGTAGTACAGACATGTCTATGTGAGTAGCAAAGCCTCTCTCAGTCTCAGTACATTTTCTACATACAAACTCATTTGGTCAGTGTGAGGCAACAGTCATGTAACCAAACTTAAAAGATTTTACAGGGAGACAAACTGGCAAGTGGAATTTGACATGACTGGTGGGGAAGAAATTCATTGAAGTTGAAAACAGTCTCAGCATGCCACAACTGGCCACTGTATCCTGTTTTTTTTTTTTTATTGTATCATCAGATTATTCAGAATGTTCACACCATTTAATTTTGTAGGGTTTTGTTGTCAAAAGGAGCATTATAGTCTCAACCCGTTTAGACATTACAGCGGTGTCTTGTTTCTCACTGTAGATGACAAAAATGTTCATTGTAGTGCAACCAGCTGGTAAAGACACTTCACATTTTGTAGGAGGAAATCTGAGCCCAAAATGATTTTTAGCTGTTATATATTTGGAAAGTGTCCTATTCAGGGCTTCTTCATAATCACTATGAAAGACTATTGTTTGGATGAAAGCTGAAGGACACCAAACGTTAGAAATTCCTTGTACCCCAAGGAATCAAATCCATGTCCCTTTAGTTTACAAGTTAAATGTGCCATTAGAACAGCACAGGGGTGCTCCCTTCACAGTCATTTTATTCTTATAGTGTATTCTAACCACCTGAATACTGTGTCCAGCTTCTATATATAAACCTAGTGTCCATCTGTGACCTTGACACACATTCAAGCTGCTCACATTAGTAAGTAGTTACAGAGTAGTAAGTTCACTGTCCAGTGTGTGGCTCTGATGTTCTGCGGAGGCTCTAGTCCAAGACCTGACCTTATCAGAAGTTAGATCAGTCTGCTCTGCTGGTTTAGTCATGTTGCCACGGCCATCTCTCAGCCATGGCTGCAGGTTTCCTCGTACACAGACAAATACTCAACACTAGCGTCTTGGCAGATCATGTTTTACACCCACTGGCTAGCTCTTGGACACAATCTCTCACATATCACAAGCCCCAACTGTCCTTTTGGCTTCGCTACACTCGGCAGATGCCAAGAATTCTTAAGTCAGACCACCATCACAATATACAGTCAAAGTTAAGGCAATGAAACGTTGAGATGAGAAAGTGTTACATTCAGTAGGTTCATCATAAAATTGTACAAAATTTAGCCTTTTTTCCTGCTCGTTTCCAGTTGTCTTGAATAACGCCTTGCTTCTCTTCGATGGCGTTAACTACTGAATCATGACCAGCATCCTTGGCTATCTCGTAGGCCGTTTTACCTGCAGTGAGAGAAATGAACACTGTGACAGGAGGGAACACTGTGACAGGAGTGGAGACTGTGACAGGTGTGAAGACTGTGACAGGAGTGGAGACTGTGACAGGTGTGAAGACTGTAACAGGAGTGGAGACTGTGATAGATGTGAAGACTGTGACAGGAGTGAACACTGTGACAGGAGTGGAGACTGTGACAGGTGTGAAAACTGTGACAGGAGTGGAGACTGTGACAGGAGTGGAGATTGTGACAGGAGTGGAGATTGTGACAGGAGTGGAGATTGTGACAGGTGTGAAGACTGTGACAGGAGTGGAGATTGTGACAGGAGTGGAGATTGTGACAGGAGTGGAGACTGTGACAGGTGTGAAGACTGTGACAGGAGTGGAGACTGTGACAGGTGTGGAGACTGTGACAGGTGTGAAGACTGTGACAGGTGTGAAGACTGTGACAGGTGTGAAGACTGTGACAGGAGTGAAGACTGTGACAGGAATGGAGACTGTGACAGGAGTGAAGACTGACAGGAGTGGAGACTGTGACAGGTGTGAAGACTGTGACAGGAGTGGAGACTGTGACAGGAGTGGAGACTGTGACAGGAGTGGAGACTGTGACTGGAGTGGACACTGTGACAGGAGTGGACACTGTGACAGGAGTGGACACTGTGACAGGAGTGGACACTGTGACAGGTGTGGATACAGTGACAGGAGTGGACACTGTGACAGGAGTGGACACTGTGACAGGAGTGGAGGCTACATGTATTAACGAGTTGTCCTTGAGCATGTATTGGTTAGTTTGCTTGGAAAAGTCTATCTTCCACATCTGGTGAATGCTCAGTCCATGATTATTTTGAGTTGTGAAGTGTGTAGGTCATGAATAAGAGTTGATATAAAGATAAGAAGATTGAGATCAGAGCATTAGAAAAAGTAGTTGAGGTTTTCCACAATATGACATCTGATATAATGAAGGTCTTACTGTACTTCACTTTTTTCAATAAGCCAGTCAGGACAAACAATGCACATTGTGCCCCAGAGTTAGAAACAAAAGTTGTGGACGAAGAAAGGTTATAACTATTGGTAAACAATCATTGTGACTGGAAAAGGGAGTTAATAATAATATTATTAATAACAATAATAATGTGGTTTATAAATCTCGTATCGAGTCTAATGCCAGCTCACTTGATTTCACACTATTATTACCCTAGCAGGCCAGATCATTCTAAGACTTTCTCAACTCTCTGGGCAGTATACAGCGCCACTGCCTTTTACAGGTGATGATCACTAGCATTCTGACGATATCTTTCATTGCCTATCCTATAGCCATGTACCCATTTTACAGACAGGTGGACTGAGTAAAATGTGAATGAAATGCTCTCCCAAGGTACTTACAGCACAACCATGAATCTTGAGTCTAATGCTACAACCATTCGGCTACATTGCAAAGTAAATAAAACGTTTGCTGGCCTGGTTTAACCAGATGGAAAGACTGTTTTTCACTTTTCACACAGACCAATTATGTTAAGTGAGGTAGAAATATACAGTGGATTATGTCAAGAGAGGTAGAGATGCGGTGAGGGCCAATTATGTCAAGAGAGCTAGAGATACAGTCAGTCCTATTATGTCAAGAGAGGTAGAGACGCTGTGAGGCCAATTATACCAAGAGAGGTAGAGATTATGTCAAGAGAGATAGAGATACAGTGAATGATGTCAAGAGAGATAGAGATACAATGAATTATGTCAAGAGAGATAAAGATACAGTGAATTATGTCAAGAGAGGTAGAGATACAGTGAATTATGTCAAGAGAGGTAGAGATACTGTGAGTTATGTCAAGAGATGTAGAGATACAGTGAATTAGGTCAAGAGAGGTAGAGATACAGTGAATTAGGTCAAGAGAGGTGGAGATACAGTGAATTAGGTCAAGAGAGGTGGAGATACAGTGAATTATGTCAAGAGAGGTGGAGATACAGTGAATTAGGTCAAGAGAGGTGGAGATACAGTGAATTATGTCAAGAGAGGTAGAGATACAGTGAATTATGTCAAGCGAGGTAGAGATACAGTGAATTATGTCAAGAGAGATAGAGATACAGTGAATTATGTCAAGAGAGATAGAGATACAGTGAATTATGTCAAGACAGGTAGAGATACAGTGAATTATGTCAAGAGATGTAGAGATACAGTGAGTTATGTCAAGAGAGATAGAGATACAATGAATTATGTCAAGAGAGAGAGATACAGTGAATTATGTCAAGAGAGGTGGAGATACAGTGAATTATGTCAAGAGAGGTGGAGATACAGTGAATTAGGTCAAGAATGGTGGAGATACAGTGAATTATGTCAAGAGAGGTGGAGATACAGTGAATTATGTCAAGAGATGTAGAGATACAGTGAGTTATGTCAAGAAAGATAGAGATACAATGAATTATGTCAAGAGAGATAGAGATACAGTGAATTATGTCAAGAGAGGTAGAGATACAGTGAATTATGTCAAGAGAGGTAGAGATACAGTGAATTATGTCAAGAGAGGTAGAGATACAGTGAATTATGTCAAGAGAGGTAGAGATACAGTGAATTATGTCAAGAGAGGTAGAGATACAGTGAATTATGTCAAGAGAGGTAGAGATACAGTGAATTATGTCAAGAGAGGTAGAGATACAGTGAATTATGTCAAGAGAGGTAGAGATACAGTGAATTATGTCAAGAGAGGTAGAGATACAGTGAATTATGTCAAGAGAGGTAGAGATACAGTGAATTATGTCAAGAGAGGTAGAGATACAGTGAATTATGTCAAGAGAGGTAGAGATACAGTGAATTATGTCAAGAGAGGTAGAGATACAGTGAATTATGTCAAGAGAGGTAGAGATACAGTGAATTATGTCAAGAGAGGTAGAGATACAGTGAATTATGTCAAGAGAGGTAGAGATACAGTGAATTATGTCAAGAGAGGTAGAGATACAGTGAATTATGTCAAGAGAGGTAGAGATACAGTGAATTATGTCAAGAGAGGTAGAGATACAGTGAATTATGTCAAGAGAGGTAGAGATACAGTGAATTATGTCAAGAGAGGTGGAGATACAGTGAATTATGTCAAGAGAGGCGGAGATACAGTGAATTATGTCAAGAGAGGCGGAGATACAGTGAATTAGGTCAAGAGAGGTAGAGATACAGTGAATTAGGTCAAGAGATGTAGAGATACAGTGAATTATGTCAAGAGAGGTAGAGATACAGTGAATTATGTCAAGAGAGGTGGAGATACAGTGAATTATGTCAAGAGAGGTAGAGATACAGTGAATAATGTCAAGAGAGATAGAGATACAGTGAATTAAGTCAAGAGAGATAGAGATACAATGAATTATGTCAAGAGAGATAGAGATACAGTGAATTATGTCAAGAGAGGTAGAGATACAGTGAATTACGTCAAGAGAGGTAGAAATACAGTGAATTATGTCAAGAGAGAGAGAGAGATACAGTGAATTATGTCAAGAGAGATAGAGATACAGTGAATTATGTCAAGAGATGTAGAGATACAGTGAGTTATGTCAAGAAAGATAGAGAATAAATGAATTATGTCAAGAGAGATAGAGATACAGTGAATTATGTCAAGAGAGGTAGAGATACAGTGAATTATGTCAAGAGAGGTAGAGATACAGTGAATTATGTCAAGAGAGATGGAGATAGAGTGAATTATGTCAAGAGAGGTAGAGATACAGTGAATTATGTCAAGAGATGTAGAGATACAGTGAGTTATGTCAAGAGAGATAGAGATACAGTGAATTATGTCAAGAGAGACAGAGATACAGTGAATTATGTCAAGACAGGTAGAGATACAGTGAATTATGTCAAGAGAGGTGGAGATACAGTGAATTATGTCAAGAGAGAGAGAGATACAGTGAATTATGTCAAGAGGGGTAGAGATACAGTGAATTATGTCAAGAGATGTAGAGATACAGTGAGTTATGTCTAGAGAGATAGAGATACAATGAATTATGTCAAGAGAGAGAGATACAGAGAATTATGTCAAGAGAGGTAGAGATACAGTGGATTATGTCAAGAGAGGTAGAGATACAATGAATTATGTCAAGAGAGGTGGAGATACAGTGAATTATGTCAAGAGAGATAGAGATACAGTGAATTATGTCAAAAGATGTAGAGATACAGTGAATTATGTCGAGACAGGTAGAGATACAGTGAATTATGTCAAGAGATGTAGAGATACAGTGAGTTATGTCAAGAGAGAGAGAGAGAGATACAGTGAATTATGTCAAGAGAGGTAGAGATACAGTGAATTATGTCAAGAGAGGTAGTGATACAGTAAGGCAATATATATCAAGAGAGATAGCGATACAGTCAGGCGGACAATCACTGACCATTGTTGTTTTCAAGAGTGTAGTCGATATGATGATCCAGCAAAACTTTGGCTGTGCTACCGTAATCTTTCTGTGCACACAAGTGGAGAGCTGTGTTTCCATTCTGAAAATTACAATAAGCCACAAAATGAAATTGTAGCTGTGTCTGTGTGATACCAATGGCAAGCAAAGATACAGTAGGACACAGTCCACACTATACTCTACAGTCCACACTATACTTTACATGACTACTGTCATACTCTACAGTCCACACTATACTCTACAGTCCACACTATACTCTACAGTCCACACTGTACTTTACATGACTACTGTCATACTCTACAGTCCACACTATACTCTACAGTTCACACTATACTCTACAGTCCACACTATACTT
>JAWQUT010000597.1:311353-380155 GCA_033807755.1 Ellobium chinense | reverse complement strand
GGAGGGCTTCTTTTCTGCCACCATACTTTTGTGTCATTTCCAACGCAGATTTATCTCGTTTTGAGGCCTTGAGAGAGCAGTATAGTTTTGACGGGGTCCACCTAAACGAAGCAGGTCATCAAAAATTATTCAAGTCTGTCAGGGGTGCAATGCTCAGGGCTAAGAAATTTGTCACGGCCTCTTGCAATAATCCGTTGGGTAGACGACGCTATTGAATATCATTATTATCAGTTACCCAGGTTAGAGGAGATAACAGTGACAAATTCACTTCCATAAGTATCCGGGCTGGTTTGTTCCCTTTATTCTGGCTAGGTCTTTGAGGCATTTGACACCTATATATACCACTGTGATTTGGGGAAATTTCTTCCATGGAGGTTAAAGTACTTCTTTTGCCCGATCTTTTAACGGGAAGAAAAAGGGGGGTCAACGCCCAAAATTTTTCACAAATGTCTTTTGAAAAAGATCACCTCAAATTCTGATTTGGTCCCCAATTTTTCATTTGGCTGGTTTTGACCGCGTGCGAATACATAGGTCTATACATTTTATTTTTTTATCTAGAAGGCTCAAATTAATTCTACCAGAAACTTTAAAATTGGTTGCTTTACTTAGATCATAGGTCATTTTACATAATTCTACACCCTAACACTGTCTGGCAGGGCCCCAAAAAGGGGGGATTTTATATATTAGCGGATTAATTGGCTTGTACACTATGAGTGATTTGCCCTTTTAATAGGTGTCACAAACCTTGGCACACTTTTTTTTTTTCTTTTGGCCCTATGAACGTTTTGTGTTATTCTACATATATGACTGATTTCGGGAAATATTTTCCATGGAGGTTAAAGTACTTCTTTTGCCCGATCTTTTAACGGGGAGAAAAAGGGGGGTCAACGCCCAAATTTTTTTTACAAATGTCTTTCGAGAAAGGTCACCTCGAATTCTGATTTGGTACCCAATTTTTCATTTGGGCGGTTTTGACCGCGTGCGAATACATAGGCCAACACACTTTATTTGTAGGCTTAAATTGTACCTGAAACTTCAAAATCGGATGCTTTATTTAGATCACCGGTCATTTTATATATTTCTACACCCTGACATTGGCTGGCAGGGCCCAAAAATAGGGGCATTTTATATATCAGCGGATTAATTGGGTTGTACACAATGAGTGATTTGCCTCTCTAATAGGTGTCACAAACCGCCTAGTGCTGAAATATTACATTGCTTGTTGTATGTTGTGTTACCATAATCCCTCTAATAATATAGAAAATCAAAGTATTGATAACAAAATTATAATATTATTAAGTGTACATAATCAGCCTTATTGTTAATGTGCATTACTACCAGTATTATGCTGGTGATAAAGAAATGTGACTGATATTTTAATAAAACCGTCACTTCACAGAAGGTGGCCATAGTTGACCACATCATCAATAATGGAGTTTGTTATGTTTTGAACATAAATGTATTTATGTCGGATGCATGAGGACATCAGTAATTTTTTGTCTTTTTGAGCTTCAAGAAAGTAAGATAGTCTACTGAGACTATACTAGTAACATTCGTGTTATCCATAACACAAATACTGTACGGTCGGTTTTGTGCAAACAGAACGTGCGTTTCAGAGACTTAAGAATTTTTTATTGTTAACAAGAAATATAAGATAACATAAGATAACATAAGATAAGATAAGAAAACTTTATTAATCCTTACGGAAATTCGCTCTGAACAAGTGCAGCATATCTAATACATTAAACAGGAATTACTTTCATAAAATAAACGTGATTACGTACAGATATGGTATACAATCGCATCCACACAAAGAAAAACAACAACAACAACAACAAATATATATATACTAGCATAGACACCCATTCTGTGAATGGGACGTTGGATGACGAAAATAGGATTATCTACTTCATGGAGAGCCTTGCTTTATTACTATGATGTAGAAGTAGCAATAATTTAGTAAACGTGGCACTACTGGATGGCTACGTTTACGGGTTTACCCGCTGATATAGTGCTGGACGACTTCACAGAGCAAAGCGTCATCAATGAATGGAAAGCAGATTTCGAAATTTCAACCTCATCCTTTAAAAACGATGAAACTGGCGAAGCCCGTACATAACTAATGGAATCTTGCAACCTTTGTGAGCACACACTGACGCTAAATCTCTTTTGTCGAGTTTCATACAGGTTACCGATTTTGGACCCGATGTTACGTGTAGCAGGTTATGAGTTTATTGCGTTCAAATTTAGCATGCCACGCCCCCGACCCAGTCTTATAATATAGATAACAGAAAGTTCACATGGTCTCTGCACATTTTAGGAGTGTGACCCTGCAACAGTGACGCCCATTGCAGTTTTGAAGCCGATAGGACGGTCACACTCTGGCTTTTAGAGTAGGAAAGCCGGAGTCTAGTCTTCTCGGATAAGGACGAAAAACTGGGAGGTCCCGTGTGCACGTTGCGCACGTTAAAAATCCCTTGGCAGTTTTAAAATCGTAAAAGAATAGGCCTAGCGGCCGCTGTCCGAGCAAAATTGATAGGAAAATTCTACTAAAAGACTTTAACAGTAACCATGAGGGCGTAATATAGCCGTAATCGTGCTGACACGCGTAAAACACAAACTCAATCATACTTACCACGTTAAAACACGTCGTGAATTGTGAGTTTTGACAATACAGTAACTTAATATTACAAGAGAGCTAATGTTTGAAATAAATAATTCTTCTATAGGACTATAGAGCTTGCAAAAAGCTTTTGAATCATGTAATACAAAATTTTCTCGTCGAAACTATGATACGCAAAACTTGACGATGTGTATATTAAGGCAATGTCTCTTATAACATGGAATGGTGCATGTCAAAATCAACGCTTATAGACCATAGGATATATATAAGCAAAATCGACCTGCATACATCATAGAATATATATAAGCAAAATCGACTCTTATAGATCATAGAATATATATATATATAAGCAAAATCGACCTGTATACGTCATAGAATATATAGAAGCAAAATCGACCTGTATACGTCATAGAATATATAGAAGCAAAATCGACCTGTATACATCATAGAATATATAGAAGCAAAGTCGACCTGTATACATCATAGAATATATAGAAGCAAAATCGACCTGTATACATCATAGAATATATAGAAGCAAAATCGACCTGTATAGAAGCAAAATCGACCTGTATACATCATAGAATATATAGAAGCAAAATCGACCTGTATACATCATAGAATATATAGAAGCAAACTCGACCTGTATACATCATAGAATATATAGAAGCAAAGTCGACCTGTATACATCATAGTATATATAGAAGCAAACTCGACCTGTATACATCATAGAATATAATTATTGAAGCAAAATCGACTCGTAAACATCATAGAATCTACATGTCAAATTTATCTTGTTTAACTCATAGAAAATAGATATGAATGTAAACATGTATAGATCATAGCGTGGGCATCGAACGACACTACCGTAAGTCTGAAAATGTAAATTTTAGAGGAAAGGCAAAAAACTGTTTATTTTATATTTTCAGGATAGCAACAACCTTTGACTCTACCTTTGTGTGTAATATTATACGTAAGAAATGGTAATGCTTGCTTTTAACGTCTTTTTTTGCATAAATTAACATATATTTTGGCATACGTTTATGTTGCAGTAAAATTCGTCATGCAAAAGTCAGGTATCTGGAGTTACAGCTTTTTGCTTCGCAATAAGTGTCAAGCAAAATAGCCGTATACCGAGATACTGTATTTCAAGAAATGCCAAACTGTTCTGTTTCCACGATTCACTTACCAAAGTGCTTAGACAATAGGGGAAGCTAGAGCACATTAACTTATACGGACTATACCATATCAGTCGTAGGGTATAACTGTGAACAAACCAGTTCCATAGTCACGTAAAACATTAATATTGTACATGAGAAATAAAAACTAAATTCGAGGCAGCGTACTTTGTTTCGCAATAATTTTGTTTTGCACTTTTTCTGATGACCAATAAAGCAGCGCCAATTAGGTATTTTCAGCTCCATCACGTGACCTAGGAATTCTTGCTCACATGTTGGTTTGTTTACATGCTCTGCTCATGCATGATTACTCCTTATTTATCAAAATATCCTAGCAATCCCTTGATCACGTGGTGTAACTGAAAATACCTCATTTGTTGAGTAAGTATGCGACTATCGCTCTGTACCGCCATTTTGTCTTAATAGCCGAAGATTATAAACTTCCATTTCTTGATAACAATGCATGTGTAAGAAACCGGACAGATCTTATCTTACTGTAACGGAATAGTCCAACAACTACTGTACCTAGATCACTGACGTTGACTGGGTCTCTCAGTCCTTGCCGGACAAAACAAACAATGTTGATGATGTTTGACACGATACCAAAACAGCAGATGACGACCAATATGACTCCATGGAACAGCCAAGTCATTATAAAGTACATTTCCTCGGTCATCAAAGAATTTGGCTGCTGTGTGATAGCCGACACTTCCATGACGTTTCCAACAGAGTCTAAACCGTGAGACTACAACTACAAACAAATATCGTTAATTTTTAATAGCTGTATTTGTTTGATTGTTGAAGTTCAAGGACAGTCTACGCTTGAGGCTTAGGTTGATTACTAGGATCTTTACAATTTATATTACTTCCTTCTTTCCTTTCTCTCTTTCTTTCTTCCGTTCTTTCCCGTCTTCCTCATTTTTTTCATTTCTTGAAGTTCATGTAATGACTTCACACGATATTGGCCTGGAGCCTGATAAAGACTTTGAATTGAACTGAAAAGTCGATATTAAGGGTATAGGTTAAAAACTGGATTTTTCACTAACTTTATGTTACTTTCTGGTCTACTTTCATAATGAAACAAAGAAACTCAGTTGTTTCTTTCTAAAGATATGAATTCCTGCGATGAGCAAAATTCTAATTGCACCAGGCAATGCATACGTATGTTGTAAGGAGCTTTGTTTTTAAAGAGGGCAGACACAATAATGTACTGATGACAGACGTCGGCGATGAGTTCACTATTTACTAGTCTATGCTGCCCAAACTTTAGACCCGAAAGAAATAGATATTTACCAGTAAGATTTTGCAGTAGACCAAATGTATCGAAATATATTGACTTACTCAGTACAAATAATATTGAAATCCTTAAGAATGTATGTAAATTTGTAAAATGTTTGCTGAATGGCGTGAATCCGTAGAATGATGAGATTTTATATATATATCTTACCACCATTAGTATTACCCTTCATATGTTAGACTAGCATAAATATTTCATTTTAATATGTTAGTAAGTATGTGCCCTCAATGTTCACCATTTTGAAATGTATTTTTGTATTTGTTTGCATTGCTCTAGTGCAGAACTCTGCAAGAGCTAATAAACAGAATTGAAATGAGCACCAATGACAAGTGCAGAAAACAAGAGGCATTGTCTTTATCATATGTATGGCTGCCGTCGGCGTTATTAACTACATTTAAAGTCTCCTGAACACTGATTAGAGAAAAAAACAAACATTCAAAACCTATCGTTGATCAAAATCTTAATGGATATTAATTTATAGATATTGACACAAATTGGTTGGTTCGTTTTTCAGCCGAATATTTATTAGAGGCGCATGTACACTGTAGGGAAAATAAAAACATCAGAATCTATAGACCTACTTGATAAAAATTTGAATGGATATTTACATATTTACAGGTATTAAAACAAATTGTTCTTTGTTCAGCCGAATATTTTGAGTCGCTTGCAAACCGAGTAGAGAAAAATAAACATCAAAACATATCGTTGATCATTATCTTAATTATTATGAGTATTTACAGAACGTATTGGCATAAACTGGTTGATTCGTTTTTCATCCGAATCTTAATTTTTACGAAGATTAAAAACTAATGACTCTTCAGCCTGACTACTGCCTTCTTTAATATGATACAATACAATTTCAGTCTAAATATTTATAGCCTAGAGTTTGAGCTATAATTCTCTTTCTTTAAATCTGATCTATGGCTTTGGTAATAACATACTCTTAAATCGACTATGACGATTGTGTCCAAGTGATCTGTATAATCACCGGCATACTGAACTGGGTCTAAGGTTTGGAAACCAAAGGCTCTGTAATGACATATTGGTTGACACCACGGCACTATATTTAAATCTCTACCTCTCCACCCTAATTTTGAAGATTTAATCAATGTATGAATTTTAAGTTAACCGCAGTTTTATTCGTGGCATTTAGATATTTTACTAGTGACACCCGTTAGTTAAAAGGGAAATCTAGTAAAACGTAGCGAGCGCAAACCAATATCTTACTAAATCAGTTGATATTTTGGCATTTTGGCCGACTATTTGGACAAATAATACCGAATACTCATTTTAAACTTGACAAACAAAGAGCAAGTAACGATCAGCTTATTTTAATTATAGCCTAAACTCTGCCTACCCGTTACCCTAAAGCACAAACAGCGTTCATTTACGCACTTACTAATCCAATATCATAAAACCGTTACAAGAAATGTAAGTTCGATGCCACGTGTACATAAATGCGTCGGGCTTCTGTAGTATAAGTGTGATGCAAAGATCTTTGTGAAGACAACAATCTTATTTCAGTCAATGTTCCATTCATAGTATGAGTGTAAATTTGTGCCGTTTCTCCTGCTTTTTCTTTTTCATGGATGAGATTAAAATCTCGAATTTAAAAAGTCCATCTTTTATGGTGTCCTTCAGTGTGAAGCTGTCGAGCATCGTATAATGTAGTCATCCATAGTCTAACTCTCGTTCATTGAGCAGGGGTGTACGCTGGTTCTCTATATTTTTACTACACCACAGAATCAGTCCAAAACTATGTCCAAATTCAAACAGTGATTAGTCAATCGTCAGATTCAGAATTTAACAAAATTTAGTAAGCCCGAATTGAAATGTTAACAGTCTAGTAGACAAATACTTGAGAGCAGTAGGCCTATATGTGGCGCGAGATTTTATCCAATACCATTTTATTGTTGCAGTAATCGGGAACACATTTTGCTGCCCATAATCGCTACAACTCACGACGTGATTTTACGTGAGTATTTTAAAAGTATTTCTAACCCACACCCTCCCCCCCCCCACACACACACATACACTTACACATATACACACACAGATGTATGTCTGTCTGTCTGTCTGTCTGTCTGCCTGCCTGCCTGCCTGCCTGCCTGCCTGNCGCCCGCCCGCCCCATTCTGTTTGTCTTTGTCTTTTATACTTCCTTCTCTCCCTTTCACTCACTCTCTCTCCCTGTCCCATCCCGCGACCCAGGAGATCCGTATTTTTTAGTTATTCCATTTATCGAGTAAGTCAATAGGACGAATTTGCTATGAAAGATAGGTCCGCACAAATGAAATCTGCTGAGGCCATTAGGGACACTCCCTGCGACATTTTTTTTTCACAAATTCAGGGCTGAATTTCACCACTTTTTCAATGTGGTTTTGTGTTATACGATTCCAAAGAACACATTTTATACTCTGACAATGATAGGCCAAACATGTTCGACCAGTGCGGCTCCTACAGTGTTCGCACTCATATTTCAAAGGCGAGAGAACTGCAGTAAAACTGTGTAAAATATACTGAACGCCAAAAGAAAGTAGCCACTAACTTTTACCGCGCTGTTTTTGTATGAGTGGCAGAAAATGGATCCTGCTGATTTTAAATGATCCACTTTCATCGGAGAGCAGCACGTCATTCCATTGATTGAGTGGCCACCGTTTGTGTACATTCGCCCACTGGAATCGAGCTTGGCGAGATCGGTAGTTTAGCTATGGACCCACATATGTACGTCTTAAAGTAAGACCAGCCGCTGGAAGGCGACGGCGAATAGTGGTCACTGATGGATTTCCATGTCTTCCCTGGATCTGCGTGGCACTCCTGGTAGCAGTCAAAAATCTATCTCGCAGGTGCATAAGTACTATCTGTCTGTCCTCCCATTCACCGGTGACACGTGGGTGCCCAGGTCGTTGCCGATCAGACGTTGCCAGAGTTGCCTGGAATCTGTTCCGCAGGTTGTCTGTGGTGCGATGAGTAGAGTTGAAAATTCTTGACATCCCCCTAGCAGATACCCCAGGTTGGAGCATGCCAACTGTCCTTGCATGTTCCTCAGAGCTTAACCGAGGCATAATTTAACAGCGTCAAGACGTGTTAACCTTGAAAACCAACATTGAAATCGCAGACGAAAGTCGCTAATGTACCTGATCATGCTTCACAAAATTAATTTGTACTCATAACTGACCAATCACACGCAAAAAAACATGTTTTTACTGATCAAACAGGGGCGATAACCATGATAGGTTTGTGAGTAAAACTCACTGTAGCGTTTCATGGGGTTAGTGTCCAGGGTCAATAGAAATCACTAAGTTTACTTAAATGGGACTTATGTTTGTGAGTGATGATCACGGAAATACTGGCTACTTTCTTTTGGCGTTCAGTATATTTTCAGCCATGCTCAGGTCAATAAAATTATTGATTTGATTTGTGCACTTTAATGAGCCTTCAGAATACAAGTAATTTATGAAATGTGTATGATGAAAATTTTAAAAATGTGACAATTGGTTCTTTCCTCGGCCCTTTTTCATCTCGTCTTACCTTTTATTTATCATAAATATAGTAGATCTGTTGATAAACTTCGACAGAAGAAGTCGTGTTTCATGTTCTGATTTTTGTGTTATATTGAGTGAAAGTGACTTCGTACTGCATTCCATGATTCGTTGGACTTTCATTCTGAGTAGCCGAGCCATAGATACGTCGAATACATCATTACATGTCCAATTGTCCATGTACTAGGTTTGCCAGACTTAGCTCTGTCGGAGCCAAAAACCAGAGTTTTAGCTTTTTTTGAAACTCCTTGGTTCCCAAACAGCTGATTCGCACTTTGATCCTTTTTTTTTTCTTTTGGCTCCAATGAGCTCAGATCAAAACTAATTTTCTGTACATTGTACTCCATCTACGTCTCTCAAACTGTTCGGTATTTCAGGTGATTGGTTTTCTTTCATGACTGACTTGATGAACGTTGTTGATCATTTTGTTGTCATATTTATGAAATGGTTTATGATGATTATAATATCCAAGTTTATCTAGTTCCTCGACATTTCTAGTAAATTTCTTGTCAAATGTCAGATCTTTACTGCTGACATGAATTGGCGATTTGTTGTTGTTGTCGTTGTTATCGTTGTTGTTGTTGATGTTGTCGTTGTTGTTGTTGTCGTTGTTGTTGTTGTTGTTGTTGTTGTTGTCGTTGTCGTTGTCGTTGTTGTTGTTGTCGTCGTCGTTGTTGTTGTTGTTGTTGTTGTTGTTGTTGTTGTTGTTGTTGTTGTTGTTTTTGCTGTTGTTGTATTGACTTTTTTTTTTTCATCACCTGTTTTGCTCTGGCTCGAAACAAAGTCCCGCAACTCTGATATGTACTGTCTTTATAGATTTCCCGTTCCTCCTCATCCCTTCTCTCAGACTATACACTCATCGCTTTCCAGTCAACATCCTCTCTTTCACTACTTTCAGTCTTTCCTCTCTTTTTCTCTTTCTCTCTCTCTCTCTCTCTCTCTCTCTCTCTCTCTCTCCTTATTTCGATCCACTGTCACTCTCTGATCTACATATTTCCTGCTCTCTTGACTTGCACTCATACAAAATCCAACTGGTTGGCAATTTTGAAATGTTTAATATGATATCAAATCAACATAACAATTAATAAGGCCTGCATAGCAGCAAATCTAGATCGCCATATCAACAAGGATCGTCATCACAAACTGACCGTGCAACAAGTCTTGGCTCTTCCTGGGGAGACCTGAAAGGAAAAATACTAGAGTTGGGAGAACGGCGATGTTTTTTCCACATCGAATGATCGCGTGATTCGCTTCTTATTTTGCAAAAATACCCCGTAAAAAATACACAGAATACGTGCCATTGCTCCTTTCTTTCTAGCACTTCAAAGTTTGCTTTACCTGAGAAAACCTGGACTAAAGTCCCTCTAAAATTTTGCAAATGCACTTTCAAAATTTTCCCCCAAACTCCTATGACCTGGAGAGAACAGTGATGATGGTTAGTAGTCTGTTGGTGGTCATGGTGATCGTAGGGCAATGATGGTGTTGATAGTGCTGCTGCGGTTCTTGGTATTTCGATATTATTGGTTGCGATGATAACAGTAGGCTTGTCACGATCGCCTGTAACATGAAAATAACGATGACAACGATGACAGATAATGAATCTGATAAAGTCATGCTCCTCTTACAAGATCGCCCCTGATAATAAGAACAATGTTGCGGAATGTATCCTCGAAGTGCCGGTAACCGCCGTCTTATTATTTACCGCGATTTCCCGATTAGATTTGCTTACAGAATCTTACCAGACTTTCAGATTTTAAGCAAAGACCATTTTCACGTCAGTTCAGCTTTGTTTTGAGTGGCAGAAGTCAACCACCGCCTTGAAATAGTTATCATTTGTTGTCTTAATCGATATTTCACTACCATCGGCGTCGTGCCGATTACCGCCGCTCTACTTCCGGATCAAAATGCACGACAATGTTACCACTGGTACAGATTTTTCCTGTAAGGCGGGGTAAAATGGCTTCACGAAAAGCCATTTTTCTTATGAAGAAATCGCTCGTAAATTATTGGAAAATAGACTACGAAATTTCGGATCAATGCATAAAATGCTTGGCTTTATTCTGTTTAATTGTAAACTGATAGATTTTGTTGTTTATTTCATACCGTGAGTAGGGAAATGGGAAAAATATAACATCTCGCTATTGGGGAAAAGCACATGGCCAGAGTGGCAACACAGACATGCGGCCCGCTGCTTTAGCGATGTTCGACCTTATTTTTTTCCCCTCAAAGAAAGTCATTTACTTGAGAAACGTTACAAGACAGATGTCATATAACTGTACTGAAAATCAGATTAAACTCTCTATTTTTCAATTTACACAATAAGTTTATAAATTATTGCATTTTTCATTTCACAAAACAATAAAATGTCACGGTTGTTGCATCGCCACTTTCAGTGGGCAAGAATGCGCAACGTGGTCTCGGTAAATTGATCATAGAAACCTCTAAATCATTTTTTTTCCCACCATTCTAAATTATTTTGTTGGAGAAATAATTGAAACACCGTCTCCTGTCATAATCCAAAGGAGATCACTATAAATTTCGAGGGAAACTAGTTGCAAACGGATGATGGCGATTACTGGCACGAGCCGGTTACTGGCACTAGAGGTTAACAATAATGATGCATTTATCAGTCTCGTATCCAGGCTAATGTCCGCCTACTCGACTTCACACTATTATTACCCTAGCAGGCCTGATCACTCTAGGACTTTCTCAGCTCCCTGAGACGCATAAAGTGCGGCTGCCATTTAAAGATGCCAACCACTAGCATTCTGACTATGGCAATATCTTCTACTGCCTATATTGTACAAGTTGTTTCGCCTGAAAAATGATTTAATGAGAATTCCGGTTGAAATGAACACTTTTTGCCGGTCCTGTGCTGTTCACTTTAAGCGGATTCCACTGTAGACTCTCAGCTTACCTGAACTCAACAAGATCGCAGCTCAACGTTTACCAATACTGTTTACTGCCTGGCCCGCTTTGACTGTAACCGTGATAGTCTATCCTGTAAATGACAATGGGCAAAACAGAAAAATTACATTACATTACATTACATTACATTACATTACATTACATTACATTACATTACATTACAAGGGAACCCTGAAAAAAAATACATCTACCAAATTTTTCAAGAGGATGGACGCTCAAACTTGCTTTAAAGTAAAACTTTAAAATATACGAGACTAGGTTTAGCGCTAACACATACTTCCTGTCAGGAAGCATTTGAGGAAAGTCAAACAGCTAATCAAACTTGGAGTTTTCATAAGAAATTATCAGTGTTACACTCTGAAAAGTCCCTCTTTTTTTTTTTTTTTAACCCAGATACCTGCACCTCATCTTCCGTCCTTATTTCAATATCTGTGCACACCACATTCAGAATACCACTATCCTCGGTGCAATCTGAAAGGCTTATAATTCCATCAGGGACAGCTGCATGAATCTGTTCGTTGTTTTGTCATGTGTAACACTGATAAATTTCGCAACATAACACAATGGACATAAATTACAGCTTTTTCTGTATTGTATTTGTTAAATTCTTATAATTTTGTTTCTTTTCTTTTTTATATCCGATGCTGGATGAATGTTTTTAAAGCTGTGATGCTAATGATAACGGTGATGACAGAAATCCTCTCAGGAATACTGGACTTTGGGAATACGCTCGAGGCTAATGCTGCGGTAAAACTATAGTGGTGGCGATGATGGTCGGAAAAGGAATGTTGCTGCTGTTAGTCTAATGATGATGGGGACTGCTGCTTCTACTGCGCACTGTTACTACAGGTGTCTTAAATCATCATCTAAAGTTTTGGTGTTGTTGTTTTTCTTAAATAGGTGAAAAGGATTCAGATCTGGTTATGCTCGTCTAAATCGTACAAATAAAAGCAGCTGGTATAGATATAGATCTAGATGAACTAAAATTTAAGTACTGTAGCATTTCTTTGTCAAGGCTAGACAGTATATGATTACTACTATACAGTCATTTAGTGATGCGGGCTTGTCTTCTTTACATTGTTCTACAAGGCGACTGGAAAACATTGTTTAAAGAGAAAAATGCAACCGGATCTCACAAATTCGAATTTTTCAGGGAAGCAGTTCAAACTACACTCAGTTTTGAGGCGTTTCAATTTCAATGTTTTTATTAAGTGAAATTCGGTTATAACGGAATGGTTGAGACCGTTAAAATGTTACCATAACTACTGTTCCCCCGTTGTTCCCGAACTGAGACGAGGAGGAAAGAGAAATAATTTGATGTTTTCCCGTGGGTCATATTGTAGTTATTGTCTAGGTCTATGCTAGTGATGCTACAAGAAGTCAGTCCTCATGTCACACGCTACACCTCATTTACTCATCCTGAGCAAAACTTTTTATCCCTAGCAAGGGCTGTCGAATTACCCTATTCAAGAATAAATTCATACTGGACTTAGGTAATGTTGGAACAAGCAAATTTTCACTCTTCCAATCCCTTTTTGAAAAAAGAGAAAAAAACTTTTTAAAACAATAACAAAGAGAAAGAGAAACGGGGATTTGAGCCTATGCCCGTGATAACCGAGTTTCCGTAACAACCGAGTTCCTTTGTGATAAAAACTGACATTGGCAACAATTTGGGACCGAGAGGACATTGCAAATAAGAACGCGAATGTCCAAAGTATAATTTTGTTGATCATTTATGTCTAGATTCGAGGTCGTGAGATCTTGCTGTAACTAAAAAGGATTTTTCCAAAATTCAGTAAGTGCACCTTCGTTAAGATATGAGTTAAAAGTTTATTCAGAGATCATATATCTCCAAGTCTTTTGTAAGAAAATTGGATTTGGAATCTGGATTCGGTCAAGAATCACATGTACATGTATGTCATTAAAAAAAGAGGAGTAGATATTTTCTTCACAGCCTGAAAATAACCCATATCATTGTTTCAAAAACTTTAATTCGCGTACATTTTCCTTTCGCCTGACTTTTTCCGAGACAAAAAAAACCGCTGGTTGTCACGATTTTCACGTCATAAAGCCAGAAAAGCTAGCAGACGATTGGTGTGGACGCATGCGCAACCCATCTGAATCAGTCGCTGCTAGCCTTTCTCGATTTTTGACATCATGCAGCACAAAGTAATGATGACGTGGGCCGGGTGAACATCCCGACATTTCAGTGATGTTTTCTAAAAAAACTGTCGGGCAAAGGGAAAAATCTTTGTGGTTTAACTTACAGGCGAAAATAACGTGGACTTATTAGGCTGTGAAGTAAATGACTATCCATGTCCCTTTAAGATCAAATACATGTGCGAGTACGAGTAAAATAGATATCTGAAGAGCAGCTGCCCTCGTATTACTGTATTATCTTTTTATTTGAAATGAATTCAGAGTGCATACAGATCTAGATTTGGATTCTACTGAGTTGTGGAAAAATACTTTTCAGTTTCGTTTTAGCTTCATACGGCATTACATGGAATATATGACTGCCTGTCTTTATAATTGTTTTGAAGAAATCGGTCAACCTTGTCTGTCCGCCCACATACGGGCCCTTGTTTTGACCTCCATGGTATTGTCCACCCTGGTTGTGGGGATAACCTCCTGGGCCTGACGGGTGGTGGTAGTTGTTGTTGTTGGGGCCGCCGTGGTAGTTGGGACCTGATTGCCAGTTGTTATTCGGGTAGTTTCTGTTGGGACCTTGCTGCCAATTGTTGTTGTTGTTGTATCTGCCCTGTTGGTAGCCCGGGTTGTTGTTGTTATAAGGTCCACGGTTGTTGTTGTTGTATGGCCCTCGATTGTTGTGGTACTGGCCCCCTTGATGATGTCCTCCTTGGTGATGCCCACCGGGAGCTCCGCCTCCGCCATGATAGCCACCTTGTTGGTGACCTCCGCCATGTTGGTAATGGCCGCCGGTATGTCCTTGCTGATAATGGCCGTGCCCACTTCCAGTGTAGTGTTGGCCGCCATGTTGGTGAGGGTATGATCCATGCGCATTATGTGGTTGATGACCAGTTCTGAAAATTAGCATTACAGTCATCATCATATTATTTATGTTTACGAACAAGAACCAGCGCATGATGTTTTCTCCTTTACGGATGATAATAAGTCTTATCTTTCCTCTAAAACAGTCGGCCTGTCTCTGCAGCCTATTTTACAATCTAGCTCAGCGAACAGTCATTGTAGGTGCTAGGTAAATTTAAAACAGTGAGACTTTAATATTGAGTACTCATGCATCCTTGTTTTTAGGTACGAATTTCACATACACAGTTTCATTATTCTGGTAATCCTCCATGATTAAATATAGTTAACTTATAAGTGCCCGTACACCTTTTCTCTGAATCCCTGCACAAGGGCATCGATAACATTCAGGTTCCACTCTATCTCAATAATATTCTAAAATAGGCCAATTTAGCAATATGAGCCGTCAGTTTTCTAAACAAAAATAATACATGCACATTATAATAATAATAATGTGCGTCGACTGGCCTACAGAGTCTTGCACGTCCTGTGTTTATCAGCTCATTATATTCAACTAAGACCAGTGTAGTGCAGGTGTCAGTAGATAAGTGTGCCATCAACACAAACTAAAACCCACCACAGACCAAAGATGAAAATATCAGCGTTTTGCTTAGGATCATATCTTCTACCATTGTTTTCATTTTCAGCATAACCACAACCCCCTTAACATTATCATCGTTCTCGTTATTCATACTGTACTTGTGCAGACCAAACTACTCTGTGAACCACTGCCTGCGAATTTTTTGAAGGAGCGTCCCTTGCGTTACTGAACAAGAAATGAAAAAAAAAAAAAAAGATGCTACTAGGAATATAAATTTCAAAACTGATCTTCCCAGTCCGAGCGGCGTCCTTTTTATGATATATGTGGGTTGCAGTATTAGTAAACTGAAGACTGAAGAGAGCCGGCTCCTTTTTTCCTTCACCAAGAACTGCACTTTGTTCGGCCTGCGTGGGATGGCCGACCGGAACTTTTAGGTACATGGAGAGGTCACTCTAACCTGTCTGTTCTTTCTGCCTTATCCTTGGTTATACTTACATCCACTGGCTGTTAATCATCTAGTTGTATCACCAAAAAGTTTTTTTGGTTTTTTTTGTTGCAGAATCTACTGCGACGAGAGACAACACTCTAAAACACAGACATTAAATTCGACATTAACAGCCATAACACTGGCTTATCTCTAAAACAGAATTAAAATCAAGCTGTGAAGTTTTTAAAAAAATAATTCAGTCGTAAAACTAGGGCGTATGATTGCAGATCGTGCAAGCTCTTTGGCAGGAACATCATAAGATGATCCAGAACTACAATAAACTACAGGAACAACATGAACTTACGAAGGATATCCCGTGGGCCTCTTGTGTTTAGCGTACTTCTTCCGGAATAGAGCGTCTGATTGTGTTGCCATGGCAACTAAGCCAATGGCGATGCAAAACAGCGAAACGCGAACCGACATGGCTGTGGACTGAGCTTGGAAATCTGAAACGAAAGAAAGAAAGAAAGAAAGAAAGTAAGAAATGTTATAGCTTTTTGTTGTAAATGTATGTCTCTCGCTAATGTTGCTGCTGATTTTTTATTTATTATCCTCGATCCTCCAAAATAACTTTAGACAGCAACAACTGAGAACTTGAGCATTAACTATGAGATCACTTACCATCGTAAGAATCACATTGGTGCATCGGTGCTGAATGCACCCTTAGCCTGCAACATGCAGAGTTAAGGACATTCTTACGATCGTAAGAGATCCCATCGTTAATGCGCAAGTTCTCAAATAATACGCCGAAATGCTTTAAATGTTATTTTGACTGTTGTTGCAAATCAGGATAGGATTGGCTAACTTGTACCAGAAAGGTTTAAGTACTTTAATATTAATCTCACATATAATCTCAGTGTTCATTTTCATAGTATCAATGACATATACAGCAAACAATGGTTAAGACGGAAACGGTCAAACCCAAAGTAGCGCTGAAATGAAAGGTAACAAGAGGACCAGTCTATTTTTCCATTTTAGCCTTTTTAGCCGTCTATGTCTAAATTGAAACTCTGTTTAAACCGAACATAAAGTCTTTGGTCTGCGGGTGTTGTTTTACCCGTTATCTACCGTATATTTAACTAATATTTATTTATTACATACAGAGTTAGACTGTAAATCTATATATGAATAAAGTAACATGATATTGGTTTAGAAATCCTACACCTTCTAGATAAATTCTCATGCATACATAAGATCATTTTCTAGAGTTCATAATCCTTACAAAAACAAAAAACAAAAAAAAAAAGTATAAGGCTGGTTGTAGATCCACAAATAAATTCTGAAAAAGAAGCAAAATCGGGCAGCTCTGTGACTTAAAATCATAAATAGATAAATACAGATAAATAGAAACGCGACTAGACATACGACCAACATTCATTAACCAAATTGCAAACAGCTGCAGTTCTAGATGTTGTTAGAACATAGTGTTCAACCGATAGCAAACGTAGATATAAAAATGCTGTCTGAAAGGTGAAATGTTATGGATAAATCAAATCTATATTATCTAGAAAGAAATCCAGTGTTAATAGTTTAGTAAATTTTCATTACGCTACTCGAGAAACATTTGGCAGCATTTTATTAAGGAGTCGCACCGAAAAAAAAAATCTGCGTGAATCTCCTCAGTAGAAGTAAAGGCTAGTCTAGGTAGATCTGTTCAAATACATTATAGTAGCCTAGTTTTACCGTTACAATACATTACCTAGTAACTGTTACAAGTGGGAATTTTCGAAGTTCGAATCAAGCTCCTCCACATGTCAGCGTCTTAGCAAATGACGAGTTAATCCGACTTTTTATACGACATGCGAGTTGTACCTGTGAGTGTCAGTGTAGGGTCAGGTGTCAATTAGGGTCGAAGGTGATGACTGTATGACAGATGAGGCCTAGTCCACGTATGGCAGTTTGGACCCGCCTTTGTCCTACCAAAACGGAAATAAACGGGTTACTGGGACTTGGAAATACAGTTGACTCTGCGTAACTGCAAATCCGGTTAATCGCAATACAGATATCACCTGTTTTCTCAGATCGATAAGTAGGGCATATTAATTAGGGACCACTGAGTAATGCGTAATGACTTTTTATTTGATACCAAAATCAAATATGGTAGCTCCACCGACGGTCGAGATAGTATAAGAAAGTAAGTTCTGAAAAAATGGCCGACACAGTTTTAAGCAATTATCGNTGTGTGTGTGGGGGGGGGGGGGGGGGGGGGGGGGGATGAGAGGGGGTGTTATGATTTTTCTCTCCATTGATATGAACATTTTAGACAAGCTACAAACTTGAAATTTGGCATACTTATTAAGAATGGAATGATTAGATTATTGCTTTAGGATATGTTGCAGATACTCTCCTAATGAAACACACTTAATACGGACACCCTTAGTACGTTAACACGTGTACTGAGTACAGTATTTTTAGTCCCACTTTTTTTTTCTCTGAGGGTGAGTGTTAATTAATACGCTTTTCTATTAATTAGTACACTTTTGGTAGGCCCCAAAGTGTACGCATATCGTGCTCCAATGCTGTTGTTTGTATGTGTGATGATGGGGGAGTTGGGGGNGGGGGGGGGGGGATGTAGGAGACGATGATGAAGATGAATGATAATGTTAATGAAGACCATATGATTACCCTGGCAGACCATGTACGTTGTTGGAAGAGAGAATATGCGACTGCCATTTCTAGGTGACTGACAAGTACAACGCGAGACCTTGGACTGATTCGGTGCGAGAGTAGTTTCCCTTGAGAACTTTATTTGTCTTGTCACTGCATTGATGATTATGAAAATTATATGCATGAGATGAGATGTTTGATGACTGGTATGTCTTGCGTCTAAGATCAGTTATATTCGGTGATGATAATAATAATAATGGCGTATATTTTTTTTTCGTTATGAAAAAAAAGTGTTTCATCATGATAGCGTTTTTCTTCTTCGTATTTTTTTAGAGGGAAGGGGAGAGGGAAGCCGTTAGATACATATAGGACCGTTTGCAATATAGTGTTGTTGTCACGAATGGCAATGTTGTTGTTGACTAGGATGATATTAGAAGGATTTGGGGACGGGGGGTGCTGTCTGTGGTAGGGATGGGATTTCCTGATGATTAGCAATATCTGCGAAACAGATAAAGAACGATTCGAGAAACGAGATAAGACTCAAATTAAATTATGGATCTTACTCTTCCCAGCACTTGGTCAGAGAGATTACTGGAACAAACATAGATTTTAGTCTTTATCTTATCTGGTCAGAAGAGTTGGCCAGGGCCGTACTTAATATCTCCGTAGCCCCTGCATTGTCGGCGGGGGCGGGGGGGATGATATTAGGGCGAAGGGTAGGGAAGTGGGATTAAGAGAAAAAAAAAGAAGAAAGAAAGAAAGAAAAGACAGGAGGGTGGAGGCCTCCAAGCTTTGGTTTTTCGAGGGGGGGAGGGATGGAGAAACTCAACAGACTTACAAAATAAAAACAAACATTTTTCATGGGCATCAGAACTGAATGTCAGTGTCAAAACATGTGTAGAGCCAACAAAATCTAAATCTGTACTAACAAGAAGCGTTTTCTCCATAATCTATATTAATAAAACGCTTCAGCTAAAGATTTCTGGAGAACTACGTAACGAAAAAACATGCGGTTTTCACCTAAATTCGTAGAAAAATACACAAAAGGTAACTATACACATCAGTCCTCTTTATTTTTTTTTGCCCTTTTTAAACAAAAAGAATGTGTATAGCATCGAAATACAATCTCCGATAGATCTTTTCAATCCGCCCGATTCGCCAATCGTCCAACTTTTTCACGGAGTCTAATGCATTCGTCTATGATGCCTTTCGGTGCTCTAGGTATTCTTTCGCCGCTGGTGCGTTGCCTGCCTGCCCATTTGTAAAATGGGGTGTTTGTCTTGTTATGATATAAAAGAGAAAGGGAATCCTCATTAGTGTTTCTGTTTAATAGTTTGTTCCCAGCCTTGATGATGACCCAAGCCCTCGTCGCTCGACGGAGCCTCGAGGTGAAAGTTTCGGTCTAAACTTTGGTTGGGATCAGTCCCTCAGACAGACAATAAAACTGGCGAGAATTCCACATAGTCTCAGTTTGTCAAAGCAGTGATTGAGAATAAAGACGTTTACAACGAGTGTCAAAATGACGTCACTCTAATTCAACCAACGCCTCTCTGGAGATGACTTCATTAATGAGGACAGAAGGAGGTGAACCAGTACATATCCGTGTCTTGCCTACTAATGAGGGTGTATGTGTGTGTCTGTATGTGTGTGTGTGTGTGTGTGTGTGTGTAGTGTTACTGCTCAGTATGTTCTGTCCAGACAGTTGTTACAGGTGTGATCACCACTCAGCGTGGTGACCTTGTACGACTATCACCTGTGGTCAGCCATTTCCGCGTTGTGACATCTTAGTTTGAACTGAGAGACACTTTCTTGTTGACTGGTATACCTCTGTAGCTGGCACTCATAACATACCGGTACTCTTAGGACTGAAATTACAAATTTTGGAAAGGTGAGGAGGGTGCAACTTAGCAATCTGAAAACTGTCAAGTTTGAGGTTTGTGACAACGGCAGTCGGGTCGGACAGCTTACTTTGTTGTGTCCTTGGGAGAGGAGAAAGATCTTTCCTAATCCTCATTCCAATCAGGTGGCTTTAAAACAACTAGAGAGAGGCGTTGCACTGCTGTGATGACCAATGGCTTTGCTATGTACACACGTTGTTTTAAAACCAGATACCGGTACTCACTTACACCTGAATGTATTTCATTCGAAATACCGTGTATTTATATGCGCACTGTGCATAAATCTAGTTCTGTGTGTGCATTATAAATGAGTGGTAAGTCTAGTCTTGTCTTGTATTTGAAATTTGAAAGCAATTCCATTTGAGTCAAAATAGTGTTCACAATCAGTTGTAGAGGCTGGAATTCCATAACCAGTAAGTTGTAGAGGCTGGAATTCCATAACCAGTAAGTTACAGAGGCTGGAATTCCATAACCAATAAGTTGTAGAGGCTGGAATTCCATAACTAGTAAGTTGTAGAGGCTGGAATTCCATAACCAGTAAGTTGTAGAGGCTGGAATTCCATAACCAGTTATAGAGGCTGGAATTCCACAACCAGTCCTAGCGGTTGAAATTTAGACCATGACGAGCGGATAGTGAAGCTTTATGCATTACTGTATATATAAACTCAGTTGCAGCATGGCCAGACTTCTAGTTCTAGCCTTTCATCTACTGCAAACCATGTACCAATTTCAGGTTTTCGTTTTGGGGTTTTTTTTTTTGGGCCGTTGTCTCGAAATTGGGCACATGATATCTTCTGTTATATAATCCAGTATAGATGTGATGATGTTCTGATGTTTAACTGTTTTGATTTAAAGTAATGTTTTATACATATATCGAAATTCAAAAAACAAAAAAAAATTCCAGGTGTTAGCATGGTTGTGCTACTTGAAACTTCATAAAATATAAACAAATTATTATCTAACTTTCATCACATCATTTTCCTAATATGGAATTGTAATACAATATGTACAAGCTCAATATAATAGTATTGGTGAACAAGCAAGTTGCTATGATTGAAAACCTGTCAAGATAAAAAGCAATAAGGTTCTTTGTTAACATAGCTACAACACTTTTATTATCTTTGATAACATCTTTGGATTTTTTTTTAAATTTCCGTACATTTTAATTGGATTTGGTGATAAGCAGCAGTTTTAGGTGTCTACTACATCTCCTCCCCTTGGACAAAGAATAAGAATCACCAAACACCAGAACAAGTAATTTTCATTGCTTTTTATTTCTCACTGTTTGCAAGACATCGTGATGTAACAAGTGAACTGACATGATCAAAATGACAATAATTTATTCCACAGGAAAGTTCATGACCAAACAGCGTCAATACGTCACATCACCACCTACAATACAATACAATCCACACATACAATTCATAAATTAGTCATAAATAATTACTCTTTTCATAAATACATGTATGTACATATATCAAATTTAGCTCACAATTCAATATTTAAAAATCAGTTCTCAGTTCACAAGTCAAATTCAGCATAATTATACTGTATGTAGTATACAAACAAAATCAGTACAGTGTATCCCTTCAACAAGGAGGAAAAAAAAACAGCAGAGAAATGGGTGACAATGTGATTTAACATCGCTTCACCCTGACAAAATGACCCAAGCAGATGGAGGTGAAAAATATGATAATAACTGTAAAGGACCCAATTGAAGAGTTTTTTTCCAAAACTCAGTAAGTGCACTTCTGCTGAAAAATGAGTTAGATATGTAATCACAACCACATTTCTTTAATTATTATTACATCACTGAGAACAAAATTAAAACTTAAAATCTGAACTGCTTTGAGAGTTACAGCATGTATAAAACAAAAACATGTTTGTGTGAAGAGCAATGGGGACCAATTACCGGATAGAATTTCCCTGTGTCTCAAAAACTGCTGAATCCACATAAAAGTGTTGGAAAAAAGCTCTTCGACTGGTCCATAGTGGTGTAAAAAATTTGCTCACTAAGGTTGGGTTGTACATGGCTTGCACAGAAGTATACCAGCCTAAAACAGCAGAAAGATACTGAAAGATCTGGCTTAGATAAGTGTCTGCCCTCTATGACGTGCCAACATGCCACCCTCTTAGCTTGCCTTTCAACTAGGAAAAAGTGGTAGCTCTACTGGCCAACTTCCAGACAACACGCAGCACCACCATCTCAATGTTAACAGTTCCATCTGTGGTTATTACTTTTATTTTCAAGCTAAGAGGGATAATGCTGAAGAATGCATCACACGCTGTGGTAAATAACACTGGATCAGGCCTGGGTATGCAGGAAGAAATATGGACAATCCAGAGACGATGTTTGGGACAAAATGAGCCCACATACACAACAAAAGCCTGATAACAATTTCACAGCATTTGAAAGATCAACTGTTCTAGTGCCAGTTCTAGTACAAATACTGACACTACCAACACAACTTGCCAGTGGCAATATCCAGTGGACCTCTGTTAACACAACTGTTCATTTGCACTGTGCTCTGCTTAACATACACACACTCTCATTCATCAATCTGCACTGTTTTGTTCTCTATAAAAACCACACTGGATAACACAAAATTTCTGTTCACACACCATCTAAACCGCGGTCTGGAGAGTAGTTGTGTTATCAAGAGTTTCTCTGTAATTTAGTTCTTGATAAGAGCAGTGTTTCATGTCCAGTCTAACAAATCAAAGACTGCTTTTCAGGGGGAGATAATAAAAGTGAGGAAGAGTTCAAATTGTTAGTGGGAGACAACCCTGGAATATGTAGAATAAATACAATGACTTGCACCCTGTAGCCAGCCGGGCCAGCCAGAAAACACTGACAGAATCTGCAAAATGTTATATATTGTGTCAGAGGTATGTCAGCATGATATACCAACAGCGAAACCGAAACTAACCCCATTCACAGACTTAGGTATAAAATTTATGAGCGCTGGCATCGCCAGTACTGATGACCTAAGGTGAAGAGAAGTTTTATATTAACACATAACATTTAATAGGGCTAGAAACTGTTGGCCCCCAAATCGAATAGAGACTACATCATTTTCCTCTAAAATGCTGGAGATCTTTGTTTTGTTCTCTGACAGACAAAATGTATGAGAGTTGACTGTTAGCATTTATCTGTCAGTCCTATCCAATTTCTCTACACACTTCAGGATTCTTTACATCCATTGTCAGGTTCTTTCAGGAATGTTCCATATAAAAATGTTCTACTTTCTATTTGAGTTAACATCATGGCTGACACCATCTGTGGATAAAGCAGTCGAATACTCTTGACTCAAAGTATGTCCCTGCTGCTATATACATTCCACATGTTTTGTTTCTCTGACTCAGCCTGAAATCTAAGTCTGACTGTGGTGGAAAAGTCAAAAAATGAAACTCCAGAGCAGGAATTAAAGAAGAGAGATGCATGAAATTGAAAGAAAAAAAAAAGGAGGGAGGGCAGGAGATAAACAGAGCTAAGGATATGAAGAGGAGGAAGCAAAGAATATTAGTCTATACCAAACTGAGACACACCCATTAATAAATAATTCGTTCAGTGATTGTGAGGTATTCAACTTGATGTCACAGCAGGATAGTTGTCAATGGAATCATCAAACATGAACAAAACCTTCTGTCAATCCACCACAAAAAAAAAAAAGGGCATCAGTTAATTTTATCACGTGAAAGTAACTGAAACCATGTTATGTTTATACATAAAAAAATGAAAGACGACTCATGCAACTCCAATCAAGCATGAATAACCCAAATTCCTCCCATCCACCTCATCTTGTTTGAGTTTGCTGAAGTTCAAGGAGAATATGAAGTCACAAGTAGAGGAAAATAAATTTGGGTCTGAAAGCTGTTGGAGGCAAATGATTTCGATGTAAATAAACATGTCTTCCAGGTCTTCATGCTTGCCTGTGTTTATCATTACACTAACAGTAACACACACTTATTATAAACTTATGGGATATTTTGTGTTTAAACTGTGTTGTACCAAACACATTTTGGAATACCCATAACACTGAATTGATCCAACACTTAGGTTTACTTAGGAACCTGCTGCAATCAGTTTCAGAACAGAATCACGGGGTTAATTCAACTCCTTAAAAATATTTTCAGTATTTTTTTTTTCAAGATTTTTCAAAACCTCAATTTCAAAATTCAAGGCTTCCAATTCACGACAAGACAGTCAATGTGAAAAAGAATCAGAAGGGCTTTATCATAGACTCATAGCCCAGCGCTTGGAAGTGTTTCAGTAGTCATACATGTAGCTCCAGACTTGAGGTCACAGAATTCAGGACTTGTCAAGACCAGATGATGAGAGGTAGTAATTTACATGACTATTTAAATTTTAAATCTCGGATTCCATTTTCAAGACTTTCCCAGATTATCAAGTCCATATCCTGACCCTGTAGTAGATCTGAAAAAGTGATCTCATAATCAGCCTGCTTGAGTGTCAGGATAAATACACTTTCCCACACCAGCCTGTTTTTCACAGGGGAAAAGACTGTTGCACATTAAGTGAGCAAAATCCCACATACAATATTTCAATACAAACTCAAATGTCACAAATGCCAGTGTGGGGAAAACGGAGGGAAAAAAAATGTTTCGAGTGCAAAAAAAAATTCTACAGTGTAACCTCAATATTAAATACTGATTTAATAAGTATACATCATTATTAAGGATGAACTTCACAGGCATGGATTCATTATTAACCTATCATTTTATTATTCACTTGACTCTGGATAATAAGTACATCTCGTTTAATAAGTAATGCATGGAGTGCATTCACTATTGAGGTTCCAGTGTAGGTTTACTTTGTATCCTCCTTGCACAATGATACATTTTCCTTCATTTCAACACAAACAGCAATTCAAAACCTCCGTTTTCTGTAATACCAATGTCTGTAGAGCCTTGAAATGCAACATATTATTGAAATTGTGAGGTTGTGGTACATACAGTATCTAGATACGATATTGGCTGGCAAAAATCCAAACATAAATAAGAACAATAACAATAAAACCAATTGTCCTGCAATAATGAAAGTTGACTGTGTTGCAATTTGATTCCACAGAACAAATGTTTTGCACTGATGAGTTCAAGTGATCAGACAGTACAATACTCTCATTAACAATTCATCAATCATGCTCTCCACACCTTTAGTGACTAAAAAAAAGATGTTAAAGCCAGGTTTTCACAATGAAAAATATGCAATCATTCAGTGGGCCAAAGAAATTCAAGCACTTCCTCCACTCATTTACTTCTCACCTCTCTTTCTCTTTCTTTCTTTCTACACTTGTGTAAACATATGAGGTATGATCCAAAAGTTTCCAAACTGTGTCTACGAGAATTCTCATTGATGTACTTTAGATGTTACATTCTCTTACATTCTCCATCATCTTCAGAGTCATCCCAGTCTAGACAATGATCCCAGAATTGCTGATAAACCCAGAGGAACTTAAGTATATCTCGGGCTGTCAAATATCCTCAGTGATTTAGTCTGCATTTTCTCTTTCATCTCAATGTTCTTTCAATTCAGCTCAAATTTTCATCTTTGGGATGAGGAAGACATCGTATGGAGCTAAGTCTGCCGGTCATACAGTTCATCCTCACGTTTGCTGTGGGGTCGTGTGCTGCTGACCAACAGACCATGACCACATTCAGCAAGACTGTCCCACCCATGCCAGGCAGAGGGTGGAGATCTGGATGAATGAAGCCCAGCTGAACAGCAACTAAACAGAGTTCTCCTTTGTCTGTGACAACCAGTGTCTGTGCATCAGGGCATTTTCTCCATTAAGAATCCACCATATTTTTAGAAAATGTTGCTGTTCTTGAGAGTAAACACCTTCATCCTCAGTAAAAGCATTTATTTTTACTCTTTCTTCAAAATACAGATTCTGGGAGACCCATGAAAGTGTAGGAGTGAGTGCACAGACAGAGGTTGTTGCATGCTATGGTATAATCTCAGTCTTGAGAACTTTTGGATTGCACTTCATAGGTGTGTTGAGCATGTGCACACAAAGTGCTTCATTTTTTTGGCACAAATCAAATAAATAATTATTTTCAAAATACAATGAAAGGCACTCCAATGGGGTGTTTTTGCTTAAAAATCATTGTAAGTATGGCATAAGAATACATGCAAAAGTACGATTAAAGTTTCATGAAAAACATTTCGACTACATGAGGTGCTAATTATCATCCCAAGTAAGTAATGTTTTACACACAATGAAGCATCACTTGTTTTTTGTCGATAAAGTAAAGTCACATGTTCTGTATTAGATCACTTGATCAAGTAATCAAGTCACACGCACAGAAAGTAACAGTCAAGAAAAAAGAAACCAAACAGATTTCATACAATAATACCCACGACAACCACTGAGTTCGAAGTGATTGTGCTAAAGTGCTTATTCATACAAATATGATGTCAGGATCTACAAATATGACAGGACCTCTCACATTCTAAGGGATCATCTTCAGACTTTTGTCTTTTTTGATGAATAAACTTTTCAGTAAATTCATAATAATATTCAAAGATGACGAAAATGCAATTATAAAATGCACTTTTGCTTTTTTAGCTCATCACTTCTAAAATTTCAGGAGTTGGAAGAAGCTTATAAAATACGTCACGCCCACTGTCAAAGCTTGCTAGGTTAAAACAGAGCACACTGCAGTGGGAATGATGAATTTAAACCGGTTTTATTGTCACACATGCTGGAGAACAAAGCTCTGTGAAGCCACGTCCACTGAGATCAGTCGGTCAATACAGTATTAAATACAGTGTTAACTTCAAAATACAAGAAAACAAACCACCACCAAAAACATTTTTAAAAAAAATCATTAAATGTTTTGAAAAAAAGTGTCATGTGACCATTTCATATAAACAGATCTAATATCCTAAAAGCACTCTTTCCGCCCGTCTGTTCATATCATCACCCTTTAGTTTCCAGGCTCCACATCAATTTTAATAACTGTATACTGTGTAAATATGTCAATTCCAATGAAAAAAAATATACACTGAAAAGGAAACAAAAATCCATTATTCAGGAAAATGTCCCATCATTATGTAGCACCAGTGTGAAACAGCGTGTTTGTACCAGAACATGACCAGCCTAGACTCAGATCACTACATATTGCATATTGACCTTCACAACAAACTGTTTGAATAGAAAAGCCCCTGTCATCCTTACATGGTAGTGGACAGTGAGCAATGACCAAACGACCTCAAATCAGAGACTGACGTAAGCAGACTTTCCCATTTTACTGGGAAATACTCCGTGTTCACCCAATTTCGCGAGACCTTCCACCTTTTAAAGAGATGAAAATAACACACCATCGTATCACAAAAAAATGTTTCATTACTAAACATGCCTTGAGCTGTGTGATGACTAATATATTTTTATCCTTGTTCGTTGCCACACTTGGGACAGATTCACAGATAGAATACAAAGGTCAAGGACTTGGTGGGTTTTCCGAGATCAAGCTGGACTGCTCCACTAGACTGACATGTGCTTCTGGCAGGAACTAAACTCTAAACCCACCAATTCTGAAGATGATATGTGTGAATAATTCTCTTGTTTCATCATTTGCAATAATAATATTTCTTTTCCATCACTACAAATAACTTAACTCCTAGACGTGCTGCATAGCATTATTTGCCAGTCGACTCACTCTGTGTTGTGATTTGTGTTTCAGTCTGTCAAAATAAGCTACTTTTTTACACTGTGACCTAACATTTATGATGTGAAAACTTAATAACTGTGTGAAAAGGGTTTGACTCTGCATTATCCTAGCTCGTCGTCGCCTGAGCTATAATTATATGAAGTGGCAGGGGATAATCTTGTGTGTAAAAATCGGTAGGAAAATTCTGAGCAAATTGAATGTGAAGAATAATTTTTCACACTCACAGAATGTGCTGCACAATTATTCACTGCTCACCCATAAACATCAGTGGATTTGTGTGCAGAAATTATTTTTCTCTCAGGTTCTGCAACACAGGAGAATGAAAGGGCATATCCCAATTTTTGACGATTTTGAGTTATCACCACCAGCACGTAGTGCTATCTCAGAACTATGTTCACACGAAACAGTGTATCCCTAGCTCAAATAGTAACAAAGATATAGCATAAAATTCCTAAGGGCTTAAGCTAACTATCAATATGATCGAATCAGACGTAAATCGCTCTCCTTAAAAACGTGAAAAACAGGGATACGCCCTTTCGTGTGGAAGGCGATGAACTGTAAGAATAATAAAAATGTCCAGATGCATACATAAATAAACAAATAAGTAAACAAATGAATTACTTTCAAGACTACACCCTGGTCTTTCCGCTCTAGCTGGACATATTTGGGTGCATCAGAAACATATCCTTTGAAATTACATTCAAAAGTTATCTGCCCTTGCATACTGACCAGAAGTTGGTGGGATGCAGGGGGATAACTCATTTTCAAAAAAAAAATCTATACACTCATTACATTATTGTGTAGGAATTCAAGCATGCACTGGCTGATGGAATCCCATTCCAAATAAATATGGTGAATAAAAAAAATGAATCACTCACAGCAAAGTAAAAGTCAGTGGAATTACATCTGATGGAAGTTAATGACTCAAGAAACTACAGACAACAAAATACTGGAACTGATATTATCAACAAGGGCCTATCTTAACTACAATAAATAAACTTCTTTAAAAAATCCAGGAGTGTCCCTGCTGTAAAGTCTTAAATAGTTATTTCAATTAACATATTTTACATGCTATACAAACATTCACATGAACACTGACCCCTCTTTGGAGTTAATGTTACTTGACTGAAACATGCACTAGCTTTGCAATGGCTTTAATACTCGGACTGTTTTCTTTTCTGATCAATCATTGTTATTTTCTACAGCCTAAAGCTTTTACCACCTGCAAAACCACGTCAAACAAATCCAAACAATACATAAATCGAAAGTATTGAAAAGTATTATTGTTTTTGCTTTCTTTTTCACCAAATAAATAGTCCAGACATCCATCTCCATTTTCAAAATATTCTTACTGATTTTATGAAGCCACACCCATCAACCTACAATCAAATCACCATTTACAAGTCACTCCTAAACTATTTCACTGTTTGAAGAGAGCTCAGAGCACCAAATACTATTTCCCAAATTATGCTTGACTTACTTAAAATAATATTTATAAAATAAAGCTTATTTATACAGCTCTGATTCCTCATCTACTGAGTCCTAAGCTCTTTACAAAAAAGTAATATAAACTAATATAAAAATAATACATAATGACTTGACTAACAAAGATGAACCACAAAACTAAATGTGACTGGATATGAGAGACAGATGTTACCCTTTCTTCCTGAGCCAACATTTTCATGGCCAGTCTGCTCTCTCTCTTGAATGCTGTGGTTATCAGCAATGACCACAAATATCTGAGAGCCATGTTGAAATGGTTACAGAAATTAGCATTTAATATTACCAACACCGTCTGCCACCATGAAATTTTTTTTAAAAGTTAAAAATAAATGCACAGCAGTGACTGCCTATTAAAACATGATATTGAAACACTTTCATCTTGTAGACAGCAGTTATGAGGTAAGAAAAGAAACCAATAAACAAATCACCCATTTAATGAGACGGATAAGTAACTAATAGCTATCATACTATAGTAAAGTTGAGGAGATGTTCTCATAAGTTGCCTACTAACCTATTACTTTGTCAAAACACAGTCAAAACCATAGGTGCTAGTCCTTTAAAACTGTCCATCTTGCAAGTTGTAATGCACTGTTTCTGAAATCTCAAAAGGGTACTACTGTATTTGAAATTTTCGCATTGTTTACAAGAGAGAAAGTGCTACCCACTATTCAAATCATATGATTGTGCAAGTTGCAAGCTGCCCCCACCTCAATCCAATCCTGCAATATTTTCATCATTATCACAGTTACCAATCTGAAAATCCAGTCCATGCTGGGGAAGATTCACCCAAGGTAATACTGTATAAGTATACAATATGTTTTTATTGTTTTTTTTTCTGTTTTTTTTTCTTATGAGGATGCAATTTTTATAAAATTTTGCCAGTAGAGTTTCACCTGCCTAAAGTACTTCTTGCAAAATGTGTTCCATTCAAAAATGTTGGAAAGGCTTATTAGTAGTAAAAAAAATCTGTTGAGTAACCTTCAAATAAAATGCAAATTCTGTTATTCCTAGTTACAATGCCTCAGTACTTGGACACTATCAATAACACTAACAGTATGTTTCTTTATCAAATTGAATACATATTGCCAATGATGTTTTATCAGCTGTTACATACTGTCACTCTGCATTACTCTAGAATTATGTCTCCATATTTGCATGAGAAATTATCATGTGGCGTTCACAAAAGTTCAATCCTCACATACAGCTACATGTATATCCAACTTTTCACAAAAATCAGATCCTCACCGAAAAAAAAAAAAATTCTTTTCTAAGGACTTGTCAACTGTGACCTCTTGTGAGTGAAGGTCATGAAGACTGGGAACTCAAGAGCGTCCACTAATAACTACCCCTCTATGCATGTCTTATCAATGATGGTCACCTGCTTCCAGTCCACCAGCTGCACTGATATGGCCCCATGTGGTGCACTCATAGACAAGTTAAACTGACCACAAATCTGACGAATGACTATCAATACAGTAATAAATATTACATATTATATCTCACAACACTAAATACAAACAATCTCCCCAGGTACCTTATGCCACACTACTGTTACTACTGTCTTGCAACCAGGCAAAATGAAAGTTAGCATTTGGCTGGATCAACTTACTAGTATGCCATACCAGCAGCTCCTTGCATTAGGTGAAACAAATCTTGGATCCAGCATTAAACTGGTCTAAGGGTTACTCCGAGCAATGGAAAAAAAAATTTCTCATTGCATTTGAAGAATAATTTTATACAATATCATTTATCTAATATACCTTACAAATACTCAATGCGTCCATAAAAATGAACATTTTGTGTGAAGAAATGACTTTAAATTTCTGCAACAAACGTAAATCTAATGAGATAGCCCTATTCATCTTCAGAGATTGATGTCCCAGATCATTGGTTAGTGACACAGGCCTTAGTTTTGACTAGCTGTGAGACAGATGTTACACTTCACAATACTGCATTCAGACAAACCTCCAAACTATATAATGCCACCCTTCTGTTGCATATCATCCTCACTGATGAATAATGCTGTATTCTTCTCTTTATGACACGAGGACATACAACCTTATATTGAACACACACAATTTGCTGCCAGTGAAAAATGAAAGCTTAAAATTGCAGTTTTCCTTTCCTTCTCTCTATGTTTGCATCATCGTTGCTGTGTGATAAAACTTAGTAGAAGTGGCAGCAGTGAATCAGGTCATGACAGTCAGTCTGACAAATGAGGGTTGCAGGTTTGATTTTGACTGCCTAAGTCAGTCAGTAGCAATTTCAGTCTGTGTTCTTGGATGGGAGGGTTAGGTGACTCGATGGGCATGGAACTGACCCCAGCTCTGTCAGTCACATGATGGGTGCTGGTTTGAATGACTAGCTCATCACGAAGTCAGCTTCTGTCAGACAGTCTGACAAATGACAAATGCTGGTTTGACTGACTGACTGACTGACCTTTATAGAGAGTCAGCTCCTATGAGATAAATGAAGTCGGACATATGACAGTTGACAGATTGACTGACAGTTTGCCAGCCAGCCAGTTAGAATGACAGATGCAGGTTTTACGGACTGGCCAACTGCTGAGTCCCCATTCAAACTGTGAGTTTGATAAATGACAAGTGACTTTCTAACTGCTTGGCTCATTGTATAAGATAGACCCACCATAAAATCTCAGTTAAAATATAACTACATGACAGTCTGAGAAGCAAAAAAAAACATTTTGTCATCTGGTAGGAGATAAAAGTTAAGCAATAGCAAAACAGCAGCAAAGCATGAATGGTAAAGTAATACGAAGCAAAATAATTGGACAGTCAGGTTTTTAAAAAAAACGAAACCAAAACTGAGTACAGGCCTTTGCTCCTGAAATTTCATCTACCACATTATTTACTGTTTACACTTCTCCAGGTTAATAGTACAGAAGTTGCGGTATCTGGGATAAATAAGGATCTGATTGTAGGAATATTGTAGTCAAAACTGCAAGCTGAAACTACAAAAGCCCTTATCTTCTTGATGAGTTACAGTGTTTTCTCCAGGTCATACGGGTTGGAGGAGACATTTTGCCCATGTCATAAATTTGAGGGGGAATTTGTAATTTTTAAAGAAAGATTTCAGGTTTTTCTGAATTAAGTAGCGCAGACTTTCAAGTGCAGCAAAACAGAAGAGACTGGCAAAGACCTCAATGTACTTTTAGTGGGGAATTTGGAAATTTATAGGGCAAATCATGCAATATGCAGGAAACGCTGGAGCTGACAGATACAACAATAATAAAAATCCATGCATTCCATACCAAACATTTTAGAAAAGACTGTCAATACACTAGCTGTGTCAACCTTGTTTTTTACCAGCTACAGATGAAAAAAATCCCATTTTAAGATTCACTTATATATATATATATATATNACTTTAAGGCGACCGGTTTTTTGTCGCCTTAAGGACCAAGTACCAAAAATTGCACTATTGGGGTGACATTTTGTATCCCTAAGTGCCTCTAACACAAATATATATATATATATATATATATATATATATATATATATATATACACAGTGGCCTAACAATCATGATATGGTGCAATGCATAAACATTATACTGTCAATTTTTTACACCATCTATTTCTTCTTTGACTTTACTCCTTTATATGATGTCCTCAATTCTGTGCCATCTTAACTCATTCCATGCCAGTATGTTTTCTACGTTTTTGCCAGGCCATTATTTTCTAAAAGTACTATTTCTTACTATAAAGAAAAATCGCATCCAACGACTCAAAACTAACGCCGATTTCATGAACGGGAGTTTAGGAAGAGTTGTCATTGCTTATGAGTACTAAAAAGTTTCAAACCAGACCTGTAGTAGCAAAACAAAAGAAGATTTTGATATTGACGATACATCGTCGATTGGCGCAGCCACGGCAACGTATATCGACAATATATCGTCGATTGGCATGGAATGAGCTAAGAGACTCTTAAAGATGTGCTGTCATTTCTCCTACCCTGTCTTCCCTCATCTCCAAGGCCAATCGGGTGTGTCCGATTTCTGATTTCATTTCTGATTTTATAAATCTCTTGAAAGAGATCCCATGTTTAATGCACAGTTGTTTCATCATGTGGTTGAACTCCATACTCACACACTCTCAAACTAAGGGAAAGGGTCAAAACTTGTGTATCAATATTGCATAATTGGTGAAGAATGACAAAAGGTGAAAAACGTGTGTACAGAGGTTGCATGTTTGATCAAGAATGAGAAACAAGCTTTAAAAGTCAATATTTCATAACATCAGACCAAACTTGTCACCACAAATTGCAGACACTGCCATGCAAAAATCAAAAGAAGCGATCTTTCTGCTCTCAAAACACTTCAAAGTCTAGTTTAGATATTTATCTACCTTGGTTAAGGAATAAATTTAAAGGTCTTTGACACCTATTGTTTTTTCTTCTTTTGGCCCTATTAACATTTTGTGTTATTCTAAATATACCACTGTGATTTGGGGAAATTTCTTCCATGGAGGTTAAAGTACTTCTTTGCCCGATCTTTTAACGGGAAGAAAAAGGGGGGTCAACGCCTAAAATGTTCCTCAAATGTCTTTTGAAAAAGATCACCTCAAATTCTGATTTGGTCCCCAAATTTTCATTTGGCTGGTTTTGACCGCGTGCGAATACATAGGTCTACACATTTTATTTTTTTATCTAGAAGGCTCAAATTGTACCTGAAACTTTAAAATTGGATGCTTTATTTAGATCAAAGGTCATTTTACACATTTCTACACCCTAACACTGGCTGGCAGGGCCCCAAAAAAGGGGGATTTTATATATTAGCGGATTAATTGGGTTGTACACTATGAGTGATTTGCCCTTCTAATAGGTGTCACAAACCTTAGATCAGTCATAAATCCCTGAATAATCTGCAAACATCAAGACAAATGGTACAGATTAAGTAACACGTTTACTTACAGCAAACAACGAGCCGTTCCTTTCCAGCAAATTCATCTGTAAATCTGGTTACTAATATTCATCAAATGACTGAGAGGAGATCTTTCACTCAAGACTGTGTTGAGAACCCTGTGCACTAGGAATAACTTTTCTGATTACATCTGCAACAAACAGGGTGGCGGGAAATACTGCCAACATAACGGTACATATATTCCATGACAAAGTAAAATTTGATGACTGCTTTGTACTAACATGTAATGTAAATTAAAATTGTCATGTCACTGTTCAATACAAAGATAAAAAGTGCCTGAAGAGGTTAAAAATTAAATACAGTCTTCAGAACCATTAATGATGATTTCAAAAAAACGGCGTTTACATTTTTAGATGAAATGATCCTGACCAAACCTTGTTAGTCACCAGTGAAGAAAATTATAAAATCCGAAATTTCCTGATAAATGACAGAGATATCTACAGGCACATGAACTCAGTAAGCTATTTCAGGTGATCACAAGGTCAGGAATCACTGAAGAAGAAGAAGAAGAAGAAGAAGAAGATGATCGCAAGTGGTTTCTAGAGCAATGGATCATATTATAAGATTAAAGTAGGCATTTGGAACGTGGCCTAATGGTTACGGCATTGGACTCAAGATCTAAAGGTCCTGGGTTCGATTTCCGACCACGGTCATGTTGTAAGTGCCTTGGGAAAGCATTTCATTCACATTTTCCTCATTCCACCCGTCTGTAAAATGGGTACCTGGCTGTAGGCAGTGGAAGATATTGTCAGAATGCTAGTGATCAGTGCCTATAAATGGCAGCGGCACTGTATCCTCCCCAGGGAGTCGAGAAAGTCCTAGAGTGATCAGGCCTGCTGGGGTAATAATAGTGTGAAGTCCCATGAGCGGGCATTAGCCTGGATATGAGACTTATAAACCGCATTATTGTTATTGTTGTTATTTAATGGAGGACGTGCAGGTGTGGTGTCTGTATCAGTGTGTGGATGAAAGCCTTGAGCTTTTCACAGATCCTCTTTATCATAATTATTCATTTCTTAAACAGGTCACAATTGTCTCAAATTCTGTTGTAAAAGCCGCCCAAAAATTAAAAAAAACAAACTAACTTCATACTCATTTCCAAAAATAAAATCACAGACCTTTCACAAACCTCTGCAAAACAAACTAAAGACATACAGTATATCTAGCATTATTTATGTCCATATACAGGACATGTGGGTATCTTTAGTTGCAGATTATTCCTGTTAGGAAAACTGCATGACACTCATAGTTTCTCTCTATGTGGGAGGAACATCCACTATAATGACAGATCAAATCACATCTGGCCGCTGACACCAGTGAATCATATCTTTCCTTCATAACATGTTTGTGGCCAAAATATAAAAATTTAATGACTTTTTACGGTTTTATAAAACTCTGCACACTTTATGGACTTGTATGATCTCCAAGGACCAGCATGAACCCTAAAGAGATAAACATGCAAATAAGTTTAAATTTAAAACAGTGAGATTTCCTTGGGTCAGAAATATGGGATCGAAAGTACAAGATGTGTTACATGACAGATATTCTCTACTTTTACGTGTGTGAAGCCATAGTTAGTTATTATTTGTTAACATTATCCGTAAACAAAATCACTGCACTCAACAAAAAAAATAGGAAAGTCTCTCCCGTGACCAATAACCACACAACAACAATAGAGATGCCAGCATCTCTTCTTAAAATTCTCCAAACTTTCTGCTGGTCTATGCAGTGTCCAGTCTCACATACTGAGGCTTTTTATTCAAAGACCATATATCCAAATCAAAAGAGATGGACATACAGTCTTTTAAAATACAACTCTAAAACAGGTCTTCATAACCAGCGCAGCAATAGTTCTTACAAAATAAACTTTCGTGCATTAATGCTACTCATCAGATCTAATCAGTCTCTACCATCCATGATTAGAATTTCCGAGGCAAACAGAAAACAAAAGACAAAAAAGAATGAACATTTTTTTTTTTGAAATTTTGATTTTTCTAAGCAATTACCACTCTCTGAAAGACACAAACATTCTCTAATTTCAAAGACTTCTTCAAAGAATGGCATCCCCGCAACAGATATTGAAAATAAGGACGTCTGTCAATCATTTCAGCTCCTAAGCTTTTGACATTCTCTGGGGTCCAGGCCATTTAGTGACCTGATATTGTTATTTTCTAAACAGAACTGGAGGTTTGCATGTATATCCTTTGTTCTTCTGCTATATAACCCTGTCACTCCAGGAAATCATGTTCAAACTTATCAGCTTTGCTGCAGTTTTGCAAATTTTCATAAATGTAGGCATTTTCCACAAAATTTGTGCAAATTTTGACCAAACAAATGCACATGTTACACTACAGTCACAATATTGTATCAATTGTGGTCCATTTCTACAACTTGGCAACAGTACCACACTACACAATGTCATGTGATGATAAACATAACAAAGTTACAAAGCTTTTTTGCAAAACTTTTTTCAAATTTGGGTGCAAATTTTACCACTTTTCCACGCAAATTTTGCACTTCTCAGTATACATTTAGAGATTTTGAAATGCAATTTTCCACAGTGACAGTAATCTTGCTGTATCACCGAGCTCCAGCAGCACTGCAGCAAAAGTTGGACCTTTCATGTACATAAATATACTGGACAATATTTCACACCTCTTTCTGCTTAACCCAGTCCACGACTGTTCAGCATGTGACACTGTTTTAACTAGTAGTGTCATACAAGGGCTTGAGAAAATTTGTGATGCAAACAGTGAGTGATGAAACATTCCCTGCTTTTCTTCACCGAGATATAGCCATGGCAAAGGCCACACAACCATCAAAAGTTCGAGTTTCTGATGCTTGACTTCTTACAACCTCGTTGACTCTGTCTCACCTGCTCCCACACTTTCTTTTGTGAAGGCAACACTGGATTCAACCCACTTTTCAGTTGAGGATTTGTCCACTGCAGGAATCTGTGACACGGAAATGGGCTGTTGCAGAGACAGGGGGCTTGGTACTGCCCTGTTAGGTGAAATCTGTGAGTCGAGTTTGCCACCAGAGTATGACGCATGACTCGGCTGTGCCAGAGGGCCTGTCGTTGATTGGGATGAGCCAGAAATGTCAAGGCTTGAGATCTGATTGCTCAGGGAAGGCGCCGAGGGTTGTTGCTGATCACTTGATGCTGCAGGAGATTGTGCTTGGTGATCCTGGTTAACAGAACTCCCGGCAGAGGACTTGGTGGACAGACTGGAACTCCTTGACGGAGCCATGGTTTGGGAGAGTGGTGGGAAATCTTCACTGTCGAGGATGAGTGGAGGCTGTGATGACTGAACCGAGGTGGGGGAAATGTGCTGGGCTTGCCCCTGAGAGCTGAAGGATGTGGACGGAGCTGACAACCTGGCTGCTAGAGTTCGGTGTGATTGCTGTGGACGCGTTGGGGAAGGGAGGGGGGAGGGACCCTTGACAGATCTCGCAGGATCTGTCTGAGAGTTACATATAGGCCAGTTGCCACTAGGGGACGTGGCAGAAGGTGAGGAGGCCTTCAAAAATGGGAAGTCCACAGGAGACAAGGCTGGCACATTTTGCTGAGCAGTTCCAGCATCTGATGAGGATAAAAACAAAGATGCCGGCTTCTCAACATTGCCCCACTGGTGTGTCTTTGTCACTGGACTAGGACTTTTTGATTTTGGTCGACAGTCTGCACATTTCACATCTGTGTCTTTCTGAGATCTAGTTTCACCCATATGAGGTTTAAGAAAGTCTGGAGTACGTTTCAATACATCTTTATAAGGTTTTTGATCACTGCTTTGTGTTGGCACACTCTTTTCCTTCTCTCTTTGGCTGATTGAACACTGAGCTGGCAAAGAGCTTGTACCTTTCACCTCATGATGAATCTGATGGGTGTCCGACTTCCCACCAAATCTCATCTCTCTTCTCACCTCTTTCAAGTCTAGTATACAGTTAACCCCTGTTTCATTCTTGAGATCTGGCTTTGCTCTGCCGCCCTTTCGATTTTCACAGACTGAAGACTGACTCCTACTGGAGCCGCTGCTGTCTCCTTCGACTGTCGAATCACTATGGCGGCTGGAAGCATCATGATAGTCACAGCCACCAACAGCGCCCCCTTCCTCAAATCCTTCAGGCAGGTCCGTGTGTCCTTCTGGACAGCCTTTAAGAAGGTCAGCATAGACCTGCTCTCCTGGGTTTGTGTCTACGGCACCTTCACAACTCTCCGTCTTGCTGGCCTGACGAGACATCTCACACATCAAGCTCTCAGTGGCAGAGATGCCTGCATCACTCGATACTTCATTTGGTTGCTGCTCCCTTTCAAAGCAACCCTGGGAAAAGAAATGTAACAAACAATGAAAATTCCTCCTTTCTCTTCAAAGCAATAAAACATGTGAACCATTAGTTCATTTTCTCACACCATGAGGGAATAGCACAGAAGGAATTGCACAGATCATCCAATGCCTGAGCATCCAAATCAGGAATCTGAATTGTCAAACTTCAGGATTAAAGGCAAAAAATTGGGCTTCACATAAATCACAGCTTCTAGGTCGAATAACTACTTTTCCATATATGGCGCACAAAACAGTATCAACATTTTCACATTTTGTCATCTAAAGGAAAATTACAAAGGACCTGTGAGTTCCTGTCACCATTCATTACACTCACATGGTTTCTTATAGTATTATGTACTTCATTTTCAGCATACTACACACACTAACTTGTGCACATCTGAGAATCCAGGATAGCTCAGGCTGTTTTCAGGAGTTCAAAAAAACATCTTGAATCCAGGAAAACCTCAGAATTTTCAGGAATAGTTGGCGAGTCTAAGAGCATGATCAAACCTTCTTCATGACTTTCTTATCAGGAAATAGTGCCACTGCATCATGTTTTAAGTGCACAGTGAACATCGAAGATTCATTCAAATGCAGGGATCAAGTCTAGGCTACAGATAAAACTCTGAACCTGAAAAAACCCTGAGTTTTCAGATTCAGTGCTTTTCCTAAATTTTCTGTAAACTTATTACTGCACAGTGCACATCCCGGATATTTAATGTGTGGTGGTCTTTTCAGTCCTCCATTCACCAGCTTTTCCAAATATGGTTAGGAGCAAAATTACTGCTGCTTTAGAGTTGGGGGGGACGAAGATGCTGCATTGTAGGTAACCAGTATTGACTTTATTATGTATTTCATATATCGTCGGTGAAAATCTCTAACCTCGTAAGTCCGCGATTTTTCAAAACTCACTTTTGGCCTATTTATAACATCACAGGGGGTCCATGACCTTGTCTAAAAAAACATGCCCTACTATTTTTTAGGTATCTAGAATACGATCTATGTAAAAAAAGAGAGTTTAATACCCGGTAGCCTAAAAACAATTAGTTTTTTGTCTCTCCTGAAAAATTTGCTCAGGTGGACTTACGAGGTTAGAGATTTTCACCGACGATATCTGTATTTGCATGTACAATGCGTATTGTTCTACGTGTTTGTATTATGAATGAAATATATAACATAATATGGCATTGTAAACCAATTTCCCTACAGGGTTAAAAAAAAGTCCCATTTTCATCTTTTTTCCCCCCAAAATTAAACTATCTCACTGTGTGTAGTTAAGACATGCAAGATCTGCTTTCAACTTCGCCTTGCCTGGATGACCCCACTCCCTGTCTGTGTTGTTTAAATGCCCATAAACATGAAAACCCACCCAAAGATCAGCTCTAACCAGGATCATGTTGACAATCCCAAGACAGAATTCATTCAGTTCAGCCAGCTCAATGAAAATGCTTCTCAAGACTTTTTCAAGACTTTTAAACACCTCAATTTCAAACTTCAAGTCTCAGAGGTGAACAATTATTAATCGGCTAGTGTTTCACTAGTCACCTGCAGCCTCATCTGCAGCTTACAAAAATTACAACAATTTTCAAGATCAGATGATGAAGAAGACTAGGCAAGTCTTGAATCTCAAATTCCATTTTTAAGATTTTTCAAGCCTGTAAATGGACACAGCACAGTATAAGATGTATAATATATATATATATATACATACTGTATCCACTGTATATGAACCCTGCAAGACCAGCAGTTTGTACATGGCAACTGAGCTAGAATAATGATGATGATGATACGGTCCTTCAGCTGTGAGCAACTTTTGACAGTCCACACCCTCTCAGACAAAGGCACATGTCTTCCTAAGTTGTGTTGTAGTTGTGTGTAATGTGTTGTTTATGGCTGGGGGTCTGTGAAGCAGCCAGTATCACAGGTCTGTCAAACAGGGTCAGTGGAGCAGTAGGTGTTTAACTGACTCCTTATGACAACTACACTGCCCGCAAATTTGATTCGTGCATTGGGTTAATTTAACGGAGGTGTTTACCGACTGGTACAGGGTCTGTCCTCAGCTGACAAAATAAGGCTTTGATTTGCTTTTTGCTGTTGATGTAGCAGATTGGTGGGTGTTCAGATGGGATAAAACGAATTAAAATATAAATAAGAAAAAACTATACAAATCACTGACCTTCTTCATCTTTAGACTGTCAATGGCTTCAGCAACTTCAGACATAGAACTTGGTGCTCTAAGGCCAAGTGTGGCAAACTGTTCCATAACCTTTGGGTTCAGAGTAACCTTCTTCAACTGGAGATACAAGAAAATATAAAGGTACTGATTAAGGAGTGGATAGTTGTAAAACTCAGTTCAATACAGTTGGTCAACTGCTTCAGAAATTGGAATCAATGTTTTGATGCAAATTACTGAATCAGTAAATGTGTGGTTGAATCTTAAATGGCCGTCTAGGGTACATGTCTTTTACAAGAGGCTTATCCAGACTATCAGAGAACAAACACTAGCCTAAAGGTATGAAGATGCCAATAGCACCTGGCATAAAAATATGAAATTTTAAATAGTCCCTATAAAATCATAAAATTGGCCATGGGTAGGGGGGAAAGGAGTTGGATTTTAATTTCAAAGGCTTAGATAGGTGCAAATATATGTGTAGACTCAGAATAGGTGAGGTTTAGTCACTCAAGTATAAAATTTGTGATTGTTGCTAGGTGGGTAAGGTTACCCTGTTTACTGAGTGAAAAGGCCTAAAATATTAGGGTGTCTGCTTCACTGCCTAAGTTCTCAAAATCTAACTGGTTCAGGTGCATTTTTCTTTGTGTCAAAATTTGGAGGAAGAGCTAAACAACATATTTGGAAAGTATTTTGAAACGGCACCCCAGGATAAGTTAGTGAGAGGTGTAAAACCTAATATAGCCAACAGTGAAAAATACATTGGCATCTTCATACCTAAAATTATTCCCGTACTATACTAACATTGTCCACTGGTGTTCGTTAACAAGCCAGAATCCTCAAAACTGACAATATTTCTTGTTTGAGCAACCATTTTAAATGTCACAATAAACAAGCCTCAATCTGGGAATTTTCTAGATTTTAAAATTTTCAGATTTTTCTCACAGACATCTGAAGCTATCAAAATTGACTCCAGATGTTAATAGCTAAATGGAAGTTGATGTGAAAGATACATTAGGCTTTCTTTGATTACCTCACTGAAGGCTGGTCAGTTTTTCAATGACAAGGAAGTAGTGTATTAAAACTATGTATTTTCCAAGGATAATCTATGACACAAAGCATCATGAGAGAGTTGGACTGGCCTAGTGAAGGTGTAGGACATTGTATGACATAATTAGTATTCAACCTTGTGCAAGGTAGATGATGTTGTAGAATACAGTTAGTCTACGGGAAGTGCCTGGTAGAGGACATGTAAGCACATTTTCAGTCTTAAGGGAGTTAATTAATAAGGGGCTTTGAAAATAAACTTTGTGACAATTTTATCAACCTCCAAAATTTTCTGCCTCAGGAGATTTTGGGAGAACTAACAAAATTATTTTAAGATTTTAGAGAGGTTCCTATAGACCAAGAATGTTCTTCATGGGAGATGTATGAGCCCACTTTGGATTATCTACTCTTAGAAGTTTCTGTCACACAGGTTACATCCCTAATCAAGGACCCCACAAGGACCTTTTCAGCAAACCTACTTGTTCCCGGGTCACAGTGTGACAGTGTAATGTAAAACTACCAGTTGTTGTACACTGGAAATGATGGAATGATACCATTTCATCTTTGTTCATTGTCCTAAACGTTACTGCTTTCAATATAATAATAAAAATTGCAATATTTGCAGATCCATTACTGATAGTAGCACAATTTAAGACCCTTTCTCAAAAAGACTATTTAGAGATCCAGGATCATTTCTGTAATAATGATTAAGGCCCACATCATTCCGAAGGACCAGCATGAACCATGAGTGAGTAAAACAGTATGTGAATACAGCTGTGCTCACTGAGGATTGTTTGCGGGGTCTACGATTCTTCTTGCTGGATCTCCTGGCCCCACCAGAGTAATCAAGGCCTTCAAACTCATCACTTTTCTTCAGCAGGACATACTGACCATCATCAATTTCTTCTGCCAATTCAGGTTCATCTGGAAGGAATCAGATCAGAACCTCACTGGTCAGTTTCTTGGTTATTTTAAAATGAGACACAATTAGGTAAGATACTACTAAACACAGTTTAAGTGAAAACCAATTTAAGAAGAAATTTCAAATATACTCGTGACGCTTGACAGAAAATGAAAAGCTGACTCATAAAAGCCTTTCAGAGACACTTTCACAATCTGCCTACACAAATTTTTCAACCATTTCACCCATGTCCATGATATAAAAATAAAACTGAATCAGTTTTACCTCCCCTCTCTTTGTATAACATTTAATGCAGCTGTATTCATTATAAACAGTAATTCGGATTCGCATGCATCTGTTTCTATTAAATGAATGAACAAGTTGACCGAACTCATGGAGATCCCAACTTCAATATAAACAATCTCCAATGTTGTTGGTTTTTTTTTTTTAACTTCTTTCTCTTAATACTAAGCTTGAAGCATAGCACGAGTCATGAGCAGGGTCAGTGTTTAACACGACGTTATGGTCTCACAAAGTCATGTGCTGACTGAGAGTTCTGATACTAGAAGGTCTAGTCTGTCATTCATTTCTCTGGATTAGGCTGAATATGGTGAGTGAAGTCAACTTGTGTGCTAGAAGGGTTAAACATCTTTTAAAGTCATGCCTTCATGGAATTTTGATCTTTCTGATGCCAGTAAGTTCACTAACCTTTAAATTACACAGAATTTCTACTGATCTTCTAGGCAGTTAGAACAGTCACATGTCTGCAATATTTGACAATATCAGTTGTATTGCTGCCAACTCACCTAGACTGGAAGCGGGAGACAAGCTATCTAATGAAGGTTCTTGTATACTTAGGCTGCTCATCCGAATCAGGTAGTTGATGAGTGTATTGCACAAGTTAATCTCTCCTTCATACGGAGGCTTCTCCACATCCAGTTCAGCTCTGAGGATGTAGATAACAAAATTCATAGTAACGGTAAGATACAGACGTACTTTTCAGGTAATGCCACTGGAACTGTAACACTGAACAAGTTTACAAATATCTTGACTGACTTGGAACCAATGTGTCAAGCTCTGAGGGTGAGTGGGGCAAGCTAGGACTCTATGATAAAATTTGTCATCAAAATGAACAGAATGTTTAGATGTAGTACACAGATAAGTTTTGTTAATACTTTCAGTGTTTCAAGAATATATAATCTGTACACATGAAATGATTCTGGGTTGTGGCTTTTGTGTCGAAGACACCAATCACAGAAAACATTCCACAGGGAAGTCATACTGCCATCCCTTAAACTTACTGCTGCTGCTTTCTCTTGTCTGCGTTGTATGACTTCCTGTATTCCTCCTTCTTCTTCCAGCTTTCCTTTCTCTGTTTGTCTCTCACTCCCTGGAACTCTTCCTTCTGTCTCTTGTAAGCCGCCACCAGCTGCCGTTTCTGTTCATACAGCTCATCAATCTCTGAAACAGCAGTGACTGTTCCTGACTTCAACTGAATTTTTATTAAGCTATCTACAGTTTATCATATCAGGTCTAGTGCAGAAAAACATTACCACTGACTAAAAGTGATCTCTCTCGTTCTCGAACTAAGAAGGGCAGAAATCACGGCTAGAGTAATGGCTGCAAAAGCAGAGGCAAGAGGTCTGGTAAACACCTCAGTCTATGACCTACACAAGTTGCTCAAAACACAAGGATGCGCGCAATTACATACACTGAAGGATATCCAAAGACTACAGCATGGATATTCACAAAATGTAGCAAACAGTGGAATGGTGCAAATTGGCTCAAATATTCCAGCAATGCAACTTTCACTATGGTTTCTAAAACTCTCATCTTCGTACCGGTATTTACTCTTTTCATGTTTTCAAAGTTACTTCAGTCATGTTGAAATGTCCACAAAAATCTCAGATGGCAATGCTTAATCACACATCCCGCAAAATCACAACTTCTTCCATGCTGTCAAGGGTTTGTGATTCAAGAGGAAACTGTGCTGTATATTATATCATAACATTGCAAATATCCTGTCACATGACAATATATAGTTTCATTCTCACACTACATTATTCTGTCATCAAGGACTCCAGATATAAATCAAATGCAAGAGGGACACTTGAGAATCATGACCCAAATATGGCCCAATCCTTTTAGTGTCAGAAAGTCAAAGAGCCAGAGAAACATTTCGCTAGACGGAAGTATCTTCTGAAGATCTTCTCTTGCCTCTCTCTCAAAGTAAGAGACTTTCCTATCTATGATCAATGTCTGGGTATAAAGCCAACACAGGACAAGCTCCAAGTGTGAATTTCTTACCTCTCTTTAGGTATGTGATTCCACTTTTTGTCTCTGAACAGTTCCTTCTTAGTCTGTCTTCATCTGACTTCAGTTTACTCACAGAGCGGAAATATCTCTGAAACCATGAATACATCACGCTAGAAAAATTCAGACAACTGGCTTTGCAGAACTAAGAAAGATAATACATGCAAAACTCACCTGGCACAACAGTGCCTTATTTGAATTCTCAGTTAACCAACAGTATGGCAGTTTTAAAATTGTAAAAGAGTAGGCCTAGTGGCCGCTGTCCGGGCAAAACTGATAGGAAAATTCTACTACAAAACTTTAACAGTAACCATGAGGGCGTAATATAGCCGTAATCGTGCTGACACGTCGTAAAACACAAACTCACTCACTCACTCATAGTAAAATTTTACCAGAAACTCGAAAGAGGGTTTCAGGGAACCTTTGATAACACAATAAGTGATGCACTGGAGTGAGAGAAAATGTGACAGAGAGGGGAAAAAAAAAGACGAGCCACTCCTGTAATAATTTTCTCTCCCGCTATCTATTGACGGTCTTGCTTGTGAGGATTAGGTCAGGCATGTGGTGAATACTGAACCAGTCAAAAGGCGATAATAACATAGACCAATCACCACCAACATGGAAAATTATAATCCGTCCTGGATATTGGAGCCATCACTTTGTAGAAACATTACTGTCTAACATTTCTTTCATTACTTCCCCTTATACTGTCCTGCAAATGGACAACGAGAAACTTCTTTAACCCGCAACGATTTGTTCAGTCCTTTAGTATTACCAGAATTCTATAGTTGTGTATAAAAAACAATGAATGTAAAGCATGGATCCACTCTTTTAAGATTTTATTCAGAAGAGCAATGAATGAAACTGTATGTACAATAAAACTATTTATAAATTTATCACAATGAAATAGTTGCTTTGCTGAGAGCAAATGTTAAAAAAGAATAAGTTAAAAATTGTGCTCTATTCATGTCATGAAAGTTATCAGCACAAAACATCATGACGTAACAATGAGCTGATTCATGCAGCTGTCACTAGAGGATAGAAATGCCTCTCACATTGCATTCTCTTGGTTCGCATGGAGGAAGAAATGAGACACAGGTTTTTTTTTGGAGAAGAGGAAGATTTCAGTGGCACAGGCAAGAGTTGTCTATTGAGAAATTTTCAGAAACCAGGGTCAACAAAAGGGCCTTTGTTCAACATGGAACTTGCTTCATTATTTATTCTACTTTGTTTTCTTGTTGAAATGCCTGGCATTTCAGCTCTAATTTTTGCTTTCTGAAAATTTTCAGAACTTCCCCATCTCTGCAGTGGGTGACACTGATAACTTTTCATGACAAATGATGTCTGACCAGCTTTTTTGAAATGGCTTACAAAATTAATTCCGGCTTAACCATGGCAATAAATACATCTCATGTCCTCTGACAAAAATGGCTTATGTTGGTTTTCCCGCTAAAATAATTAATGTCCATTTTCGTGATCTCTATGTTAATACTCATCTCCCAGCAAAATGTTATAGCAAATCCGTAAATGCCCTTGATATAATAACAGAAATTAGACGAGAATGTTATCAAATCAAAGAGCTACTGTCAAACAGAACCACTCAGTTTCCACAGAAACAGTTTTGACAACGTTAGGCCTTTTTGTCAGATGACATTAGACATGAATTAAGAGTTTCAAGGACTGTGAGTTCTCTTATACTTACATCTCTCTCGTCTCTCATGCGTTTCTGCTTGTCCCTTATGCCAGAGATTTCTTGTTTGAGAATCTGATATTGTCTGTCAAACAACAAACAGAAAGAATGACAATGACTTTTCTTGCATAGAACATACATACATCCACACTGCTTTTACACGAACAATTTCATTATATCAAATACAAATAGTGCCAATTTTCTAACTACTGCATAATTTCTTCTTTCAAAGAGTTGTCTTATGTTTAAGAAATTTGGGCAGCTGTAATAATATGATTTTAAATAGAATTTGAGTTTGTCTGCTAGATAAGGGCAAATAAATAGATAGTGGAATTCATCACCCATCTCGCCATGGCATAGACTATATTTACTTTCTTCAAATGCAAGCGAATTCCATCTTCCCATTCCAACTGGCAAATGGTGGCAAGACAGTCTAAATTTTGTTAAGCTGATAACCAAATGATAATAAAATTCTTCCGGCCTTCAGATCTGGCTAGTTTTCACCCCAGATGCATAAGCAAAGGGAGATAATGCTACTCTGCTGCTACAAACAAACAAACAAAAACATCATCTCTATTAACTGTTGGCATGCCACTCACTTTTCATAAAATTTCCTAAACTTCTGCATTTTCACATAGAGCCTAGTCTAGAATATGTCATTATTAGCCGCAATTAGTGTATCTAAAAGGTAGTGCTAGAGAAAATAAACATGTATGAGCACAGAATAATATAACTAGATTTAATCAGTCTCTATAACACAGGAGGAGAATGCCCAGGGCAAAAAGGAAACAAAAACATTTCTTTAGATTTCTGTTTTCTCTATACAGGCTATTTCTCAGAGACACATAAAACAACAATCTCCACAAGATACCAACACTCTCTGATTTCAGAGACTTCTCTGAAGAGTGGCACCCCTGAAAAAATGTTTTTCAATATAATCTAGGAATTATTCTTATGTTTTCTCATACTGGAATTATTAAGAATCAACAAACACGTTTGCTACATTAGGACCACGAGTTGTGATTTCAATGATGGAAAAAAGAAATTGACTGTGGGGTTATGTAAAGAACAGCAATAAAAAAAACCATGACATATTCTGGCACGGATGGAGTATGCTGTATGGAGTCCCAATAAGATGGAATGAACTGAGGTGTTTATGTCAACACCACGGGATACAGACAACACCACGGCTAAACCTTATTCATTTACTCCCATCAGTACTTACGCCAGTGTTTTCTTTGATCTTTTTAAGCTGTCAATCTCTGAAACAATCCTCTTCTCTTCACTCAGTTTAAAGGAGCTGTGGTTGAGGTTCCACTCTAGTCGTCTGTAACGGAGATTAATAAAAAAAAGTTTGAAACTTTGCGTACCACAGCCTCGGTGTTTTCTCCAGGTAATATACCTTGGGAATGACATTTCCCCTTGTCATTTATTTGTCACGGCATTTGTATATTTTTGGCAGAATTTTAAATTATTCTCAAGTAATGCAAATTTTGGAGCACTGGAAAGAAGGGGAGGTCAGCACATGGTTAAATGTATTTTTTGAGAGGGATATTGAAATTGAAGGGGTGAATCCCACGGCCTAGAGAAAACATGTAGCCTTGTCGAGTTAATAACCCTTTCAATCCCACAATTCCCCCTGATGATGAAACTTTGTGGTATACTGTACTTGCTTGCAGTTATGCAGCACTGTCTAATATGATGACGTACAACTGGATGCAATGTTGTGACTGTTAAAGTGTTAAATAAAAAAAAAACTACACATGATGACAAGAGAGACAGTTTTACAATCGTCAGCATTATCATCATCATCTTTGATGAAAGCTTAATCTCTTTTCCTGCGCCAAATATATGGAATTCTCTCCTTCAGGGGCTGAGAGAGATTAAATATATTACATATGCAAGTGAAAACCATCTCTTTAAATGACACACAGTACCATTTCTTTAAGTGTATATATATATGCATATTTCGGTAATAAGGTGTAAATGTAAAGTTTCTTGAGTGAGTCCAAGTGTAAATTGTAAGTTTGTGTATATGTATCTGAGGATGTGATGTAAAGCACTTAGACTACTACAGATTGTTTGTGTTAAGAGTAAAGAATTATCATTATCTGAGCCCATGCTTATCTTAACACTAAAGGCTAGTCTGTGTCCAAATGGCATTGAAGTATCATATATAAGGCCCAGGGAGAATTGAGATGGCTACTGAGTGTTGTGGGCATCTTATGACATCATTGGCATCCAGCCAGGTGGGATGAAGATGGATGTCATAGCATGATATTAGTCATCAGGCATTGCACAGCAGAGGACACGTAGATAAAATCTTCAGTCCCCGGTGAGATAACACCATTTCCTTTATGATCTGTTATGTATCATTACCATCATTATCTACCATCCTTACAACCACCATCATAACCACCTTCAACATCATCACCACCACCAATATTAACATCAACATGAGAGACTCTCAAAGCAACCCCTGTCTGTTTCAGATTCTCCACAAATGCACTAGCAGAGAGATGCTGGGAGGGACAAAGAGTGGAACAGACAGCAGAAGAATTTTCTTTTTAATCTCCAAATATCCTTTTCTTAAAACTTGGCTGGCTACCAAAATGAATCATCTTGCACCATCATATCTTACGTCACCAAGAGTTGGGCTATCCTGGCTGTTCTCTCCTTGCATAGTGTTCTTTCTACAACTGGGTCAAGATGCCTGATAAGAATCTGACTTAAAGTAAGGCTCTGTACTCTCATAAGATACATGAACTTTCCACAACCTGACGCAATGAGTAAACATCCTGATACGCTTTTCAATGAGCTGTGATCCAATAATAGTATGTGTACTGAAATGACTGGCTGTCATCCAAACACCGACAGGACATAACATGTTACAATCAGTCGCCATGACCTGCAATATTACTCTGTGTAGACAAGCCTGCTCAGTTCACAAACATCATTCACCTAATCTAACCTCTCCTCCATCTTCCCTTCTCGCCCCTTCTGAGAGAGAGAGAGAGAGAGAGAGAGAGAGAGAGAGAGAGAGAGAGAGAGAAAACTATATTCCTAACCCACTGTCTTTCCATACTTTTCTTAGTTTAACAACAAGATTAACAAGTTTATTTTTCAACAGTGTGTAAATGTTACTACATGAAAATATAAACCTGACAAGCTCTGTACATCTTCTTCATATTCATTCAGGAAAAGTAACACAATGCAGTCCTCTTATAGTCAACAGCACAGGTCTGGTGAAAAGTGTTCTCATTTCAACCAGAATTCACATTAACCTTTTTTCAGGAGGAACAGCCAACTTATGCATCAAATAACACTGTGGTTATTACCTAGAACATTTCCTATTAGTGGAACATCCTCTTCATGTCATTAAATATGAAAAATGAAAAGCAGAGTGCTTTAGTCCAAATCTCGGCCGGGATGAATCCTTCAAACAAAAACATTGCTGAAGATTCCTTTTCTCATTTAGCAACATTTGAAGAAAGCACAATTTGTTACTACACACCTAGATTCTGTCAGCTCCTCACATTTTTTACAACTAGAAATTATCTGTGCTGCTCATGATTACTAAAGTGTCCACAGACTTTTATGGTAAAAACAATGACAATGTACATTTAAGCCAGTTAGATCCTTAATGCAAAACCCTTGAATGTATGAAAATCTGGTATTCCCAAAGACTAGACTAGATCCTTTATTGTGAGTAGTTACAAACTATTATTGTCTGTTGGTGCATAGTCAACAAAATCCCCTCTGGTGTGTGTAATCTCCCTTAACAACTTGAATATACCCTGTAGCATTTTGGTGATGTAGTTTTCTAAACACGATTGGAGTGACGTAGTTTAGTTGACATGGAGGGTGGAAATCCTTGTCAGTATCTCATCTCCTGGTTAAGCCACTAAAAACACTAAAAACAGCTGGCTAGAAGAGAAATGGACTTACTGTATAGCATTGTTGATCTTCTCTTCACTTTTATAATAGAGTGAGGATTCCAGTTGGTTCAGCTGGCGCATCTGCACAAAAGACACAAAAAAAAAAAAAGGTTGAAATAGAAGGCAGATTGGAATGCACTGATCCTGAAGCCAATGATACCCAAGGCTACCAGGTTTATGTTAACAAGTATACACTACACACATATCACTACAGTCGCTGGGGGGTTCCCTATTTCAGGAGTGAGACGGACGACAACACAAGAAAATACTGCCAATCTCAAGCTTTGGTGCTCTTTAAACCACCACGTTGTGACTTCCTTTCCCTGTGACATCTGATGGATGTACTGGACTGGCGCAAAGACACAAACAGGCCAGATGGCAAACCCACCAACAACTGTGATGATATGCGTCTGTACTTGTTAACTGAACAAGCTCATAATTATGACCTGGAGACAAAACTGGGCTATAGCAAGCACAAAAACAGCTCACTTTGCAAATCACCTGTCTGAAAAACTCACTCAAATAAGACAGATATTGTCAAAATGTTGGTGATGGTGTCAAAATGTTGGTGATGGTGTCAAAATGTTGGTGATGGTGTCAAAATGTTGGTGACCGGTGCTATGAAATGACAGCAGCACTGTAAGTTTCCCAGGAAGTTGAGAACATTCTTCAGTGATTTGGTCTGCATGAGCAGACATTGCTTTGAAATGACACTTACAAACATCAATTATATCTCTATATACAGATACAAATCTTTGAGGTAAACACTTACTGTTGAGCTGGGTTTTTTTTCCCCCCAAATATGTTATTTTCATGAAATTCATAAACCATTTACAAAGGGCTTACTACTTGTAAATCATTTTGTATAGAGAAGGGGATGCAAAGAGAGGATATTCCAGAAAGGAAATGTTAATGCAGCTAGTTTTGGTTACAATCCCTCATTATTTGGACATGATCAAGCACTGTGCTGTGTTTTTCTACCATCTATACAAATGTGTATTGCCAGTTTGCCTACTTTAACAGCGCTATATTCCGTCATTTCAGATTGCGCCAAACTCCTGCGCTAACACATATGCATACAAAGGAAATGTATCATTGTGGTGATCATGAAAAGTAGACTGAAAGAAAAGACATTTCTACATTTTTCACAAAATTACATCACTGTGCAAAAAAAAAAAAAAATCACTTGTATGGAAGACCCATGAGAAAATTCATTTAATATCTGTTCACCTGTAAAATAAGTACCTGGATATAAGCAGCAAAAGATACTGTCAGAATGCTAGTGACCTACACCTATAAATAGCAACAGTGTTGTATACCCCTAAGGAGTTCAGATAGTCTTAAAGTGATCAGGCCTGCTGGGGTAAGTAATATAGGGTGAAGTCGCATATGATGAGCAGGCACTAACCTGGGTACAAGACTCAAACACCACATTACTATTATTCTTATTAATATGTTGTATGATGGTACAAACCTTCTCTGGTATATCTTTATTGAGTTTGTCCAGCTCTGCATCAATCTGTTTCCTTTTTGTGATTTTGTCACTTTTCTCTGACTTCAAGGATTTCAGTTTGTCCGATATGTTTAAACCACCGCCAGCTTTCTGAACAACTCGTCAAGGATATAAAAACACACGCCCAAGAAGAACTAACATCGAAAGGGGACAGGCATTACAATGTATTGTTAATAATATGATAAACAATGGCATAAATGTCTTGCAGCCAATCAAAATGAAGTTTCTGTTGCTAAAGAAGTGAGATGTCAGTCAGACTCCGAAGACAACTGGGAACATTTTAGTATCAAATATTTGTTTGTTGTGGAAACCAAAAAGCAAAATTAATTCTTTACATAAATGTATTAATTTCTTGGGTGAATAGTTGTTTACTGCCGATAAACCTGATATTTTGTGAAGTAGATTGGATGATTTATAGGGTGAGACATTGCACTTTTATACCATCTTTCTCCGAATTCTTTCATTTACCTGGGGATGACCTCCTCACATACATAATGTAAACTTTTAATGCATATAATTAACGATGTGGCCAAAAAAAACCAACCTAGGTGTCAGTTAGACTGGCCGCCTATAAATGTTTAAGATGGTGCCCAAGACTTGCTCCTTTTCACATTACCAATAAATATCATGGGCAAGCCCACTGAAAAATATCCTCAATATTCATAAACACCCTTCCTATATGGGCAAGCCCACTGAAAAATATCCTCATTATTCATAAACACCCTTCCTATATGGGCAAGCCCACTGAAAAATATCCTCAATATTCATAAACACCCTTCCTAAATGGGCAAGCCCACTGAAAAATATCCTCAATATTCATAAACACCCTTCCTATATGGGCAAGCCCACTGAAAAATATCCTCATTATTCATAAACACCCTTCCTATATGGGCAAGCCCACTGAAACATATCCTTAATATTCATAAACACCCTTCCTGTGCGTATCATGAAATATATGTAAAGTAGGTGAAGTAACTCTGCTTGCAGTGAAGCTTTGTAGCGTATCTGAATCGATACATGTTTTCAGCTGTGCAAGAATTATTGGGCTGATCTGAGCCCTAGCATTCCTGGTACCACAGTATAAGTACCAAAAGGTCTGTCCTCATACAACTTTTTAAAAAGGACTTCAATGTTCTTATTCACTGTCTCAGATTCTTAAATGTACTCTCCTCATTTCTTGAAGAAATAAATGCATCAGTTTGGAATGGCATGCAAGAGCCATGCAAACTTCTTCCACAGATGGCTGGGGCATTTACAATTAATGAGAAAAAAGAAGAAACTGGATCTTAAACTCATGGCAACTGTAGTTAACTAAACCTGTGTCTTCATTCAAACTCTTGAGATCTTTCTATTCTACAGTGGACAAAAGGACAGTTGGGAGTACTGATCCAAGAACAGCCCAGCCCCCTCAAAGCATTAGTGGAAATGAAAGGGCCATAAAATCTGCTAGATGAAGACATCTTCTGTTGCCTTGCTCTTGGGTAAAAAGATTTTTCCTCTGTTCCACTATGTCAGAATTCCACGGTTCTCTTTGCAATAGCTCTTGTTTTGAGAAAACCCACTACAAAGTAAGTGTGCATGCATATGTGCGAACGTGCATGCATGCCTGCATGGGTGCATGCGTGTGTGTGTGTGCATGCTTACATGTGTGCATGCTTGCGTGCGTGTGTGTGTGTGTGTGTTGCATGCCTGTATGTGTGTGAGAGAGAGAGAGAGAGATACAAATATATTTACAGAGGGTTTTAGCTCTCTTCACAGCAGAGCAAGGTTGTTCTTGCGTGAGAAAAATAAAAACTGCACACTTTTTGAAACCCATAATCCTGTAATTTTCAACTCACGCTTCATCTGGGGATGCCAAGACACATTTCGAAGTATGAGTGAGTGGTTGCATCGGACTATAGGAAAAAAAAGTGCCCTATATGGTGCTAATGCACAAATGAATTATTGATAACCCCCCACCCGCACTTTTATTACTCCATTATCACAAAAGCAGCATAACTTATTATTACAGAACAAAGTGGAGGAAAGGGGTGTGGCTTGTCTTTCCCAACATGATTACAACATAAACCAATGGCTCTACAAGTGGAGCAAACAAACCTCAGACTTGACAATTTCCAGTTTCTGAGTCAGACTCACAAACCAGAAGGCAACACTGTTTCCCAATACTGTATTGAATTATACTAGTGGTNCCACCTGCCTCTCCTGGCCGATCTCACACTAATCTTGCCACCGCCCTATTCACCTTGAATTTGGAAGACATAAAACTGATAAACCTATTATGCTACTCTGAATGCACACATTCTCAGGAAATTACATCATTCCTAAAAATAGCCACTTCAAATACCTTTGAGTTTTTTTAGTTTTCATATGTGCTTTCATCATTTTGCCTTCTTACTACTAAACATACATCTGTCCACCATCCCCTAGTTCTTATGGGAGAAGCAACAAATGGCTACCTTATCTAGCAATAGGCAAGAGGAGGTAAACACCCAGCTACTCTGAGAGGAGAAAGGTGGAGGTAGGTTATCCTTCTTTAACAAATCTTTTCTCAAGGGCACACCCACTCTTGGACGCAGTAAATTCAAACACTGTCTGACTCAGGCTGACTGATATGAGACAGGCTTGATACATCATGATCACTTTATTACTATTATTGCAAAGCAATGACTCATCAATTTTACTGATACAACAAATGTCACTGTTTCAAAAATGTATGTCAGCATTTACAACACTGAAACCACTCCACCTACATTTCGCCAGGTCTTAATTCAGGGGTTCCACTGTATTTCCTTTCCTCTGAAAACAATTTTGTGTAGCAGAATGAAAGCCATGTAGAGAACATGAGAGTCCTCTGCACAAACTGGCTGCAAACTGAGAAACAAAATGCTCTAATCATTGACATCCTATCATAACCTCAATTCTGGGAGCCTGAAGAAAACTGCAAATAAAAAGAGCTGAAGGGATATTATTATTTAATTACATAGTTTTTTAAAAAATCCTGGATTCTCAAGTATGATAACCATTACAATTAGGTGAGAGCGCTGGTGGCTCGTCATTAAGTCAATCCATGCAGTGCTGAGTAAAATTTAGCTGAGAAAATAATGAAACGGATTAACAAAATACAGCAACCAAGCCAAATCCAGACGCCTTAAATGTGCTTTGTTGTATGTAGTCAAATTACCATTCAACTTCATTAAGCTCATACGACAGCCTGGTGTACCCTCACTAGTCAGCTCATATGAAAAGGAGGGGGAGTTGGGGAGTTGGGGGGAGCAGTTTGCATAGGTTTGGTGGACAAGAGCCATTTCTGGATGACAGACAGTTGCATTTTACCAAATTAAACTTGCCCACCTTTTAGCCATTACATAAAATGTGCACAGGCACATTATATTTCTGTGTGAGTGTGAACTCTGACTTGTAAATGGAAAAAGGATACTAGTTTCTCTAAATCTGTCTCCTTTTCGCGGATCACGTTGTGCATCTTGTCCAGCTCCTCATCAAATTTCTTCCGGTTGGGCGGCCGCATTTTCCGGCTCTCTGGGGAAATGAAGACATGAGAAATTAATGTTGCAATATACCAGTGGGAACAAAAAATTAAAATATGAACCAATGGCTAACCGTTATCTCAGTTTTACAATTATAAGAAAGGCAGAGGCCGGTGGCAAAATTTCCAGAAACCAAAATCAACATAAAGGTCTTTATTCACTGTGGAAGTATTCTACTTTGTTTCTTGTTGAGATCCCCCAAACCAAATTGGATTTAGTCTGACCCAAAAAGACATGACAGTCTGACATCAACAATTTGCAGATGTTAGTCCATCAAACATTTGGTATGACACTTTCTGGATTTATGCTGGACCAGGTCAATTTTCACTGCTCAAGACTGGCAGTGTAGCGTTTGTTGACATGTCTTGCCCCTGATGTAGGACCCCAATTGAGTCCCAGATCTTCTCAAGGTGCTTCATGCAGAAAAGAAAACCCCCTAAATAGTACAATGGATACAAACATTATTCAAATATTAAAATAATCAGTAGAAATAAGAATAGCAGGCCGAATGATCTGAGTCTACTTCTCCGACGAGTGTCCCAAAATCAGTGACATGCTTTGCTGTGACCTAATGAGATACTAATTATAATTCTCCATTTTATGAATGGGATTACCATGGATGAGCAGCACAGGATGAAATCCTAATAGTAACCTATTTGACAGCAACGATGGAAATTTCAACTCACTGACTAAATGAAACATTCTGAAATTTCTTCATTTTGGGTAGTTTTATGTAATGGCATCCCAGAGATAATCATTATGAAGTGACGCATGAAATCTGAAGGTCTCAGAGAACAGGGATAGGCACCTGGCAATGTCATAAAATTTCCCTCTTGTTATTAAACATGTCAGTCAAGTGGGTGGTTTGGCAAAAGTCCAGAGAAAATCCTCTCAAGGCTACAAAATAGGAAGGCATAGAGATGCTAGAAATAACCTACATGTCTTTGTTTTTTTGCCTGCTTACATCAACACATTTCTACAATCTCTTCACTATCCAAATATAGATCAGACAATCTGGAAAAGTTTCCTTCACGGAAATGCTGTCTAAATTCAAAGCATACAGATAGGGTGACAACCTCAAAATTATGCCCAATATGATAATACTGTATATATTTATTTGAACTTAATCTCTTATCTTCTGTCCTCTACAATATGAGTTTACAAACCTGAAGCTAATTACCAAGCTGACCCCCACCCCATAAAATCTCCAAATAACAATAAAAGCAGTGTCTCACAACTTTATTAATCCCTGAAAAGGATGTGGTGAGGAAGAAGAATATCATTTAAACTTGCTCATCTGAGCAACCAGGCTATCTAACAAACACTGTACTCTGTTTCTAGAACCACGCCCTCAGGTTTATCCCACACATTCCTTTCAACTCTTATTGTGGGACAAGACTACTTGACACAAACTACTCTCTCTTTTCAGTAGATTTAATTAAAGTTTCCTGGAACAACTGCCCTTAAGTATATCCCACCCCTCCAGTGTTTTCTCCTGACCGTATAATCCTGTATTTCGCACCTTAAATTTCAGATACCCCTAACAATACATTGAACGCACACCAATCTCCCCTTCTCTCCTGCTTGACAAAGTTACATAACGTGAGGAAAACCTAAAATCCCCCTAAAAATTTACAAATTCTCCCTCAAATTTAGGAGAGAAAAAAATGTTTACCCGAACTCCTATGACCTGGAGAAAACACTACCCATCCCTTTCAACTCTTATCAAACAAACACATGAAACGAAAGTGCATACTAATCAAATAATCTTTTTTAACAAAAACACCAACCTCATTCCATACATACCATACATTAACCTTATCAGTACTGAGTACTGCATGATTAAACCTCCCCCTTACTAAGCCATTTGTTAAGTACATAGCTTTGTTACATCTTTCATCTTTATATAATGGCTTGCATGTCTTACATGATTCGGGATGATACATACAATCCACCACTCTCAGGTGCATCAGAAAGGTTAATTTTCCATACTAGCAGATGCTAGAGACATAAAAGAAAGGGTCCTAACATTTATTTACTATCTTGATATAAAAAAATCACTTTTGATGCATTCAGCTCATTAAGACTTAAACACTGTGAACATAATAATATAAGAGCATGCAAGCAGACTGATAAGTGAGATAATGTGCTTGCACATGTCACTGCATTAAACTCCTGTCCAACCCGGAACTACAGCAAATATTGTACGCAACAAACCCAGACATTCCCGCTAACAGATAAGAGGGAAAAGGTCAGGGATAGGGTTAAGGAAGAAAATGCAAACTTTGGATAGTCCCCAGACATTATCATTGTCTAGGAACTCTCTTATGTGTGTCTCCTCTTTTCTAATCCTGCCCCTAACCCTAAAAAAACCACACTCTGGGCAGGAGTGTCCAGGAATATTGCCCATCAAGAAATCAAACAATCAAATGTATCCTGAGCCAATGTCAGGCAGCTCAAGCATGCTATAAGTTCAGATTCAGGCTTGCACATGATTTAAGGGTAACATCACGGAGCCTATACTATGCTGGTGGATAAGGACTTTCTCCATGCTATCTGGTGAAAGGGTTCGCTTGATGTGTGCATATGCAACTTCCTAGGATGGACAACTCTGATGTATTCAGCCCATGGCTGAGATCCTGCTGAATTCTTTCCCACACTTCCCAATTTCTTACTTCGGGCAACTTGGGAAACTCTAGGTGACACTATGAGTCATCCGATTACATACTCCTTTCTTTTTCCTCACAGTTTGTCATGTCAAATATTTCACGTCCTCATCAAATCTACTTTAAAAAAATATTTACACTGATGTCCTCAATGATAATCATGAGCAAACATTCACAAACTGAGCACACCCAGCTTACTATGGTACAGGGTTCTGGACGAGTGATTGCCTCATCTGTCCCATGGTCAAATTGTCTGATCCATAATCCCACCCAAACCATTAGATTCTGGCATGATTTTGACAATTTGTCATCTCAATCACAAGTGTTGTATGTCCATTTAACTTAATCCTGGGACTGTCTAAAGGTGTATTTGGGTTAGTGAGATGGGCAGGATTAGGAAAGAAAAGTTCTCCCCAACCTTGCTCACTTGACTTTGCCTTTACACTTCATCCAAGCACGCCTAACAAGTCATATGAGATGGGGACGACACTGCCTCCCCCCCCCCCCCCCCCCNCCCCCCCCCACATCCCCAATCATAAATTTGGGCACAGGAATTTGTACATGATTCTGAGAGGGATGTTAGACAGTTCTCAAATATTCTTGTCAGTTTCTATGCAGGAAATATGGGGGAGATGCGCATAGATTTTTTAGGGAGATTTTGAAATTTAAGGGGTGTAATAAGCGTCTGAGTGCAATCTGGAGAAAAAACTGAATAAATGTTGCAGGAAATACAAAAGAGACATAAATATAGTACACAGTAGACTGATATGATGAACTGCTTCCTGGATTCACTACATGTATGCAAGGCTGATGCCATATACTCATCTCATATATACAAAAGAAAATCCCAATTTGGTTTTACTTTGTTTTAATTGCAAATGACTTTGTTTTTCTTCCTCTCTGATATAAACTACAGCTAAAATTTAACTTCAGAAATCTCCATCTTAAAGGCAGCTTTAGGTCAGGGTACCAAGCATACAAGAATATCTAAGAATTTGCGAAGAAATCAGTTTTTATTTAAATGGAAACATAAGTCGCACCCCAAGCATACATCGATCATGTTTTTGTCCAATTATTATGTCCTCATAAGCAGCTGCATCATTTAAGAGTGATTTGCAATCCTCCTGATCAACAAATGAATCTCGTGAGTTCTCCTAAATTGCACTAGACAAAGCATGCTGACTAGATCCCCACATCATTTTAACAAAAATTTAAACTGCATTTATTTCTCTCAGCGTTTCATTTGAAGTTAGTGACCATCTAGGACTAAAATGTCTGAAATTCATTAAGCCTATCTCGAAGAGATGTGTGACAAGGAAATGGGCACAAGGATTGTGTTGATATTTTAAATCTGTTTTATTTTTGTAAAAAAGGGTTTTCTCATGGGAGGAGTAAGGCATTCTCCTTCACTCTGGATATGCTAAGTCCATGATCAAATGATGAATGCTTTGAGGAGAGTCATGTCTAATCTCTAGTACAGGACCTTACAACTTTCCTGCAATTATTTGCACAACTCTTGCATCATTTGACTTCTCAACAAGCTGTCCCTGACCTAGTTTGAAATGCAGAACCTTCAGGATTAGGTTGTGGAACTGCAGTATACAAAGATAATATTTGCTAAACTTAATTCTTAATGCAGAAAATCACTTAGGATTATTAACATTCTATTTCCTTTAGGCTGTAATTTTATGTAAAGTTAGCTAGACTGAACATCCTTTGAAATATCTCTACACACACAAAAATTCTACTCTGAATGATCTGCCTCTGAATGAGATCAACAATTGCCTGGCCATGATAATGTAACTTCTGTATTCTGTGGTGGAATGACACACACAGTTTTTCACTCCCCTCTGAATAAAAATTCCATGATTTGTCTAAACCATGCAGATATCAGCCAATTAATTTTACTGTGCAGTTATCAATCAAGAGCTTTGATGGCATTTTGTTTTCAGTTTAAAGATGATCAAACATTTAGTATTGCTCCGATTAAACTAGAAAACAAACATCTCCAGAAAGGCTTAAACTAGTAGTAGTACACCCTATCTTATCTATTTCACCTATTCACACACTTGCTTTATCCAATCTACACCAACACATACATAATCAATGTACTCCTTGCATACTTCTGGATGTATCCAGTTACTGGAGCATCAAACTCAAATTTCACTAGACTAGTCTGGTTGTGCAATACAGTTACAACTGATTTGACCCAGCTACTTAATTTGCAGCTTGTACTGCATAACAGTAACAATAACACTAATATTAATAATAACAAAGCAGATATCAGCAGGTTATGATTTCCCATTTTCTAAGGAAATCATTTCCTTCTTCAACTATCTTGTGCAAATTTAGAATGGTGTGGAACATCAAACTCTCATCCAAAATTTTTATTTACATGAAAGAATGTGTAAATAATGGATGCAGCTTAGTGGGACAGGCTTGCAACATCACATGACGTAACACAAATTTCCACAAACATCGTTCTTGTTGCAACAATAAAGAAATTTTCTTACCGTCATCCATTTGGCTTTGACTTTGAGCGGAGGCCACATCCTCCTCTTCGTGCTCCTCCGACATGACGGCCCTGCACTGCTAAGAAAAGTTGCAACAAAAGAAAAAGCACAAGCTTTGCAGTCGAGTAGATGCTACGCGGTTAGGTGTCGTGATCTCCATTGTTTGCTTATGCTGACGAATCTTGGACACACAAGGCAGCCATTTTGCACTGTATATCACGTGACAATGCGTCAGTCTCAAATCTTTAAAAAGTTGCCTTAACAGGTGGTAAACTTGGGAGATAACAAAATAATGTCACGTTTCCGAGTGCCTTTTTTTTTTTTCTTTCGAAAGGGCTGGTCTAACGAACAGCGCAGATTATGTTCGTTATCGAGTATTTAAGTAATAAAGAGACCAAGGAGTGCTTTTACAGGAGGAACTAAAGCAGAACCAGGCAAGGGGAGAGAAGAGGAGTGCAGCCAGGCTAAGGGGGAGTAGGTGAAGGTGAGGAAGGGGCATTGCCTTTGTGCACCCTCGATATACTGTACTTGCGTAGCGCATTGTTACCATGTCATGACCACTCCTCCGTTTAGACTGCACCACGACCCCCAATCCAGTAGTTCTATTATAGCCCAGCTATAGCCTATATTATTATAGCGGGCGCACCGGTATTGCCAGTTGCTGCAATAGTGGATTTTGGAATGGGATAAGACCCCGCCCTAGTAGGGGCTCCGCCCTTGAGGACGAGGAAGAGAGTAAGGCGTAAACAATAATAATAATATTGCGCTTTGTACTTATCATATCCAGGCTAATCCCCGCTCACATGACTTCACACTATTATCAACCCAAAGGGCCTGATCATTCTATGATTTTCTCAGCTCCCAATGGAGCATAAGTAGCGCTGCCACTTAGAGGCACTGATCACTTAGCATTCCGATAATTTCTTCCACTGCTTAAGCCAGATAGGCCTATGCATTTTACAGACGGGTGGATTGAGGAAAATGTGAATGAAATGCGTTGACAACGAACGTCCAACATGACCGTGGTCAGGAATCGAACCCACGACCTTTTGATCTTGAATCCAACGCCTTAATCATTCGGTCATGCTGCTCCAGGGGAGGGGGGGGCAGGCACTGAAAACGAGTCGGATGCGAGCATGCGCGTGCGTGTATGTGTGAGACAGTGTGTGTGTGTGTGTATGTGTGTGCGTGTGAGTGGTATGTGTGCGTGTGCGCGTGTCTGTGTGATGTGTGTGTGTGATATGTGTGTAACCGGGTGGAAAGGGCATATACAGTATAGTATTCTTTCTCTTATATTTGAGGGGGAGGAAGGTGAGCTTAAGTCTGATAATTTTTCAGATGTTACATATTATTTTAAGGAAGTGTGTCACCAGGATTTGATCAAATTACTGTGAGTGATCAATTTTGAGAAGAAGGGCCGAAAAAACCTACGCTAGAAAATGTGTCCCTGCCGGGGATCGAACCAGGGTCTCTCAGCTTGCAAGTCTGGACGTGTTACCACTACATTACAGGGACGCTAACTTCACAGCAATTTAATTCTTAAATACTTACTGCCTGAATCGGTCCCTAACTTCCACGTGCGAACCTAGTGTTCACCCGTGACCCAAACACACTTCCCGACCGCTCACATGTGTGTGCGCGTGCGCGTGTGTGTGTGTGATGTGTGTGTGTGCGTATGTGTGTGTGTGTGTGTGTGTGCGCGTGCAACCGTGTGTGTGTGTGTATGTGTGTATATTAGTGTGTGTGTGTGTATGTGTGTGTGTGTGTGTGTGTGTGTGTGTGTGTGTGTGTGTGTGTTAATCCTATAATATTGCTCTCAGACCATGCCCTGGCATCAGACGTACAAGGGACGTTTTGACTTTTCCTTCATGAGCATAATATCCCATGAGATTCTGGCTAATGTTTGTTTTAGACTCTGGGACGGGATGAGAAACGTAGAAATCACAGCTGACAGAGTTCTTAGACAATGATAAAGTCCAGAGACCACCCCGAGTTCGCTGTATCTTCTTTAACCTTACCTTTAACTTTAACCCTGATAGTGTATCAGCCAGACACACAAAATAATAATATGCCGTTTTGGTCCAGTCGCGGGGACCAAACGTCACATTGATGTTTACATAGGTCAACATGTCTAGTTAATGAATTGAGGTGATAGCAATCTGAAATGAGTAGCTTTTAATGAGAAAAATGAGCCTTAATTAGACCTACCCTTAAATTAAGGATCCAAATCTCACAATCACCTGTTAGGATACTATGATAAGAAATGCGGATATAGTACTGGTTCCAACAGGCCTGAATACTGCATATTAGTCCAGTAGCAGCTAATAATGATCGACAATATTCATGAATAAGTCGTAGCACCTGTTTAAGACGGCCACTTGTATCTATTTGTCTGATACTGGACATAAAACATAAAATTAATCAGAAACATTTGAACTGAAAGTCGACAGTATGATTATCTTGACATCAAAGTATTATAAAAGTCAGAGTTATATAATATTCCAGAAACCCGTAAACACGGTCAGATGTGTCATACGCTTTACAACACATTGATTTTGGCAGTTTGAGAGAAGAGACTGATGCCATCCAAAGGCTGAAAATTATACTGAGAAGTTCAGAAGGAAAGTCTTAACAATCTGAGCATCTTTATGTGAGCAGTCGGGAAGTGTGTTTGGGTCACGGGTGAACACTAGGTTCGCACGTGGAAGTTAGGGGCCGATTCAGGAGTAGGTATTTAAGAATTAAATTGCTGTGAAGTTAGCGTCCCTATAGTGTAGTTCGTAACACGTTCAGTCTTGCAAGCTGAGAGACCCTGGTTCGATCCCCGGCAGGGACAAAAATGTATAGAGTAGGTTTTTTCGGCCCTTCTTCTCAAAATTGATCATTCACAGTAATTTGGTAAAATACCTGGTGATACACTTCCTTAAAATAATATGTAACATCTGAAAAATTATCAGACTTAAGCTCACCTTCCTCCCCCTTAAATTTGTATAAGAGAAAGAATACTATGCTGTAGGCCTATATGCCTTTCCACCCGGTTACATTTATGACAGATTATAACACACCTTAAACCTTAAATTTAGTTTGGAGGCGGGCGTGTCTTCGAATTTTGCCCAGGCCGGAATTTTGGGTTCAGTGCAACGCCGTGTGCAATATGGCTGGTCTTAGAATTCCAGATCATGACGCCTTACTGTGTACTCTTCTATGACAACAACAACAACAACATGAACAACAACAATGACAATGATATAAACAACAACAATGGCAATATAAACAACAGTTGTCATTACAGAATATGCTACATAACGAAATGTGATTAATCGGAATCCACTATTGTTTACTTGTGCCTTCATATTTTTTTTTTTTTTTTTNTTTTTTTTTTTTTTTTTGCATCATATTCACAATGCTCTAAGCGATGCCATGGCCTCTTGTCTCAGCTCGACATCTACCAGCATCCACAATCACGGTGACCTTTGTCATCATTTTCATTATCATCGTCTCATTGTCATCATCCGTATTATCACTCTAATTATCATCATCCTCAACATCTTTTTTTTTTATCATCATCATTGCAGACATCAGACAAACGAAGAGGCGGACAAAAGAAGACAGTTAGGCAGATATGTGGGACCGAACAGACAGACAGACAGACAGCCAGCCAGACAGACAGACAGACAGACAGACGTGGTGGCCGACGGAGCGGCACTAAGAGACAGACAAAAGGATGAAATGACGGTCAAGCAGACAGGTCGAAACAGAAACAGTCAAACAGACGGACAAATTAAATGTACTGACAGATCTGGATATATAAAAACAGTGGAACAAACTGATAGGCGAAAGGGCGTATGGGACATAAATTTCAGCGCAGACAGACATACGGGCGGGGCTAACAAGCAAGCAGGTAGACAGACAGGCGGACAGGACAACAGACAGGCGGACATAGCTTACTCTACACTCGCCACCCCTGTCTGACAACTCTTCTGGATCTAAAACTGAAATTACGTCATCAACATCAGCCGTAGACATTCACAGCTGAGAATCTCCGATTAGGACAACCGATCCGGCAGCTTATAAATACTGTATCACCAAATATCCAGGCAATGAAAAGAGCAAGGAAAATAGCATTGACCATGATATAAGACCAAGTGAAAAGACGCTGGTAGGAGAAGTCCAAAAATTTTTATTAACAAGCCAAAGATTTAAAAAAGTGAACAAATCGGATCTCATAGATTTTTCTCTCTCTCTCTCTCTCTCTCTCTCTCTCTTTCTCTCTCTCTCTCTCTCTCATTCTCATTTTCCAGTCTCTGTACTCACTCTCTTTCGGTCTCGGTCTCCTCTTGCTCTTGCAATATATCTCTCTCTCTCTCTCTCTGTCTCTCTCTCTCTCTCTCTCTCTCTCTCTCCATATCTAAGAAATATCACTGTCATGATAGGGATGTGTGTAGACCGCTGTCGCTGCCGGGTGCAAAAACTAACTACAAGGTGAGTGAAATCAGTAATAATACACAGCTATCGTGAGCAAGCTCCCTTGTGTGAATGTACATAATATATTTATATCATATAAGACTAACACCCCATTTTACAAATGGGCAGGCAGGCAACGCACCAGCGGCGAAAGAATACCTAGCGCACCGAAAGGCATCACAGACGAATGCATTAGACTCCGTGAAAAAGTTGGATGATTGACGACTCGGGCGGATTGAAAAGATCTATCGGAGATTGTTTTTCGTTGATATACACATTCTTTTTTTAAAAAAAGGGTACAAAAAATAAAGAGGACTGATGTGTGTAGTTACCTTTTGTGTATTTTTCTACGAATTTAGGTGAAAACCACATGTTTTTACGTCACGTAGTTTTCAAGAAATCTGTGACACAAATTTGGCTGAAGCGTTTTATTAATATAGAAGATGATGGACGGTATTGTATTCAGACTGGCCCAACTTTTGACGGGATCATAACACAAAATGTGACTTATTCCTAGGTGGTTAAATTAGGATTCTAATTATAATAAATTCCCCATCCTTTGTTAAACGGACTCGAGTGCAAAACTGGTGAAAATCGACTAAAAAGAACAGATTACATATAAGGTAAGTATTCTCTTACGTCCAATTCCACAGCAAATTTAATTTATCCTAGACTAGTCTAGTTGTTATTACCACTCTAGTGAGTGTTTAGTTGTTATTACTGCTAGTGTGAGTGTTTAGTTGTTATTACTGCTAGTGAATGTTTAGTTGTGAGTGTTGTTGGAGGGTCGTGACCGAATGAATACCGTCTTGGACTCGGAATCTGAAAGTCGTTAGTTCGATTCCCTCTAAGATAATTTTGGAATTTGGAACTGCCTGGTGAAAGCATGCTATTTACATTTTCTTAGTCCACTCGTCTGTAAACTGGGTACCTGGCAATAGGCAGTGAAGGATATTATTAGACAGTTCGCCAGCCAACAGTACGTAATGCCGATGACCCGTGTGAGACGAATTACCCTGTCATCAGCAACGTGTTATAAATAGAAACAAATGATCAGCATTTATTACTGGTAGGTAGCGGCACTCCACGCTCTTTATGGTGTTGAGATAAGTATGTCACTGAGTGACTGACCTCTAGGAGCAATGTTAATATGAAGTCTCGTGATCAAACTTTAGCCTCGATGCGAGCCTTCCAACCCTCATGATTACTCAAACTGTTAGTTTGGTGTACGCAGTGAACAAAAAGCTAAACACTAAAGTTCGAGTTTTTCGAAATACTCTCATTTGCATTTGAGTCTTGTTAAGAGAGGAAGGCAGAAATTAACACCGCTAACAGAACACACATAAGCCAGGATGAAGGAACACATTTTTCCCTTGGACAATGCCGGTGTCAAAGAAATCTGATCGGATGCTGAAATCTGAATTGTGAGTTTTCATTAGTCTACTACTACATACGGGATCGTTAGGTCTCAACGTCTGAGAAACCAATTATGCCATTTATTGGAGAATCTGGTTGAGTGCTGCCATATAAGACATGAACATTCACTGACTGTTTCATCGCTTTTTCTTGTGTTTATTTGGAACGTAACTTCCGTTGGAAGACGCGAAAATAAATCGCCCCCTCCCTTTTTTTTTTCATTCGACGTGAGTACTGTATACTGACTGAAGAGGCCAGAAAACACCTTACAGAGTATTCTGGTTGGACTGCATTTTTAACTGCGACCGAGTTGTCTCCCATATCCACTGCCAGGTTTTTCATCCTATGCATGGTTTAAACATGAATAATTCATTCATACCGGCAATCTGTCCTCTAGCTCACTAGATTATCACGCTGATTCAAACCGAAGAAAGTCCCAATCTTGGATTGAACACGTCCATTATTGATTTTCTTTTGTTTTTAAAGATGGGTGAGAAACATGTTGTTGAGCTTTGTCACGTATCAAAATTTTACCGTCTGGATTTCCAGCCAAAATACCCCTCCCCTCCCCCCCCCCCCNTTTTTTCTTTGTACGTGGAGGAGACAGATAATTTCTTTATCTTTAGGCTTATTATGAATTCAGTAACATTCTTGACAGGTTGTTGGAACAGTTCTTTAGTCTCTATGTCAGAGATGCATACACTGAGTTTCAACTGGTAATAAACCGCACCAGTTCTTGACACCTATTGTTTTTTTCTTCGTTTGGCCCTATTAACATTTTGTGTTATTCTACATATACCACTGTGATTTGGGGAAATTTCTTCCATGAGGGTTAAAGTACTTCTTCTGCCCGATCTGTTAACGGGAAGAAAAAGGGGAGTCAACGCCCAAAATTTTTCACAAATGTCTTTCGAAAAAGATCACCTCAAATTCTGATTTGGTTCCCAATTTTTCATTTGGCTGGTTTTGACCGCGTGCGAATACATAGGTCTATACATTTTATTTTTTAATCTAAAAGGCTCAAATTGTACCTGAAACTTTAAAACTGAATGCATTATTTAGATCACGGGTCATTTTACATAATTCTACATCCTAACACTGTCTGGCAGGGCCCCCAAAAAGGGGGGATGTTATATATTAGCGGATTAATTGGGTTGTACACAATCAGTGATTTGCCCTTCTAATAAGTGTCACAAACTTTCTGAATGAAAATTGGCAAGGGGAGAGAACTTTGGAACGTAGTGATCATTACAGTAACATTTTGAAATTATCAATCCTACCAATAACATTTTGCATGACCGTATACAACAGGGAAATAAATATCGTGCGTCTATCTAGAGTGACCCAATTAAAAAACTGAAAAACATTGACATATAAAATCTTAATTATTGTCAGTTCTTGTCATCCAGAGGGCTCCCATACTTCGTCAGATCTGCAGCGATTATGTCCCCTGCTTCCTCGGCATTTTGCTGCGAGGATTTCTCCTTGGGCGGTGGAGGCCCCGTGTGTCGACTCGGCGAGGGCTTTCTCGCTGTCAGACTTCGAAGGGGATTGGCGTAGAGAGTAAGGTCGGCTGCTATCTGGAACTCTGCTTCCGGTTCCGGTTTTGATGGTTTTGTTGCAGTTGTAGTTTCTGTTCTGTTCGACTCTTTGCCATTGTGCGATATTTCTGTGGAGATGTACGGGAAAAATTGTGTGAGTGAATTTTAATGTTCGTAAACAGGACAATAACTACCTCATTCGGGACCCTTAGTAAAATCCCTAGTCTTCTTGGGACTCCAACTGTCATGTAAAAAGCATTAAAAAAAACCCAACAGATCCTGACTCTGTTTAGGTTTAATGCTGCTGCTCTCTCTCTCTCTCTCTCTCNTCTCTCTCTCTCTCTCTCTCTCTCTCTCTCTCTCTCTCTCTCTCTCTCTCTCTCTCTCCCCTGCTCCCTTCAATTTATCTCGTTCATCTGCTTCTCCTTTGTTTTAAGACTCCCTGACCCTCGAACCTTCTCCGCACTGTGTGGGAAA
>JAWQUT010000597.1:237582-279170 GCA_033807755.1 Ellobium chinense | reverse complement strand
GGGTAGAGCGGAGTGATGAGGTGGGGGAGGATCAAAAAGTTTGTGATCGCGTCAAGAAAACGTGTGAAGTTTGAAGAGATGAATACATTAGAGTCCTCTACAGTGGCTTTCATGATACTTCACACAACTTTATTATAATATACCGGTAGCTTTTCTTCTTTTTTTTTCCAAATGACAGAATTCTAATTTAATTGTTCTGGAATTCTAGCCTAGTAGTCTAAAAAAGTTGAGTATCCTTACTCTTTACTCCTTAGATGAATATTCAGCAAAGACGTCCGTACCAGTGTTTGTTGTTTTTTTTTTTTTTTAACAGAAGTGAGATGGCGTCAGGAAAGTTAAATTGAAGGGCAGATCTGGCCACTGTCGCCTGCTTGTTGAGAATTCTTGCCATGTCTGTGATAGACCGTTCTGGAAACCCATCTTACCAAGAACATCCTCGTGCCTAGGATATCTAAACAAGCCGCACTGAACTATAACTGATTCCCATTATCTCTGCCATGCTTTGGACAGTAACTTTTCTATCATTTATGTGAGCAGTCGGGAAGTGTGTTTGGGTCACGGGTGAACACTAGGTTCGCACGTGGAAGTTAGGGACCGATTCAGGCAGTAGGNGTCAATTTTGACCTCTTTCCACACGTCCGATTTTGGTAAACTTTTGTGTTGTAGGTCACACAATAATGTTCTTCAGTCCTAAGAAAAAAAATCGTAGAATCCTCCAATTTGTGGGTCCAGACGTATGTGTCCCGGACTATTCTTCTCAAAATTGATCATTCACAGTAATTTGGTAAAATCCCTGGTGACACACTTCCTTAAAATAATATGTAACACCTGAAACATTATCAGACTAAGCTCACCTTCCTTCCCCTTAAACATAAGAGAAAGAATACCATACTACTGTATTTGCCTTTCCACCCGGTTACATTTAGACTTAGTGGCATGAGATAAATGCCCTTCCTTTGATTGTCCATTGGTGAACATTTGGAGATTCCAAACCGTAAGTCAACAATGTTCTTTTCTGCCATGCTTAATGTCGGAAGCCCATTTTCTTTATGGTTGAATAAGAAATGAAGTCATCCCCTAGTCTATGGCGCCATATCCCCATAAAAATCCCTAGGCCCATTTTATATGCATATTATAAATTATATGTTTGTGGCAGGCAGGCAGGCAGGCAGGCAGGCAGGCAGATATGTTAAAGGTCCTTGACCACGATCTGACCTATGACTTCCATATTCTGAAAACGCAGCCCTTCCCCCCCCCCCACTTTCCCCCCGCCTAATTAAGAATCCGGTCATTTGCAAAGAAAAACAAAAAGCAGCGTGATATAATTTAATGTAGTGGTATGAGGGACATCGTAGAACACCGTGCTGTTTTCACTTTGTCAAAATTCACACGTTTTCTAAGCAAAGCCACGAACTTTTTGATCCACCCTCGTATTGTTCTATTCATTATAATGGGAGGGACTGTGAATCCAAAGTGACATTATCTGGAAAAATGTGTCACTAAAGATTTTTTACTAAGTTATTGTGAAGAGTCAGTTTTGAGAAAAAAGACCGGAACACTCAACACTAAAAAAATGTGCGGTCCCTATCGAGAATCGAACCTGGGTCCTCTCAACTTGCAAGCTAAACATGCTATCACTACGCCACCGGTACACCAGCTTCGCAGCAATTTAAACTTTAAAATATTCTCACTGCCTGAAACACTGAACTCTAAACTACCACGTGTGTATAAGCATGGTAACCACGTGACCCGACTATACTTTCCGACTGCTCACACTATGGACACAGTATGTACAGAGAGAGAGAGAGAGAGAGAGAGAGAGAGAGAGAGAGAGAGAGAGAGAGAGATATCAGACACAGCTAAAGGTACATATGTTGAGGTTATCAATATTTTCATGTCAGCTTCATTCAGTGGCGGATTTAGGCTTGGGCTGAATGGGTCATGGCACAGGACACCGGTTTTCATGAAGAGAGAATTTTTTGTTGAGGGGGGAGGGGGGAGAAAAGAGAGAGAGAGAAGAGCGAGAACAGAATGGAACGATGTGTGGGTGTATGTGTGAGAGAGAAAGAGAGAGAGAGAAAGGAGTGAAGAGGGGTATGACAAATGTTCATTTTTTTCTTTAAATATTTGATTACGTTGCTATGGCAGGATTGCCTCACAGACTGCCCCAACAAATATGGCCGTCTTATGGTACTATGAGCAAACCGTTTTTGAGAGCCTCCAGGATTACAGGTATGAATCCAACACAAAACAAATTCTTTAGGAATTAATTATATTGCCTGGCTGCCTGCCTGCCTGCCTGCGTGCCTGCCTGCCTGCCTGTCTGCCTGACTGCATACCTGCCTGCCTATCTGCCTGCTTTCTTGCTTGCCTGCCGGTCTGTCTGTCTGTCAGTATATTTGACTGTCTGTTTGTTTGTTTCTCTCTCTCATTCTCTATTTCTCTCTCTTTCTCTCCCATCATTCCGTTCTTTCTTTCTTTCTTTCTTTCTTTCTTTCTTTCTTTCTTTCTTTCTCTCTCTCTCTCTCTCTCTCTCTCTCTCTCTCTCTCTCTTTTATTTTCTCAGTACACTTCTTTTCCATTTCTTGTATGCGTTGTTTTAACCAATCTAGATCTAGCACGAGAGCCGATGTAAGTCGCTCTTTTTCTACCATCAGCGTGTGACTTCACTCGTCACACCCTTCCTATCCCAGAGAAGCAGAAAGCCGGACTAGTCCACCAGGTATCAAAGAGGTCAGTATGGCAGGTAACAAGGCGAGGGACCTCTAACTGGGTTGCTCACAAATGAAAAGAGCCTATAGCACCTTCCCCCGACTCAGAGCCACTGAGGACCTTAAATCCCCCCATGGCTTCATCGCCTCTGACGCCTGGACTCCACCATCCGGGTATACGATACACGACACTGAGCTCGGCTGAGTTTCCTCGAGCAACTGATTTCACTGGTAAGGCAACACTTACACAACCCAACTAAACTCAGTCGGAATCATCAGAGGTGACCATCAGAGTGACCAGTTTCAAGTGACCATTAGTCTGGACAAGCAGAGTCAGATACACACATAGGATCTCACTAGTCGTTGTCGTTGTTTTTGTTGTTGCTGTTATTATTGACTGTTTGTTGTTTTTGGTGGTGGTGGTTGTTGTTATTGTTGGTTGTTGTTGTTGCTGTTGTTGTTGATTTGTTGTAATTGCTTTGGGGGTGGTGGTGTCTGATGGTGGTCGACAGATTGGCTTCTTTGCAATAATATAGACATGTTCATATAGCTCAGCCCATGTCTTCAGCAACAGCTCTTTTTTCAGGGTTCATGCACACACTCTCTCTCTCTCTCTCTCTCTCTCTCTCTCCTCTCTCTCTCTCTCTCTCTCTCTCTCTCTCTCTCTCTCTCTCTCTCTCTCTCTTTGCTGCTAAAACCGGTCAGAGTGGGTCATCAGTTAGCACTATCTCTACCTGGAATAGTGGTTATGACGTCACCTCTACTTTTCAGACGTTTCTTCGGTAATAAGGTAGAGCCTTAGAGCCGAAACTAGAAGATACACGTATACTCAATTACAAATAAAATCTGGACTCTTAAAGTTATGCTGGGCTATGTTTTTTTTTTCCTTTTTGTCCAATGACTTTATTTACATAAAAGCTACTGGTACATCTCAGAGTGGAAGTTTTGATTAGAAGAAAAAAAAAAGCAGCAAAAAAAAAGTTGGCCTCAATGTAACGAACAAAATGAATAGCCTCCTCTTTTTAATGACAGTCAGGATAATTTCAACATTTTCCACCTGATAAAATTCAATATTTATATATATATAAGTCACTGGATAATCGCAACTTCTTTTAGTTGCAACCCCTCTCATGTTCCCGAGTAGTCACGACTAAATGGATTTGTATTATATTCACAGCTATAATCTAAACAGGTTTGTTACTTACGAAAGGTAAGGTTGGTCTGGGGCCCTGTGCCCCCTTCCTCTGCCCCCTTTCACAGGATTTCTATGCCACTTCCATTCCCCCTATCTTCAATGACTTCTTTTAATTACTGTAAGTACCTCTCCCTCCCCTTTGCAAAGATTATACCTCTTTATACCCCGCACTCCTTGACCCCCAAAACAAACAAACAAACAAACAAACAAACAAACAAACAAACCAACAAACAAACAAACAAACAAACAAGCAAACAAACAAAAAACGGCAAGATTCCACTATTTCTCAGTATANTACTACACAGACTTGCTAGTTACTCAGCCCCTACAACTTCACGCTCCACTCACTCCCATGATCTTTAGCAGTGTTCATGCTGCTGACTGTTCACAACAAATAGACAACATTCCGCTTAATAACAACTTGTTTATAGATACCGACTATCTGACTCGTGACAATGTGCCTGGTTTGTTTTCTGGAGGAGTGGTTTGGGAGGGGGGGGGGAGTATAATATGAGGGAGTAAAACGTAATATTATTGTTATTCCTTCACACAAAACGACACGCAGCCCTGTTTTTAGCAGTTAGTGCAGAGGCCTGGAGAGGAAGTCATGCAGAGAGAGAGAGAGAGAGAGAGAGAGAGAGAGAGAGAGAGAGAGAGAGAGAAGGGTAGGGAATAGAGGAGAATACCCTCCAGTCCCGAGCGACTCTTCAAGTGAGAAATAAAAGACAGATCAAGCACTTTCCTCAGAAGTCTGTTGTGCTGGCATTCGATGCTTTTTTTCCCCCCCTCACATGACATTTTTCCAAGACTATAGTACACGTGTAGGCCTTGGCTTAGGGTGATCACAGACCATAGCGAGTGACAATTATTTAAAATCGATACGTACAATCTGAATTATTGATGCAAACCGCATTCTAGAATATCATGTCGCGCAACAGGAAGTGGATCAGTTTCACAAGTAAGTGCATGGTTGATGATAACATTACTGAAATAATATGGTGGGGGAAGGGGGTGGATTGTGCTGATTATGAGATGAGGAGTGATAGAGCAGAATATCCCTGTTTTTGTTATGTTTCATCATGACTATCACCCAAAGAAGGTGGTATAAAATGGCGCGGTTTGGTGTTAGTCACTTGAAATAACTCTGCTGACTTTATTGACTGTTGAGATTTTATGTCTGTCGATTTGATTTGTCCGTCTATTCGCCATTGGCCTGATTCTCCGCCCGTTATCTCCCGACCTCACTTCTTGCAATCTGGTCTGAAATTTGCCACTGTTTCTGTCATACAGTATCGTCCATTCCGGAGCAGTAGAGTAGGTTTGGAGAAAAATGCGACTGCATTTTATTGTTATCATGAAGGGCCCAACAGACTGTCTCATTAAAATGATGTTGAAGGCTTTTGGTTGGTTTTTTTTAAACTCATAATCCCGATAATGTCATCAGAACCAACCTGATATTCTGAACAAAATTATCAAAATATTAGCATTTGACCTAATTTGTGGGAAATTATCTTACACGCTATGTTTAGACAGACGATTTTAAATACAAAATACACTAAATCACCTACTAATGACGTGTGTGGCTGCCTGCTAATATGAAATAGAAACTATGATAACATTTGCTTAAACAGAAGAGTAGGCCTAAATTGAGTTAAAGGTAATAGTTCAAGAGTTTTAACTGAATGGTTTTGTTTTAAGAACGTTGATATGCAGTGATTAAAAACAATAAAAATGCCATCGGCTGACATTTTTGTGTGCGTCTGGAAAGTCTGCGTTGTTCAGTCAGATACATAGACCCATTTAAAGTGTCGTAACAGTCATGGTGGTTGCACTTAGTGAACACCTCATATAATCATAATCATGACCATAATAGGCCTAGAGTCTGTCTAATAATTAATAGTTGTCTCAACTAAAAGGGAAAATTGAAAGTGCGATTACATTTAAAAACGAAAAAGGCTTCCGGTTCCGGGTAAACAAGATGGCGACTATCGTAAGTAACCGACAAGTCTCAAGGAGAACCGGCAGTCACGTATCCTGAGGCCCTTATTCTTGCTATACTGAAAATGCACACACATTTGTAAATAAAAATACGAAGTATAACAGCGTCTTAAAGTCTGCTCACGGCGTAAAATCATTGTAAACGTTTAGACTAGATTAGACCATCTAGTCTAGTCTAGAACCGAGTCGAGTGAACAGCTTTTTAAGGTTTTTTTGTTTTTTTTTATGCCGAGTTCAGTGTCTGCAATAATAATAGTCTAGACTAGTATCATTATGCACAATTTCTGAGTTTGGATCAAGTGCTGAATGCACAAGTACATAATGCATCACAGTACGGGTAGAAACTAGACTAGTTGGTGCATCACCATCGCTATCACACTATCAGCCTTCTCTCATGACAGCACTGATTGGATGACTAGTCTAAGTAGACTAAATGAACTGTATCATTACATCAGCGGTGCTGTCCTGAGAGATAGCTGGTGCATCATCATTAAGCAAACAGGCATAAAGAAAAAAAATGTGCTTGAGACTGACCAGAAAGAAGGCACACTCACTGAGTCACTCACTCTAAATGAAGTAAATGTTTATCATGAAACTGCATGTTTGCCAGGCAGGAGCAGTAAGATTCTTGCAAATACAGACAGGGAAGGAAGGCTCCAAAACATGTAGACCTATCTATATTTTTAGAATAGATTGTTGGCCCAACTCACCTCTTTAGCAATGGTCCTTTAAAAAGCAAAGCATGGCACAACTGACTTTTAGCAGCTGTCTGTGCTTTTTTAATCATTATTAGGAATAGGAGTTGTTTAGAAAATTGTTCAGGGAGTTTTGGTTCCAGCGCTTTTATACACTTCATACAGGTGCACTCACTTCCATCATTGCTAAAGATAAATTGGAGTTGCAGCAGCACTGGTCTAGTCCAGTTTTGCTGTCAACATGAATTGACAACATAAATGTAAACTTGGATGTCAGAGACAACTTAGACCCTAAACACCACTAGCGTAGCTGTCATTATGACAAAAGAAACATGGGATATCAACATCATAATTTGTAGGTGTATATCCTTTCTGGAGTCCTAGCTTTCCATGTTCCAAGAATCATGCTGCATGCAGCAATTTTGTGTATACTCTAGTCTTCATCATGTTCATACTTTTTTTGTTTGGTATTTTTTTTTTTTTGCCTGCCCTGCTTAACTGTATGCCCACGTCCCATGCTCCAACACATTGATTTTTACTTCTGCAATTATCACAGGCAAAAGCATTTATAACCACAAGGAGGCAGAGGAGTTCAGCTCACCTGTCCTCACTTCTGCTGCATACAGCAAGCATATATGCAATTTGGTGTACATTCAGTGCATACTGCAGTTCCAGATTTATATACACGTTATTTCTTTTCGATCCACTTGCTTGATACATGCTGCTGACTTACACACTGACTCATCAGTTTTGACTCTCTCAATGATGTGACCCAAACCAGGAAATGGTGCATATATGCCATTGATTGTGGTATGTTATTATCCATAATAGCCTCTAGACTAATCTAGAATGATGCTATTCAGGAAAATATTTCATATTGTATACAAACACTTTTTCTTTGGGTTGTGCTGTCTAAAAGAATGAAGCAAGTGAAACAAATTCTAAATCACATCTTAAACTGTTTTGACTGTCTGTTACTGTTCCTGAATTATCTGAATGGATGTGCAAAGAATCAAAGACATGGACATTCTATTGTAAATTATAAGAGTATGGAGACACATTAAATCCATGACAGGAAGGGCAGTGAAACCTCATGTATGTCCATATCCAGGTGCAAGTTTTTGAATGTTTTTGCAAGGACAGACATGCCCAATGAAAAGAGACGAATTTTTTAAAAAATGGAAAAAAAAATTATCTAGGAGTATTTTATAATGACCAGAGGCATGAAATCAATTAGATCCAGTAATTGTGGTATGATATGATATCCAAAGAGTACTAAGCAGGCATTCATAATAACATATGAATGTTTACTGATGTTGTTAAGAAACTGAGAAATAGTTGCTTGTCACAGAGCAGGCGTGTCCCATGTTCCAAGAACCAAAACATCCACAAAAATGTATTATCATTTTCTAACAAATACTTTCATATTTGGTCATTGTGATGGATAAGAACTTTGACTTAAAACAAATTCAAAATTGAAAAATGAGTGCATGCTTTTAATTGTTCAATTGCAACCAATGCTCTAACTGTCACAAATGATTTGGAGTTATTGCAGTATTTGAGTAACAGATCAGTTATCTCATTTCTGATAGAAGTAGCAATGTCAACAAGGACCATAGCACTAATCTAGTCCTTAAATTATGGTGAAACATTGATAGCATCCTCATGACTTGCAGTTGGAACAGGAAGGTATGGGTAAACAGATCAGGAAAAAAGGTTGGCTTTTTTTTTTTTTACATTTTTTATAGCTTCAATCTATTTTTGTTTGTCTCTCCAGTCACGGCGAATGCTGAAGCTGATTGCTGTGGCTGGCACAGTGCCTGCTGTTGGTATTGCACTTGGTTACAGAATGCGGGTGCAAGCCGCTGAAAGTAGCACTTCAGGTGGCAGCCGTGTGTACAGAACTTGTGATGTGAGTCTGAAATGCCGGTTTAATGGACAACTGATTTCATTTCAGCACAAGTCCCTGAGAGTTTGTATAAATTTGAAATCAAGCAAATTTACAATTAAATCCAGAAGAAAATACTTCATTATGTGAGAAATGTTGCAGTTAAATGAAAATTACCCTGGGAACTGATAGGAATGAATCAGAGCAGATTGTTTTAGACTGGAGTTTCATAATCCACTTACCTTTAAACACATCAACTACCTGAGGCTCTGCAGCATAAATAAAATTATAGAAATATGAGATTTGTGAAGTCACAAACATTCACGAAGTCACTGGTTTTGCATTGTTCTTATTATTTTAACATTTTAACCAAATCGTAAACTGGCATAAACCTTGATGAATATGGTTATGAAAAATATATTCTCTACCTATGTTTGCTGTGTGAAGCGATAGACTTCTTACTCATTCAGCATCACCTAGTCCAGTTTTCTTTTCTTATATTTGCGTTTTCAGCTACCCTTGTACGAAACAAGTGGTTCAGAAAGAAAATTCGCAAGTGGACCCCCTTATCCCCAGAATATAGTGGAGGAACAGATCGGGGTGATTCGCAGAGCGGTCCAGGATTTTCTTAAACAGTTTCAGGTTTGTGGATGTGAAGTAATGGAGCTGCTGCTAGTTTTTCTTCTTTTTGAAATTTGATGAAACATTTTCTCCATTAAATGGAATTGTTATGTCTTGTAGAAAATAGAAGATATTTACGGTTTGCTGAAGTTGGAAAGTGAGGGAGATATAAATCTACATACAGGTGTCACAATAATCACTCTTTATCCATACATGTGATGCATTACCACAAAATCAGTCGCAGATGCTGGTATGGGGAAAATATCAACTTTTCCATTGATGCCTCACGTGCTGTATAATGGATTATAATATTTAACTTTATATGAACATTGCTTAAAGATTTCTGTTGTTTATATCAGCCCAGAAATCCAACACACTTTGTTATTGCCTCACATTATATTCCTTGACTGACTGTGCAATCAGTGAGCAAAACAGCAATGTTAGAAACCTGAGGTGAACTGAGTTTTGATTGAATTGTGCTGAAAAGAGGTAGGGNGGGGAGGTTGGGGAGGGGGGGGATTGTTCAAATGGTTCAAAAAGAGTTGAAGTGCATAAATGTTAAACTGAAAAAGATCATCAATTCATTAATTTTCTGTGTTTATTTGTTCATGTCTTCTCATTCCTTTTTGCGTGACTCACTCACCTATGGTATCTGTTCTTTCACACATGTTTTGATGTGTTTTTATCTTCAGGGTACATTTGATACAATCAACTCAACAGCCCAGACTGGAATAGCACATACCAAAAGTAAGGAATGGAAGGACAGCAGTAGTCAAGTTTGATTGTAACCATGACACTTTCCATATGTTACAGCTCCCACCCAGTTGTTTCCTTCCAAATGTACAGACTAGTTTCAAATCTTAAAAGAAGTAAAATGCTCGAAGGATGCTATCAGAAAACAGTAGACACTCACAAATTGGAATTGAAGTGGGCTGTTGTACATATGCGAGGTCACGAGGTTTTGATTCTAGTGGTAAATTTAATATGGAAATTTAGAACAAGTGACTGGAGTTTTGCAACAAGTACAGTAGATGAGGATTTTGAGGACTTGAGGGTGAACTGGTAACGATACTGCATGGTAAGAGTACTCAATATTATGTGTAGAATAGCTTGCCCTGCTAATGCTTGGTATTTTACTGAAAAAAACAATCTGAAGGTTTCAGGTGACGAAGTCATGTGCTCCGAGCTTGATGTAAAAATTGTGTGGCACAAGACAGAGTTACATTTTGCAGGCAGTGGTAAATCCAGTGAATGCCATTATGAACAAACTGTACCTTTTAGGCAATATACATCATCCTCTGCTAGGTGGCGCTGATTGTATGTTAATATTATTATTTTATTGTCTTTGAGCAAAGATTTTGCTGTTTGGAATGCTGTTCTGAAGCATGCTAGGTATTCTAATGTTTGCAAGCAGTCTCTTTGTTCAGCACTTCAGGTTGAAGGAAGTGTGCAACTTTAAAATGCAGTGGTTGGATTTTACTGTCTTGTCAAATATTCAGAATTGATTTCGGCCATGCTTACAGAGGTGGGATTTTTGTTCTTTTCTCAGGTGGCATTGATTACATCCAGAATGAGCCTGGAGAGCTGCCTCGTATTGCATTTATTGCACTGGCTGGCATGGGTGGTATAGTCCTCGGGTACAGAGGTAACCGTCTCTTTGACTTGAAATTCCATACATTAGTAATGTTAACAGATTTCTATGTGTGTCTGTCAAGAACTTTATTATATGATGAGATGTGTAGGAGGCAAAAATATGGATGTAGAGCTGACATTTTTGTCCAAATAGTTGTATAAAGTATAAGACAGTTGTGTAGAGCCAGCTGTATGCCGTAATGATCATGTGAATGAAGCAAATGGCCGATATCGTAGTGAAGCCATTAGCATACATAAGCTAATAATAAACAATCAGTAAATTTTATTCATTCTTGCTAGTTTCTGAAAAACATTGCTCACTCCAGTAGACTATAAAAACCACTAAACAACCGTATTGATGTAATGCATTCTGTTCATCTTTCTAAGTCAGCCAATAAGGACAAACAGCTCCAGATTTGCCATGACGTCAGAGGGAAACTCAAAAACATGAATGATTGAGTAGTTTATCAGTTACTGGTCAAAAAGGCAGTGTCATTTGAAAACAGGTTGCAAAGTAAAGAAAGAATGAGTGGCACAGGCCTATTTTAGCTATGTGGAGGCTTCAGCTGGTTTAGCTCAGCCACAGGGAAAGCTTTTTTGGAAAGGTCAGTTTAGTTTCTTTAAATAAAAGAGGGTTTCATTTCTTCTTTCCCGTTTGAAAATTAGAGTTTTGGTAGCAGTTCACAATGTAACGACTTCACAGTTTTTAAGAACGTTTCTGACTTTTTGCTTATATGTTTCACTGTCAATCTCAGGTGGTGTTTTTAAGAAACTGACATACGGAAGCATTGCAGCAGTTTCAGCAGCATCACTGAGTTATCCTAAGAAAACAGTTGAGCTGACGCAAGTAGCAACAAGTTACGTCAAGGAGGCCTTCGAGGAAGCCGGCATTAAAGAGGCCTGGGAGAAGGTTTTTCCAAAAGGTAAGTTTCACAAGGTGGCTTTTACCAGGTACTGACAAAGAAACTGATAGTTTATACTTTCCATTTCTAGCCTCACAGTCTCACCTTTAAAAATATCTTTGCTGTGCTAAAGACATTCAGAATGTCAATTGTTCATGTATGTAGTCATGGCAATTATTCATATCTGGTAACATTCAGGTTAACAGTATTCACCATAAAAAATGTTCTTATACTGTGCAATATGTAAGGAAAAATACTCTCAGTGAATCACATATTTCATTTGGTGTTGTTAGTGTTGAAGAGAAAACTGTAAATGGTGTTGTTTGCTGCCCCTTTCTGCTATACATCTTGAAGTCCTTTACCTGAATTACAAACTTGGCCGGTTATGACCATCTCAGGTTTTATGATATGGAAATCACCTTAAACTAAGTCATGGATGACATAAGCGCCCTTCACTTAATACTAGTAGAATAGGATGCAGTTTGCATTTATCGTCTTTTCTTAAGAGTACAGAATAATTCATTCTCTGAGAGATATGGTCTGTTGTTTTCAGAATAGTCCGTGATAGGTAACACTTGGTCGTAGATGTACCGCTTTACCCAGAGGCATGCTAGAAGATGCTTAACTATAAAGTGCATGAGAAACACAGCTTAGTCATCACTGAAATAGTATAGCCTTGCCACTTTTCAAAAAGATGCATGATTCTTGACTGTTTACGGATCCAGTTGCTAGAAAGTGCCACATGAGAACCTGAATAGTGACCAGTCAGAAAATATATCACCTGTGTGTGTGGGATGTTAAACGCTGACCAAAAAAAAGTTTGGTCAGACATTTCCAGTGTGATTCCTAGCACTGTGCTAAGTTTTTGGCTGATGTGCTATAACTAAAAACTTGTATACAAAATCAGTTGGACATGCATAATCTCCTCTTTCCTCTTTATAATATTTCTCACTCAGATCCACATTTTTGCCTCTGCTTAAGTTCCTCCAGCATTTCTCAACTTCTCAGTATTTATTATGAACTCTTTACCTTCTTTCTTATCATGTACTGATGTAGTGTCTTCCTTCACCCTATCTGCCACACTTTCCTCCACAGTATGGAGATCAAGAGACTGTTTGTCTCCAAATTCCCGTTTGTCAGCTTTCCCTTCCGTTCCCTGCAGCTTAACCTTTATCTCTCCCATCCCCAGTCATACTCTACTTCTAACCTCGTCTCCATGCTTTTAAACATATTTAAAATTCAACCAAATCTTTTTAGATTTTTAACCCCTTTCCTTTCTCCCCCAATTTGATTTTCCATTTTTATCCCAGGGACTTCTGTTGTGCCTTTCTGTCCACTTAATTCTCTGTAATTTATTATTTCATTAATTCTCCTAACCTCAGTCGAAGTTGAAGGAAGAGTGTTAGTCCTAAATGTGTCATCACACTGATACAAGATAGTTACAGGCTAGTGATAGTCTTCCAAACATACTAACATTGTCAGGTCAACTGTCCAAACTTATTTATGGCCAACTTTTTAAGGACAGTAGCTAAGTAACATCCCTACATGGAAATATCGGCTAGCACTCGACTAGCCATCATTTTTACACAACCCTTAACGATCTATTAGCAGTATTTTTGATAATTGTGGACACAAATTTGGATTGGTCCGTATGCAAAATCATTTGTCATCAAAGTGCTAGTGCCTTTAGACAAGAATGAAAGCCTTTGGACTTCTCTGCTTGTCAATATCTCAGTCTTAGTTGTGAAGATGGCCAAATCAGTAACAGATCTATTCTTTTGGGCATATGTTTGAAAGCTTATAGACTCAAGAAGGGTTTATCCCCTTGACAGACAGTAAAATATCTTGATTGAATTCGAAGTTTGTGTTTAACAGAATAGCTTCGATTGCATTTTGGCTTCTTTCAGTGGGCTGACTTATAATTTAGAAAATATCATTTGGATATTAATTTGTAGAATTCACAATGCTTTATGTCCAGAGGTGTTGGGAATGATAGTGCCCTTATTCGGTGAAACCTCAATATGCTGTGATATTACATGCTTAGTCTTAGAGACAAAGGTACTTAGTCTTAGAGACAAAGATACTCAGTCTTAAAGACAGAGACATTTTTTTCTGTAAAGCTCTGAATGACTGGCTTTTCTGGAATTGAAAGTTATTTGACTTTTTATCTTCAACAAATGGACATGTGTTCAAACTTGTGGATGTCTTTTTACAAAATTCTTGACAGCAAAATTCATTCTGTCTAATTCTATTAGACAGAAGGGAGAGAAAATGGAAAGCGACTTCATTCTTAGGGGCTCATAGACATAGCTTCATTGCTTCACAACTGCATTGTTCTGGTGGCTTATGCTTTCCCCATACTTTCATAAACATCTTTGATGTTTACTGCCAGGTGAAGACTTGGCACGTAGATACAATCTCTTCATGAGTAAGTCGCTTGTTAGATGGTTCTGGATTAACTGAGTTTTCTGTTGCCTGAGTTTGAACACGACCAGTTTACATTGACTTGTATCAGAGTTTTTTCCCATTCATTTTGTTGTTTTTTGCTGCTTATGCTTTGCTTATTGTTTTATATATTTCTGTGTTTGCTATAGTTTTGTGTTGAATTACTTTGCATTTTGGCTTTCATCAGGGTTACCACAAACTTAGAAAATCTGGGGAAATTATGGAAAATAACCAGCAGTTTCCAGGTCTGAAAATTGCGAGTTTCAAGGAAAAAGCTTGGAAAATTAGAAAACATTGTTTGGGAGTTCATAATTTTGTTTAGAGCTACAAGGTAAAAAGTATTGAACACATTATAAATTTGCCATAACAGAAAGTTGTTTGGGAATGGTTTAAGTTCCATTGTTATCATGGAAAAAAAATGCTATACCACCTTGAATATAATGGATAAGTAAAATGAGTTTTTTGCTGATTCATCCTAGATGTCCTAAATATCTGATACAAAAGTCGCAGCCCGATCATAGCAATAAATTTATGTTGTTAGGTGGTGGTGGATTTCAGTTTTTTTTATTACAGCTGGTAGCATTCCAACTGTCACCTTCACAGGCTGAGTCTGCGGACCTGACCATAGAGGTAGCTGTAACCACCCTAGGGTTCCCTGTCAAGCTGTTTTTCATATTCAGGGAGAAACTGCTAATGTCAGTGATTACGCAGAGCAATTAATAGGGGGTTACGGGTTCACATCTTCAAAGTTCTCCCCAAACTTGAAAAACAATTAGGGGATAACTATGATGCTATCACTGTGGATATTATATTATATTATATTATATTATATTATATTATATTATATTATATTATATTATATTATCCAGTTTCGGTTTTTGTTTTTTTGCATGTAAGAGCAGTAAATTGCAAAGCACAAAAAATGGAATGTATATTCACTAACTAGTCTGAATCCTTTCTCTTCTCCCCCCTCCACCAGGAAAAAAATAAATCACCCCCAATGTCTTATTCTGGGAAAAAACTTTGTGTTGTTTGAAAGTCTGTGGTAATTAAAGCAACTGTACCAGGGGACTATAATAAATACTGTACTGATAAAGGCAATATAAAAAGATAAATGTCTGTCATTTTGTGATAATTCTCCTGTTTATGAAAATGCTATTGGTGGGTATGCAGAAGAATATAACCAAGTATATTTCTGTTTTCCACAGATAAAAAAGAAGTGAATGGATCAGAGGTAAGTTGATCCTTTATTTACCAAATCATCCCGCCATCTCCTGTCATTCCCTGTCATCTCCTGCCATCTCCCGCCATCTTCTGTCATCTCCTGTCATTTCCTGCCATCTCTTGTCATCTCCTGTCATCTCCTGTCATCTCCTGTCATCTCCTGCCATCTCCTGTCATCTCCCACCATCTCCTGCCATCTCCTGCCCAAAGTTTTACTGCATCATTTGCTGTGGCATTGTATTTACTGTAGAAAAATACTTTTGTTTTTGTGCCATCTCACTGTGTTGATTTTGTCTGATTTGTACATCTTGACATGGTATTCAGAATAAAGCAAAGGGGGTTTAGGATGGTAGTTAAGATAGACAGACAAAATATTGTTATCTATCACACTGACATTAGTTATCTGTCACACTGACATTACTTGTCGAGTCACTGAGCTGTCAGTGACACCACCCTGCAGTAACCCAAGAGGTGCTATTAAATCTTAGGGCTCTGAAGTGGTCTTGCATCCAAGTGTTCACATCAGTTGATTTTAGATCAGGGCCCAGTTTCTCTTCCCAAGACCTTATGGACACAGAACCAGCCATGAATATTTCAAATAATAATACTAATAGTAATAATAATAATAATGTGGTTTACAAATCTCATATCCAGGCCAATGCCTGCACACATGACTTTACATTATTATTACAGTGAAACTCGGATATAACAAGGTCGTCGGGACCGACCGTCGGTGCTCGTTAGAACCGATGGCTCGTTACAAGCATGATCCACTGAAAATCATGTAAAAACTGTCAGTAGTGTCAGGGAGACCTCAGTCTAGCCCTGTAAGTCTATGAGGAGACCCTTTACTTAACAGGGTACTTAACTCTGCACTTCAAAATACTGTAATATCCCTGGTTGCTTCCGAGTAAAACTGGTCCCGATATCGGAACATCTTTACTTCTGGCTTGCTTGAACCAGATAAGCAGCGCCTTATCTACATCATCATACGCCGATGGTCGCTGTCTCTTGTGATTCAGGCTGCCCTTCTCAACTGTGGCTCTGATTTTGTCGCTGTCCTTTAAAAATGTTGAAAGTGTGCTTGTTGTGATGCCGTTTTCACGACAAGTTTCTGCCTTGCTCTTCTGCTTTCTCTTGACTTCTTCAATTATTTTTAGTTTTGTTTCGAAGGACAGACATTTTCTCTTCCTCGATTCCATCATTGACAGGTGTACGTAAACAAAGCAATGCAAATGTTGAGAGTCGAGAAATGAATGACTGACCGATCGTTATCACCGTTTCTGCGATTGTTATGATTGAAATCAAAATTGCCTGGCGCAATGATTGGTAGGTCTAAACAACAGGCTTGGCCAATCATTAGCCTAGCATATCAATCCTGTCGCATGGTCACATCTCCACCGCATCCTTCCCTACCCCGCTTCTTGGCCTACTGCGCAATTAGTTTGTACCGGTAATCCTACCGGTAAATTACATGAGTGAGACAGCGAGACTTGCCTATTGTTGGCAATTGTTACGTAGCCTAAACATTCGTGTTCCTCGCTGCTGAAAGTTTTATTGCGGACGAAAGGGTTGCGAGGGCTTAATTGCAGGTCGGTTACCTCGTTAGGGCCGGGTTTAGCGGATTTTGTGCTCGTTATATGAAAGGCAAGTTTACTATTACAAAGAAGGAAAAAAAACGGGGATTTTCATTTTGCTCGGTACATCCGAGAACTCGTTTTATCCATGCTCGCTATATTCGAGTTTCACTGTACTCCAACAGGCCCTGACCACGCCTGGACTTTTCTTATGCCCCTTATAAAAGCATACAATGCCACTACCATTTATAGGTGCTAATCACTAACATTCTGACATAATCTTCCACTGCCTATAGCCGGGTATCTGTTTTAAATATGGCTGGAGTGAAGAAAATGTGAATAAAATGCTCTCCCAAGGCACTTACAGCACAACTGTGGTTATGAATTTAATCCACGGCCTTTAGATCTGAAGTTCAATACCGCAGCCATTCAGTCACATGATATTGCAGGGGAATGGCCAAAAGCCCCAGTGGGGTTGTAATGAAGGAAAAAAGCATGCATCTATTTCACTTGTGCAGAAGTTGGTTGTAAATGATAAGAACTGGAGTGTGGGAATTAGATTATATTCCTGTATCAGTTAGTTTTGTGTAATATACATACAACTTCTCTCAGTGGTTGAGTTATCCCCTCATTTGACAGGGAAGGAATCCAAGGGAATACAGTATTCCTTTTCTGGCACCTCCAGATGTTGGTAACTGTACAGCCAAACAGTCGACTGACACTGACACTATGTTTACAAAGCAATCGTTTGAATGGCCGCACTTATTTCTTTCACAAGAGTGTGCATGTTGTGAGTGTGTGTGGGGGGAGAAGTGCTCTAGGTATCTTTTCAATGTTGTAGTGAAATGCTATAAGAACCGCAATGTACAAATTTCCATTTAGTTTCAGAAAGCGTGATGTTTAGCATTGTATTCACATGAGTCAGAGAGAAATATACAGTAATAATATTGTCGGTGAAAGTCTCTAACCTCGTAAGTCCACCAGAGCAAATTTTTCAGGAGAGACAAGAAACTAATTGTTTTTAGGCTACCGGGTATTAAACTCTCTTTTTTTTACATAGATCGTATTCTAGATACCTAAAGAAAAGTAGGGCATGTTTTTTTTAGACAAGGTCGTGGACCCCTTGTAATGTTATTAATAGACCAAAAGTGATTTTTGAAAAATCGCAGACTTACGAGGTTAGAGACTTTCACCGACAATATGACCTTAATGTGGACATTATGTGTTGTATAGAAGAACAAATATTTGTGAATTTGATTTATGGTACTGACCAGTGTGCCACATCAAACATTCCTTCTAAATTTCTTTGCCTACTACTCATCTTTGGGGATACTTTGTTTGCAGACCACTAGCAAGCCTGTGCCAAAACTGCAGTCAAATGAGAAGACAACATCAAGTGAGAGAAAAGTCACAAAACTGGAAGGAGACCCTGGCCAGAGTAACCCCTCAGACAAAGATATGTACAGTACACGGTCGTCGTGAGTTTAGTTGACATCTCAAATTAATGTTGTAGCAGTTGGAAGAGTCTAGTATTGAAGAGTCTGAGTCGAGTTTCCATCACGTGGCTCAAAAGAAAATGTAGACTCATTCGGCCAGAAAAACACCAAAAAAAACCAAACCTGTGAATGTATTTAGCATACCAACATAGCATCTTTTTTCTTTTTCATGTTTTCGTCATTAAGATACTGTGTCAGGAAAACAGTTTCCTAGAGAAACTTGGTGTATTCTTTCTTAATTGAATAGTTTCACAGCAGTGTTTATGTACCGTAAACACTCAGCTATTAAACCCATTGTCTCTCTTTGAATGAGAACCATTCAACACTCCCTTTGATAAAAGGGCAGTTTTTCCTCTCATATTGTTGAATGGGGAATTACCCTTTTTCATCTGTATTTGGAACTGGTGCCAAAGGCTGTCATAATTTATTGACAGTAGTAGTACTTTGAAACTGTGTTGTGTCCACAGAATCAGAAATTATGCTGTAAACAAACTGTATGTGCCTGCTGTTTATACATGTTCTGCATGTATCATTGTATGAGAGAGAAGAATAAATGAACTAATTAAGGGAATAATGTCTGAAGGAGGCCTTATCAGTTTGTAATTGAATTTCGACTAGGTGTAGCAGATCCAATGGAATGGTTTGATTGATATATATATATCAGAATTAGAATCACGAATCAGTTGTGCCTAATTATGCTAATTCATTTTCCAAGTTTGCATTTTATTCAAGAATTGTGCTTAAAAGTGTTGCCTGTGCTCTGTGGTTGGTGTTATTCTAAAGTAAAATTGTAACATGGGAACATCAAGTAAGTCAGTTCAATAATTTCTTATTTGGAAAGAACTGCAGTCAAATTTACAGATGCAGAAAAACATTGAAGACATGTAGGCTATGGGTGTGAAACTGAGGTGAGAATTGATGTTCAACACCTGTTGCACAGATCAAAAGCTGTTCACATCTGCTTGTGATTGAGAAATATGAAAATTATTGGACTTTCGGCATCATAATATTAAAAATGCTCATTTACTTGTGGGAAAGAAAATGTTTCTAATTTCATATTTATTTGGTTTCATTATGAGGAGCTATGAGTGGAGATGCTGTGAGCTGGCTTAAATCTGCAGGCCTGTCTGCTTTTGCAAATAAAGAAAGAAGTCCAAGTCTCAATGTTAGGCTAATTAACAAGTTGTTAATCTCATGACGATTCACTTCTCAGGAAAAGTATCAAAATGTTTACTTTAATGCCAACTGTCATAGTAGCCAAGGAAATGACATTCTGTACCCATATTGGAATGTGGCTATTGCACTGTATGATAATGTGAATACATCAAGTTAACATTACTCTTTTACAAAGTCTTTGTTGTTTTCTGTGGAGTTCATTTTCTAGGAGTGGCAGCACAGGTCTTGTTCAAGTATGAAATGACGTCATTTTGGGAATGAAACAGGAAGTTAAACTTCTTTTCGAGGGAAGCCAAATTGCATATGAAAAAGCCAAAAGATTCCCGGAAAGGGCTTACTGAGCTGTCGTCTCTGAGGCTGACAAAAATAGAAATTCATTGCATATTATGTGCCTTTTTGTCACAAGATGGCAGTGAGGGTCCAAGACATTTACTGCAAATTGTCCTATTGTATGTCAAAATGTTATGAGTATCTGGTATTTGGCTGTGAAAGAGGCAATTTGGCAACCTCATTGATCCCAGCTTTATTATCCAACTCTAAAACAAAGCTAATGCAATGTTGAAGCTCCACTCACATTTCATCAAGACTTTATTCACCGGTTGCCTGAGACTAGCTCGATGAATATGAAAGAAACAAAATGTAGACATGGCAAAATTTTTGAACACCATAATTAATACACAGGTCATTGTTCAAAACTATTTCATCACTTTTACTGCATGTATTTGCTCCTTTACTTAGACAGTTTTTTTTGTTTTTTTTTAAAATCTGATTTTCAGTCTCCCAAAGCTATTCGGTATTCTGCCATCCCTGCTTTTGAATGTTGATAAGCATAGAAATGGTTAGTGTTTTAGCAAGTAAAAACTGAATGGTTAGGACTGAATGTTGCAACACTAGAAAAATGCATTAGCTTTTTCCGAGCATAAAATCTATAATGAAATCTACTTTTTAAACTTCAAGTATACTATTTCAGATCTCATGCATTAATTGGATTTATGGAATCCTTTCTCTGCACAGAGGGATTGTTTGGGAGGGATGGGTTGATTTGTAACAAATGAGTGATATGAATTTCATCAGTGGTTTTCCTTAAAGTTGGTACATGGTGATAACGGGTGGCAGGGTGTAGAGATGGGTCCTAAGACCAAAATAAACAAAAGTATAGGAAAAAATGATAGAATACATGTACAGCTGTTTAGAATGGGAAAGTGTAGAATACATGTACTTATGTTTAGAATGGGAAAGTGTGGAATACATGTACTTATGTTTAGAATGGGAAAGTGTAGAATACATGTATTTATGTTTAGAATGGGAAAGTGTGGGGCTGAAAGGCAAAAGAAAAGTGGTGGAGGAGGTAGGGAGAGTGGAGAATTGATCATGCATTTTTACGTCCTTCACCAAGTAAATAAAGCCAATAGACATTTCAGTTGATGAACAGTCATATCTTGAAATGGCCATTCCGTTATAACACATCAGTACTCCAGCAAAGTTGTAAGCCTTTCTAAATGATAAATCCCTATCTCTATCACAAGCCTCCGAACTTAGTAATTGAACTATGAAAATTAATCCAGATATCCCTAGAGAGGGATGAAGGAAGTCCATATCTCTAAGTCTGCAACATTCACCTGAATTTCACACTCTGGCGATGAAAGTGAAAGACAATCAACCACAACAGAATCTATGGGAAAACCATGAACTTTAATTGGTTGGATATGCAGATCAGTCGACTGCTTGGTCTGGTTATGTGCTGACAGTGCACTAATACTGTACATATTTACAAAGCTAATGCTCTTCTCACACTGTGTGAGGAGATAACTTGTAGAGAACATTGGAACTGACACTGTTGCCTCGGTACAATAAACCTTGTATTTGAAATTTCATTTTTTTTTTCTTATTGCAGGGGTTCAGGTAGTTTTAGCGCATGCACTTTGTGTTAAAGTCTGCATGCTGAATAGTTTCACAGTTGTACAAACCCTGAGTTTGCTAACTGGGTGGACATACTGTGAGAAAAGAAAGTTTTGATGTTTTGTTGTAACCGTTAGTAACAGAGTTATTGCACCGAGGCAACAAAATCTACCAATGTTCTTAGAAACAATCCGAAAACAAGCTGGAGGAAAATATGACCATGACACTGGTGTAAAATTCTCAATTCTTTATTAAAATTTACACTCATATCTCATTCAACTTGAGATGTGTCAATGCACACCTAACCCCTTTCACTGCACTGGCAGACATGGCCGTGAATCAAATATCAAGTGATTAATTTAAACATAAACGAGAACCATCTGCTTTTCAGTAGGTCTGTTGAAATCAGAAATGTTTCATCATATTTTAGCATTACTGCCAATATTTAGGAGGAAATCAGCGCAATATTACCGTCTCACTGTCACTATGCCTGTAACAGGAAACACAGAACAAAATAATGAAGTACTGACCAAAGCCACGTATTTGGAACTTACATGCTATGACAATATTTAAGGCTTGAAATAAAATAAGACTTTTGCCATGAACTTATCCACACACATCAAATCTCCCCACTACAATGAACTTAAATCTCAGGTGAATGCGCTTTAAGAAAAGTTGTAGCATAGGTGTACAATTCCACTACACAATTTTATAATCATTAATTTGTATCATTTTAATGTGGTTCCGAGGCCTTACATCCAGGCTTATGTCCACTCACACTTATCAGAAATACAATTCTCTGAGATCACATCACTCATAGAACTTTCTCAACTACCCGGAGAGCCCACTAATACAACTTACAATAATTATTATTCAATAAAACATGACACAAATAATCCGACTTCACAAGATATGCCAAGAAATTTTCACTAATGCTGATAAAAAATGTGTTTTCACCGACTGAAAGTCTTCTATCAATCTTGAAAGACCATGGTCATATTTCTATCAACAACAGGCCTAGACAAGAGCATTTCCGTGAATGTCCCAGCTTAAATCGACTTTGTGGATTGCTAAGCCTACTGGTAATTCAGAATTAAAGACAAAAAAAAAAAGCCACTGGAAATCTAATTTTAAATCACTCATATCTTTGCCTGTCATATACCGGCCTGAGAAATCACATTTAGTTATTGCAATTTTCATCATGTTGCTTATAACAGAATCATCTCATGCTCATGATATTAACAAATCAGACTTCACAGCTTCCGATATATCAAATTCCTTTATGAACTCTGCGTTATTCAATTCAAAATGGGAACAGAGGAACACCTAAAATCTATCAATTGACACAGCTAAAATTTCATCCAAATACACACACGAAACCATTTAAACAGAGCTTGAAAAAATAGGTTGGCAACTTTACTGAAATTGAGCAAAACATGCCTGGAACCCTCACAAAAAAAATTCAGAGAAGTAGCATCCCTATAAAGCAAGATCTTTCGGAATCCCAGCGGTCATTTCCAATTGCAAAAATTTTCCACGATAAATTTTTTCATGAAAGGATTAAATTCAGCGGACGGATTAATAACTTTAGTATTATGGAAACACTGGGAGAAGCTGGGATTTCTGTCCCTACAATGCTATCACCACAAAACAAATCAAACTCCACGGCACTCCTGAACACCAAGAAACTTTGGGATAATCATGGAATAGGACCGATCTTGTGGCTAAACCAATGACTAAATGAACTGCATCAATGCTACAGTGGTCCTGTTCCAGGAGAAAGCTGATAAACAGTGTTGACTGTACCTCTAAAAAAGTCTACATATCATCGGTGAAAGTCTCTAACCTCGTGGTCCACCAGAGCAAATTTTTCAGGAGAGACAAAAAACTAATTGTTTTTAGGCTACCGGGTATTAAGTACTCATTTTTTTACATAGATCGTATTCTAGATACCTAAAGAATAGTAGGGCATGTTTTTTTAAGACAAGGTCGTGGACCCCTTGTAATGTTATTAATAGGCCAAAAGTGATTTTTGAAAAATCGCGGACTTACGAAGTTAGAGACTTTCACCGACAATATTATCTGTACTCCAAGAGATGCTAACTTAACTCTGTAACAGTAAAAGGTTAGTGCAAGAAATAAACAGGATGTGGTGCAGCTGCCTTGAAGGAAGTCCTAAGCTGGCTGATTAGACAAGCGTGTAACAGGATTTATGCTCCTCTCTGGAAATGAGAACTTCCTGGGATTTTCAGTATGACTGAGCCACATGACCGGCTTGAGCCTAGTAGTTGTTATTATTAAGCCAAATGGCATTAGCAATGCAACTGTTGCAGTGTAGTCTTGGGGAAAAACTTAAATCACGCTAACAGAACTTTCTGAAACTGTTGCATTCACCATTGCTGTCCAGTTACCACGTCTTTGAATTTCACACATTTATCAAAGTTCAATGGTATTGCAACAACAGTAAAAAACAAATCCTGGCTGGAAACAAGGGAACTAAAAGCATTAACCAGGCATCTTGCCTGAGGATATAAGAACCGGGTTTCATGCTGAAATGTGTGGTCTTGACATGTGCCTACGTGATCTAACTATTCTAACTCCGGGTGCCAATGCATCAAATCAACATTTTCACAATTATCTGGAGCATGGGTGTAAGTATAATATACTCTTCACTCTTTAATACAAATACAGGGTCGAAATGCTGTTTCTACTGTTCAAACATGGCTGAGAATGAGATGTTTCCGTGAATGTAAAGATGCTGTTGGCTAAGTGTACAGTAGTTGCAGATAACAATAGTCAAACCTCAAAAGTAAATAGATCTACTTCATTAGGATGTTTAGCTCCTTAGTGAGTATAAATTCACAATCATGAATGAACTCCTTAATTTTCCGTCCTCTGGACTTAGATATTAAGTACAACTCAACTAAGAAATAACTTTTTCACTGCATACTAATAATCTTATTTTCACTGTATCATATTTTCAATATTATAATCACCGGATGACTGGAAGTTCTCCCAATTGCAACTACTCCACACTTCCAAGAGTTTCCATCAAGCATGAAGCAGCTGACTTCGGTCCTCTGAAGTTTAAACGAGACGAAAAGATCCAGAATTTTGTAATTTTATGGCAGACCAGAATTCCAAGGCTGGCTTGTAGCTGGGGTATTCATGAAACAATTTCTCTTAAAAATGCCACGAGAAAACTGCAGGGCTGTTCCGAGGTACTGAAGACTGCACACTGTAATGAGCTAATCTGACAATTTCTTCATTAAAAGTTTGTGACACTGGCAATGCCTTGCACAATTTATAAAACTGAATTGTAGTTCGCTGATTGAATGGAAGTCAATATTTACATCAGGGTCGCAATAATGTCTAAGTCTTGCACAATTTCTCTTTTCTTTTGCATTTTGGATTCCTGCAAAATATAAGAGCATAAGAAGTTATAATGACAACTTTTCCATCTATTGGCAATCTGCCATGGCTAAAGTGCACAACGGACCCTCTGAGATAAGACCCTCTCCATTACGATTTCCTCTTAATTACGACCTAAAATCTCATGACAGATCGGTTTTTCTATAGAAACAACCTCCGAACAGCAACTCCTTCCGAAAATGACATGCGACCCACCCTGAAACTTAGCTCAGTCTTCCCGCCCCTCTGAATTGCCACCCGCCCGCATGGTTCAAATACGTGTAGTCATGTAGTTTGTTGCCAGCCAGTCTGCCTCATGACATAACACCAGTGCGAGCTGTGCGAGCCTCGTTGATTGCGTGCATGATTGATAGGCTAGGCAAGGCGGGCCTAGGTTACTCTGTCCATCCCGTGGATGAATATGCTGGCGGCAACATTAATTACGCTAGTCAAATATGATTGGACCCAGGAAATGACGTCACCTAAAGAAAGCCAATAAAATACTATGTAGGCTGTATGGTAGGAATGGGCAACACCAGCAAGTTTTCTGTATCACATTCTTCAAGTCGACACCAGTGTAGTGTAGCTGAATAGGTGTCAACACTGACTGGACACCGAGTCATGACGTCACGATATTATGAGATTCGGTATGTCGGAGCCAGCTTGCAGCTGACACAATTCGCTGTTCAGGGACTTCCGACTGACACTGCCAGGGCACATGTCTGAGCCATTATTTGCATAAGGGGACATTACTTGGGAAATAATTTTATGAGAATTACTGCAGTGAGTGGCAGTGTCGAAAACGTGTCATGTCACGACTCCAACCCTGGTATCAGAGAGTTGACCCAAATGTCGGTATCGCCAGTGTCGTTCCCACTCCTACCGTATGGTAATTCCGCTTTTTTTGCCACGTTGTCTTTTGCCAACAAGAGCGCATGAGGTCATAATTTTTATCCTGACCTTGGCTATACACATTAACTCAGACCTGCAACTATAATTAACACAACTGAAAGAACTCATGTATGAGGAGCAGGTCAACATTGTAAAGAGACACAGGGCTGGAGAGACTGCAAAGTGTATTGCGGAGACATTAGGTGTGAGCAATACCCGCCTCCGCTAATATTGGTGTGAACCTCTCAGTTACAATTCCCTCCCAGTTTAGATCTTTCTCATGAAAATTTACAAAGGTCTTATCTCGGAGGATCCACGGTATTTAATATTAAACACAAACCACCATATACATGCATAATAACATATTATGTACATGTAATCACATACATACCAGCTCAAGAAGTCCTGTAGCCATATGCATAATCAATGCATTCATTAACATATAGCATTAACTTGATTGCTACGGTGCGCTAACTTATTTAATGGTCACATATCCATAGACACAACACTCATAAACCTGTCACTTAATCAATCACTCAATCAATCAATCACTCAATCAATCAATCAATCACCAATCATTCAAGCTATGTGAGGATTTTATTCTCCCTGACTAACTTATATATATCCCTGTTACCTCTTCTAAAGAGAGCCTTTCACCAGATGATGCCTTTCTTTCAAGAACAGCAATCTGCTTCAGTTTCTTCTCCGACCTTTTTTTGTACTTGGTCAGCTCCTCACTACTCAGCTGAGAAACAGAAAATGGAAGATTACAAGACACTGAATCAAATCATGGAATCTCCTGAGCAGTACTGTTCTCTCTATAAAAAATAAACTTAAAGTAGGGCACACACATCAAAAATAATTTTCCGATTTTCAATACGTTTTCTCTCTAAAAATTATCTATGGTGCCCACCGAGTCAATTTTGCGAAGAAAGAGCATTGTTCTGTTACCATGCATGTATGTAATATGACGCAATAAGGAGAGCTATAGTTAGCGGTTTTGGCCCTTGCGTCCGGAATTATTCCCCTTCCCCAATCAGCAGAGGCCTGTGGCAAAAACGATGACGTCATTTAAGTCCCAGCAGCTACAGACACTTCTACCTGACAATGGATTATTCAGCTTTAAATTAAGGTTCTGGTCATCCATATTCTAACCTAAAGTTTAATAGTGTAAGCCAGAAAAAGTAGTTTTATTGCCTCAGCATGATTTTGTTTGGCATATCTACTGTTCACAGAGGTATTAAAACATTCATACCAACATGCTATCACCCGTCCGCAGAGCACTGGCTAGACAGCTTGGCCATGTGGCTGGAACGTATTTGACGTAAGCTTATGACCGCCACGCGATCAGTGGGTGTAACAATTCGGACTTTGGATAATGTAACCCTGTGGGTTGCCTGGGGCCAGCAAAGGCGTTATATCATTATGACAGACGCTTGAAAGAATGTTGAATGTGGCTACTGAATGATTTAATTTGGTTTGTAGGACAGTGTAGTCTTCCTTTAACACTTTCCCAAAATTTTCTTGGGCCTCCAAAAATGCTTAGATCTGTGATAGGTGATCTGTGATATGAGAAATAACACTCAAGTAAAAAAACAAGGATAATAAACTTGTCACAAGATGTTTTGGTAAATTACACTGAAGAACATGAGAGTGAGTCACTACATAAATGATCAAAAAGTCACTAATGCTGTTATTACAAAAATAATTGCTGTGAATCAGTTTGTTAGATCACTTATAGCTATCATAAAATATGTCTGGTGTTAATCTAAAAATACAGCCCTCTTGCCAAGCATTTCTGAATCCCCCTACAGTCCGTTTTTTTTTCATATTAACGTGTGTATGGCAATGTCTCCAGCATGAGAAGAGCCCTCGGAAGCATTGTTGATTATGCCATACCACTGCCTTGCTAGGCCAGGTGCCCGTAAATGCTTTGATAAAAACAGAGTCTCCAAGTCATATGAATTCAGGGCAACATTCCCCATGAGATAAAATCTGGGTGGGGGACTTTTTCAGAAAGATTCTCGATTTTTCACACATTATTTCCAATTGTTGCACAGGTGGGGGGAATTGGTGTACATTCTGTGAATTTTTTGGAGGGATTTTAAAACATGATCACACAGTCAGAGAAAAACACTGAACTGAGCTAGCCCTGCCTGAATTCTCTCAGTTGGCCTTGGAGTGATGACTGAAATCATTCTGACTCTTAACACTACAAGGGTCAAACTAGTGTCTCTGTCTCTCTCATCATGGTAAATCAGCCTCTACACAGACAACTTCTACTCTAAAGTTTTTTTTTAATCAATCGCAAAATATCATAACTCTTTCACAGCATATCATGTCCTTGATTATTATACTATGAGGCAGACAATATTATGATATCATATTTATAGTATGTTCCTTGCTGCATTTCTTTAACATGGATAAGACAAAATAACCTTAATCCCTGAAGGTATGAAGATGCCAATAGCACCTGGCATAAAAATATGCAATTTTAAATAGTCAATAAAAAATCAGAAAACTGGCCATGGGGAGGGAGCAAAGGGGTTGGATTTTAATTTCAAAGGTTAGATAGGTGCNTCACTCAGATATAAAATTTGTGGTTGTTGCTAGGTGAGTAAGGTTACCCTGTTTACTGAGTTAAAAGGCCTAAAATATTAGGTTGTCTGCTTCACTGCCTAAGTTCTCAAAATCTAACTGGTTCAGGTGCATTTTTCTTTGTGTCAAAATTTGGAGGAAGAGCTAAACAACATATCTGGAAAGTATTTTGAAACAGCACCCCAGGATAAGTGAATGAGAGGTGTAAAACCTAATATAGCCAACAGTGAAAAATACATTGCCATCTTCATACCTGAAACCCGACCCCCATATCAAGGAGCTGCCTATGCCCGGGCTCCGGAGTTATGTGTGTGATCTAGCCTGGTTTACTGGAATCCAGCAGAGCATCATTGTAAGAATTTCCTTGTTTATGCAGCCTCACAACGTTAATATGAAACAATTTAGATGGTCCACTGAATATTGTAACATACATACATACGAGAGAATTGTGATGTCATCAGCAAGAATATATTGCAGTGAAGAATATATAAAAAGACATTTAGCCACAAAGGAAAAAACATTGAGTGCTTACTCCTCTTATTGTTATTGACATGTGAGCTTACCAGAGAAAATTCTTGCCTCCTATTATTTGTATCTGAAATAAAATAAACAGAATAAGTTCCTAATTCTCTTCTCTTTTTTCTCATGATTTAGCATTTTCTGAAGCTTGAGTATTTAACCATTTTAGCCACTAAGTCACTGCCTGGCTATCAGTGTCTCACCGTAGGACAAGGGAAATTACTTCAACATCTTTATTGTAAAATTTCATTGGAAAAAATATCTATGATTGCAATCAAAGTTGGTAATTCAAGGTAAACGTTTCTGAACAATAAAGATTTGGATGAAAGTGCATAAAATGTAACAAAGCAATCAAAGCATTCGTTGTCCATTACTAGTTCCAGAAAGACTGACAACAAAATAAGTATGGTTTTAACCAGTGACACTAGTGGTGAAACGTTAAAGAATTAACAATGCTGATTGCCCAAGCTGACTCTTGCATGTCACTGCAGAACCTATTGAATCATTTTAACTATCTCAATGATAAACTTTCAGCATGAGTGGACCATCAGTGTATTGTAAACACCACGTTACTGCCTTGCCGAGTTACTTGCGAACCGAGTTGTTTGACACCTGGTGCTCTAGTCCGTCATTCTCTTCTCTAGTTTGGGCAGGGCATGACAGGTGAAGTCATCACACGTTGATAGTGATTATAGCCACTAAATCCGGCCCTTGTGCTAGATTTTTTGCTGGCTCAACTGGAGAGAACTGATCCTGCAGTGGATGCCAGTCCACTGCGGTGTTCAGGAGAATAAGAAGGCAGACGAACTGACAAATACAGTAAGCAGGCTCCCATAACCCCATCCACCAAAAAGTCTGTGAGAAGTTAAAACCCTCCTAAAGAGGTCCTTCAGAAAGGAATGAGCAAAAAGAGTACAGGATACCAGCCTGAATCTGACGGCATTAATCCTCTTGGCAGAAATGAACAGACCACCATCTTCAGGGTGAGGACAGGACGCTCTGGTCCAGGGGCCCACCTGCACAGTATAGATGTCAGAGACACTGCCACCTATCTATGGAGCTCACAGACCTCAGAATATATTCTGTGGGACTGTCTAATCTACGCCAGACAGAGATTAGAGACCTGGCCAATTAAAGCCCAACTGAACAGCAAACTAAAAGGGACCAGAGATGACTTTTTGCACATCATCCAACTTGTGAGCCAGGCTGGTCTGAGCCTCAAGCCTAGTCAAAGTTATTGAATGCCAAAGAAGAATCTGACTCAAGGCCTATCAATAACCTTAAGTGTATTGACCTGGACCTTTGGAGCAATGAACAACTGATAAAGTTTGTAAATCCCTTAACTCACAGCTGTCATCTGCATTCTCCAGCTTCTGCTGTTCCAGCCAGTCGGACACCAAGTCCATGACTCCGCCCTCATTAATGGACTCCGCTGCTCCACTGTTATCTGGGTCAGCAACTGCAGCTGAACTGCCGCTGACAGGTGCTGTGACTGCAGCAATTTAAAGAAGAAAAAAAAAAAACATCATAAAAATCTGTCCCCTCATACATATTTTCTCATCTGTGAAAAATTGTAGCACTTAGACATATCAAATTTGAAGTATTATCTGACAGTATTTATCTGGAAATGTGTGCCGAATTTCAGTAAAATACAATTTGAATTACTGACGTTACAAAATATTGAATTAAGTCAGACTGGTTGTTTTTACGCCACACTAATATGTCCGTGATAAACGAAAAAACTTGAAAGGTAGCAGATTCTCATATATAGTCTACCAATATTTCAGTCGGTTTCCTGAAACATGAGGAACTGAACACTGATACTGAGCAAACTGAAGTTAACTCGATGACTGAAGTTGTGTGTACATGTCTTCTATGGCAGACCAGCCAAGAACTACAAGGGTGCTATTACATCATCTTTCCCACTGAAGTAACAGTGGTTGAATACCAGTTACGTAATAAGATGTCCTTCACATTCACTGGGCCAGCACAGTTCTCTAATGCTTTATGCTGTAGACCATTCTTGGAAACTATAGGTTTAGAATGGTGCTTCCATGAAATATAAAAACTGCACAACCTCCAGTGAGTCAAGGCAACTGAGATTACAAGAAATCAATAGTTTAAGCTTCCTGATCTTACCGTAAGGTGTGGTGTTTACGTCACCAAACAGCTGAACCCCTTCCACAGCATCTTCAGGGTTCTGATCCTTTTGTATCTCTGGCAGTGGGGCAATGTACTGTGGGCCCCTCTCACTTTGAAGTGCTATTTGAGGACAGGAGGAACAGAAAGTTAGTATATGTGGAGTGGGGTAATCTGCCGTCCATCCAAAAAATCAAGTGATTTTTGGTATAATATATAGAAGAAAAAGTTAGTGTAGATCCTTTTGTAGCTTTGGCAGTGGGGCAATATACTGTAAGTCCCTCTCTTCTTGAAGTGCTCTTTGAGGACAGGAGAAAAGCAAATTTTCTGGCAAACTTTAAAAAATTTTTGAATGAAGAGTAATGCAAATCCACTGGCATAACTCAAAGCATTTGCCATCGTCAGAGCCCTATAGACCATTTTGCTTACTTCAAATTTCCCAGTTGAGGAATAAAGCACAGCTTTAAAAACCCAGCCTCATCAGAGTTTTAAGCATTTATTTTTACAGCATACTTAGCACACATGGTGCGTTCATTATCATGATCATTGTGTAATCTCAGTCATGCAACAATCAATGACAAGCCGTGGCACAGAGACAGTTAAAACATGATATTAACAGTACACAGATTAACACAGGTCAGGCTTTGCACTGAGCATGTTCGTTCAGCATGAGCGCAACACAGTGGCTTTTCAAAATATACGTAGAGCATTATCAGTTATGCCTGGGGACATTTTGAAAAACCAAAGGACACAAAAGTATGAAACAAAACAACACGAAAATTGAGATTCTGAAAACACAAATCCTTGATGCTTATTTTCATTCACCCTAAAGCTCCATGGGTGTCTTTAAATAGGGGCACTGCCGGGGATAGTCTTGAACCGATTCCGTTGTTTTTAGCCACTTCATTTTTTTTTCCCCCTAGCATGACTGCCCTACACACATTTTGAGCCTGCTTGCTTGAAAATACATTTAAACAAAGTAAAAAACTTGTTTTTTTTTTTAATCTTTAGCTTGAGAGTAAATCAGAAATGGCGTACAGAGGAACCCTCAACAATCAAACTGTGGAAACGAGCAGGTCTTGTCACAATCATGTGACAGATACCTTTTCAAACAGTGCTGCTCTCAGGAAAAAACAAAAAAATATTACTGTCAGGAATAGCAGTGACTGATGGCTAAATATTTGAATGCTATGATTAACTTAAGAATGACTGTTCAAATCTGAAGTTGGTTTATCATTGTTCTCTTTGCTCTTTTATCTAAAAATTATTCTATTCTTTTCGGGATTTAATCAGTGGTTCTCCAAAAATTTTCTACATTCTGTCATCCCTATATAATACACAAAACATCCGTAACTACCTTGTGCTTTTGAAGTTGTAGTTGGTGTCCGCAACCTGTTGACCTCATGACTTTGACTCCAAACGTCTGGTACTGGTTTTAAGCCAGGGTGACTGTGAGCTGCTGGAGTTGGCAGGCCAGACCATGCTGAGTTTATATAAGTGGGAGCACCAAACATAGAGTCACTAGTTGGCATGAGATCAGCCTGGTAAGATGCTGTAGGCACACCCCGGCCACGCCCTTGACTCCTCGTCATGAATCGTTGCTGCAGCTGGTCCAACTCACGCTGCTGTTGTTGCAGCAGCTGCATCTGCTGGAATTGGTGGTGCTGCCACAGCTGCTGCTTCTCGACCTGCAGGTCCTCTGGTTCCAGAGTCTGAGACTCCAGCTGCTCTGTGGGTAAACTGTCTTCAAACTGTGAGGAAATCTGTGGCTCCAAAGCCCCCTGTGATAATGATGGGTCTATCTGTGGAATACGAGGAGGCTGAAGCTGCAATGGGGGCGCCTGGTCTTGGAAGCTGGGAACATGGGTCTGAGGTGGGCCAGTGGCAAACCTTGCAATTCCTCTACCCTCTGGCCTTGAAGGCGCTACTGTGTCTGTAACAGAGGATGCTGGTGAGGGTCTAGCCACACTGGGTTGTGAACGCTGGACTGGATTTACGATGCCCACACAGGGAGGAGGAGCTGAAAGTAGTATTTTAATAAAGGGAGCAAGTTATGACGTCATCTTACCTGGCGTTAGGGCCAAGCCAAATGGCTGCCATGCATTTTATACCTTGCTCTATGTGAACTGAACACTACACCACAGCATGGTTGTTTTATGGTAGTGGTAGAAGACCTTATATGTTCCTTTGAAAGACCTGAGAAAAATCACTCAAAACTTTAATAATGCAGAGGTCAACCAACCTAAGCTTAGTGACAGGTAAATGAAAAACTTTTGCACCTAAACCAAGACAGAAGAAATAGGTGGTTAAAAAGGGCCTTGATCTAGCTAGACAATACATGATCTTCTCTGATAAAATAGCAAAGCAGGAAAGAAAGGCAAGACATACGATCAACTCTGCTTAATCACAACTCCTTGGGAACACAGAAATTGTTGCAATTAACAGGAGTTGCAATTACCTAACCCAGTGACTGTTATTTATTGTTATTGCAGAAAATATTAAGATTAAGTGTAAATTGCAATTACACATATTGCGATTAAGCGGAATAATCTCCACTACTTAATACTATCCAGCACATGATAAGGTCTTACTAACATCAGACACTGTTGGATAACTGAGGAGGTAAACTTTATCCTTACAGTAGGCGACTTGACAGCATCATCAAAGGAATGAGTGAATCTCAGCATATTATTTTGTATGATGTCTTTTGAGCCTTTTTAAAACTGTGCTTATCTTTTAAAAAATTGCCTTGCAGCAAAGTAAATCTTTGAATAACATTACACCCATCAATCAGCATTTTCACTGCAATATTTCAACGATGGTCAACATTTAGTGAAAGTAGAAACTTTTCTGACCTCACATGGCCCAAGGAATTTCGGGGATAAAATCAATGTTGGCAGCATTTAAGTCCTTAAACAAAATTTGATTTACAGTATAGAAATAAGGAACACGGCACCAAATCATTCCAAATGTACAGGTACTTAGTGTACATGAAGTTGAAGACTGTGCCGTATATGTAATTAAGGATTTTTCAAGAGGTTTTTTGAGAAATATAGGAAGTCTATGAACCCACCATATAACTCAAGAACGGCATTAGCACTTGGCAGAATTTTCATACACCAACACCACATAAACATCTCTGTTCAATATAAGAACTGCTCTTCCTCTGTCATTTCCTTCTACTCGAATGCGTGTAAAACACCCTTTTTGAGATCTGACTATCAAACTTTTCGGCATTCTGAAACTTTCTGGCCTGAGAGTTCTTTGGCTTACCTTGCCGTGCACCTGTGCCCCTACCTCTGCCATAGCCAATGTGGGCCGCAATGGAACTTTCCATGCTGTTGGTGACAGAATAATTGTACACTTGACTGCCCGAACCGGTCTGAGGTGTACCAACCCTGGCTGACATCTGAGCTGCCCGTGAAGGAGCAAGGGGCATCCGACGGAAAGTTTCCTCACTGCTCTCTTGACGTGACTGTGCTTGTGTAGATGTGTAGGAGGGTGGCTGAGCATAGGTAGCACCAGGGGGAATGTAAGGTTCTGTTGACGGTTCTTCTGATATTCTGTGTGCAGAAAAATGCAAGGGATTTTGATTAAAAAAGATTATATTATATTATATCATGTATGCAACTCTTTCCTCACAAAATTCTCTGAATTTTCTGCAGTTTGCAAATATTTTACTAGTTGTAACATAAATAATGCAAACACAGATAAAGTCGTACGTGCCTAAACACAAATTATTATGGTGCATAAAGAGAAAGTCCAAAGCAGCCAGTAGAGACTAGAGAGTAAAGAAAGACAACAGAACAAAAATGTTTTCTTGAGAATGGTTTTCTTTTCCATGCAATTTCTCAGATCATTGCCAACAATAACACTATGTTTATTTAGCTTAGACAATTTTCTGTTGCGTGTGACCATTCATAAAAGCGATGTTCTTAACAATTACCCCATTCCCTCATTCAGTCAAACCACTCCACCATCATTTGGACACACTTCTTTGCCTGCCTGCCTGCCTGCCTGCCTGCCTGCCTGCCCGCCTGTCTGTCTCACAATAACAAAATTACTCATACTCAGAAAGCCTTTCTTGAAAGACCTGAACAGACTAGTATGGAATGAAAGAAAGTGGAATGAAAGAAAGAAATCCAGTACTGACCTTTCTGGTTTGTTGTTGAATAAAGAAAAGCTTGAATTGGATGGGTCTGTAAAGCATAATAAGAATAAAAATTATGCAACGTATAAATAAAACACATATATGAGTATCTGCATCCTACTGCATTTTCAATCCACTGTGTAAAATACCAACTGACCTTCAGCCATTTGCGCATCACGAGACTGGCAGCAGTTGTGGCTAAATGCTATACCAGAAGTAACTTCCTAGTAATTAGCCGCTTTACTTCCAATTAGCCGCTTTACTTCCAATTAGCTACTTTCCTTCCAATTTTCAAGTTTACTAACACTCAACACTAGTCACTCAGTTCATGCAGCTTCTTGCTACTTTGCAAACCTTTTTTTCTAATCCTCTCCTATTCCTCTGTACCAATAAGTCTTTTAATTGATAATTCAGCAAAAATTAAAATAAAAAAAGCTCTCCATGTGGCTAAATGAGGCCAAACAAGGCTTCCACATGGCTGAAACAGGCTAGCATTGCCCATTTTTAATTTACTTTGTAGCTGTTTCCAAGTATGCTTGTTTACTAATACCTACAACCATACATAATCATTCACCCTTTTGGGTCGCACTCTCAAGCCATGGCAAATACAAGATTGTTCGTCCTGACTGGCTGATTTGGAAGGTCAGTTTTTTTTCAAGCAATTTATGATGGCACCATCAAAATTATTGTCTTTTCATTCTATTGCTGGCACTAATATGTTGAACTGGCTGTCAAAGCCTGGGGGGACTGGTTACATGCTCAACAGTCTTTATACCTCGAAAAAATACAGGTTACATTATTTTGACAGATCCTTTCTTCTCATTTCTCACTGAGCTCAAGTAATTCTTTTAATGAGAATCTGGCTGCAAATCAGTCTGATCTGTAGTAGTGTAGTTGTATACTGAAATAATAATTACAAAGCATGAACTCATTCTTTCAAGATTTTGTTCATTACTCTTTAAAAGAGCAATGAATGAAACCGTATCTGTGCTAACACCAATTAAAATTTTGTCACTCTAATCTAAAATCCATTTGATGAGGGCAAATGTTAAGAAATGGGTTAAAACTTCTATCCCTTTCACTGATAGCTTTCATAACATGAAAGCTATCAGTGTTAAACAAGATTACAGTTTGCTGATGCCAGCAGCTGTCTCTAGTGGAAAGATGAGCCTTTCAAGTTGTACAAAAGGTCATGATCTTTTCCATGTGATGAAGAAGGGAGACTTGGAAAAAAGGGCATTCCAGTGAGTTACCCTGATAACTTTTCATAACAAACTGTCTCAGACCAGTTCTTTTGAAATAGTTCAAATGCAACATAATGGCATTTTGAACCCTTAAATGTCAGGTGGGCAGTAGCTACTAAAATTTGTGTAATGGATGAGCAAAATATCCCTGGATATGAAATCCTAAATTAAGCTAAATGTATCTTACTGAAAGAACCATATGATATAAGAAAAAAGGCAATCAACACTAAATCCAGACTTACCTTCGTCCCAGTTTTCGATTGTCTCTTCCACATAATGTGACCTTATTGAAGGCCCTTCTACATCACCAGTGAGGCTCTTGTTTCCCGCTGCTTTCCCTGCGGAAATACAAACATCCAAAACCTCATTTTCCATTATATACAAAAACTCAAACTGATACTTGTGTGTAGAAGACAGTGAGGTCAGTGTAGAGAGATAAGATATATATCTGCTTGAGAGAGGGGGAAGAGATGATAAAGAAGACTGGAGAAGGAATTTTCAGCTAGATAAGATGTAATGTAATACAGTCTACTCCGCTTAATCGCCCTTCCTCGGGATCACGGAAAAAGTGGGCGATTAAGCAGAGTATCAATTAAGCGGAGAAGGTAATTTCGGCCATATTTTTGGTAATGGGGTTAAATTTCTTTGATGTTGTGGTTTGATGTCGTGCATTGATGCCTTCTCGTCGTCAGACTCAGAACAGACTCAAGTTTGATGGTGATCGACCACTTATCCACATGACACGTTCTCTGATCTAGCCGAAATCCACCAGACAGGCGCAATACGATGTTTACATTCTCTGCCTCGCTGAGAAGACGTGGGGGGAGAAGACTATACGGTTTTCGGCTCATTAGCATGATCGGACAGGCGACGGTGGTGATGCGTAGTGCGGGACGAAGGGGGAGGGGGAGTTTAAGAAGAAAGGCTTATCACAATTATTTCGACGTGGCAGCTTTTACTCAGTCAACCTGTCTGCCATCTGTCGCGCAGTTAAATCATCTGTGTACATATTTGTTTGTCAACAACTGTAATCCTTCAACCGCTGATCTTTGAATTCACAGGCACTGAAGAGTGGTCGATTATCAGGAGTGAGAGGCGATTATCCAGTAACTTTTATATAGAAAAAAATTCGGTTCCCTGGGAAACGAGGTGATTAAGCGGAAAAGGCCTTTAAGCGGAGGGCAATTAAGCGGAGTCAACTGTATGTTGCTCCCAATGCAAGTGGAAATAGGAAAGGGATTCCCAAAGTACAACGGCAATTCCCGATGTGAACTGATATCTTCATTATGAAGGAGAGATATGATAATTGATATTTATGTGCTTATGGGGGAAGGGGTGGGCATAGGGAAGAAGAATTTTCAGTAAGAAGTAATAATATGTTGCTTTCAGTGAATGCGAGTGTGGAAACTTGAAGGGAATTACCATTAAGTACAGGAAGAATTCCCAATATGACTAAGATAGAACTTCTATCAGGCAGTACATTTATAGAGTCAGAGAGTATACGTCTCACTCAGAGTTTACTCCCTTCATTTTTACCACACAAAACACATGTAGACAGCACATAATCTGAAAAACTCTTACTCTTGTAACACACATACAGCGGTTTACATTACACAGGCTTCTCATGGGTTTTCAGCTGAGCGAAGTTGATGGTGGGCTGGAATGGAGGGAGGAGGTGAAGGGGATGTTGAGAGCAGGGAAGGGACTTCTGCTGATCCTCAGAATACCACAGTCTCATAAAAATGTCTAATAAAAAAAAAATATTCTTATCTGCTCAAGACCAGTTTGTCCCGGTCAGACGGGTAAGTACCACGAATGACGGTGATTACATTTTGAGATGGGATATTCCCAAAACTATAGCGGGAATTCCCAAACCTTTAAATAAAACTGAAACATGTACCTGTATGCCGCTTTACTGCACTTTATCATCTGATAAGGTACACACTGCATTCTATTTGCTGACACATTTAGGCCTTTTTAATACCAACAAATTATGGCCATTTAAACAAACTGAACGTTCAGTGGAAGAAAGCTTAGAAATTCCCCACGCTTAGGTCATCTCTATTTTAAGACTGAAGACCTACTTTTTGTAGAAAGATAAATAGAGGGCATGTCGGCCCTGAGCTCAAATGATCCAGGTACACTGCCTAACTGTAATGTCATCAGATTATATCCAGATCAGTGGTTACCAAGACAATCAGCAATGTGGATACCTCCAAAATGTAACAAAATACTCCCATTGATTTTCTGCTGTTTATGAAACAACGCTGTTGAAGCACAACTCTTTCAGATTTCTTGAGTCTACCAGTGACGTGACTTAACCGTTTCAGCGCTTTCTACCAACTACACAATCGTGCAATTCACCATTAAATTTCAAAATCTCCCCCATACGTCTCCCCCGCAAATACCTTAAAGGTGCACCAATTTTCCCTTTTTTCCAACACTCCATTTGCATTTCTTGAAAAAAATCTAAAATCCCTCTAAAATCTTACAAGTCCCCCCCTCAAATTCACAACAAGAAGGGAATATCTCCCCCAATTCATATGATCTGGAGAAAATGCTAGCTTGTTTTCACTCTCAACAAACAACACGATGTCTAAATGCTTCTCTTATCTTATCAAGTCCACACAGTTTTTATGTTATGTCTTTATGTTAGTCCCATGATAATTCATCATGATGTAGGCCACAGCAGAAGAATACATGGAGTTCTAAACTTCTTTGTCCTCTGTACCTCATAACCAAAGAAGCAAGCAAGTGCTTCTTAACAGAATGTGGGATTGGTCCAGAGTCATTTTATTATAAGTTTAACAACTTTACTGGACATGCCCTGGTCATATTGGATGGTATATGGGCGGTCAAAATAACTTTTCAGAGTTAAAAAGGCTGTATTTTAACACTGACGTAATACTGCACCTTGGTAATGAAGATAATTCTGGTTATAAACAATCCTGAGTATTTAGTACGGAAAAAATTGAAAAAATATATCTTTCTTATACAAACATATTTTCATACTGGTCTCAAGAGCCACTATTTTATTTTATCCACCTACTATTACCTAAAAGGGACTTAGTACTTTATTAATGCATTACCAGACATGACAGCTTATGACAGCTCAATAGACTCACTTCAGTATTAATTATTAATTCGGTTCCGTTAAATTTTCTGATTTTCAGTGCGGATGAAATATGAATCCTAATGATGTATTTTCAGATACATCTGATCCACAAACTGACAGGCTCTTTCAAATCAAAGTGAGAATTGCTATCATATCTTGCCAACAGTTCATAACAAATTCACTGGACTGCACAGCTGGGAAGAAACTTATGTTCCCCATTACTTTCACAAAAAGTCTTTACGTCTGTTACAATTCAGATAATTCTATTCGCATATTTTGATAGCACTACTGTTAATTTAACATTTTACACCTACCTCTTATCCCACTAAATGACTATAAACCTACAAGAAATTAAAGAGAAAAAAACTACACTTGTAGGCTGGTGAGACAACTCAATAAACTGTTGCCTGGGACTGCCTACAGTTGTGTCCGTGGCAGTGCTGAACAAGAAATGAAAGGAAAAATTAGCATGCATATGAATTCTGAGGCTGCTGTATAAAACACTGAGGAAGGCATTCATTCATTTCTTTATTGTTTTTAAATTTGGTTTTTAACCTTTGTTTCTTTGTTCTTTGTTTTTGGTTTTTTTTCTGCTTATGTATAAATTTTGCTCTACTATACATTCTGTTGTATTTTCTTCTTCTTTTTTTTACCTATTGTATGGTTGTTACTTGCATTTTGATAACATATTTATTATCTATAAACTGCACAGCAAATTTATAGACAGGTACAATAATCAGTGTGCACAGAATTTACCGATAGTCTGAGATTAAAAAAAAAAAAAGAAGCTAGTAAGCATATAAACCTATAAACTTCAAACCTGATAGCCCAGTGTGGATCATGTCTTTTTTGTGATACTGATATTCTTGAGCTGAAGTATTAACAAACTGATGGCTGAAGACAGCCTGTCCCATTTTTCCCACTTTATTTGCCTTGCAAGGAATCTCCATCCTGAAGTTCTCAGGCATGTGGAAATACCATCTTACCCCATCTGCACTTCCACCTTTCCACTGGTCTACACACTATTATTTGTTTATGACCAATTTTTTGGGAGGAATTCCATATGTGTGCCAGAAAGATTTCCTCAAGCAACACACCGAACCAACAACATACCCTAACCCTAACCTTAACCCTAATCCAGTGTCAGGGTTAGGGCTAGAGTAAGGTTAGGGTTAGGGTTAGGGTATGTTGCTGGTTCGATGTGTTCCATGCGGAAATCTTTCTGGCACACATATGGAATTCCTCCCAATTTTTTTGTTCTAAGATGAGATGAGAGTTAACTCACATTGCATTTCCCTGTCTAGTAAATACTTGCTGGGACACTGACTGTGGTGATGGGCAAGTTCTGGCTTGGGAACAACATGAGTATTATCGAACTTGCATTTTGACATCTTGTAGCCAGGATGATTCTGGAAATGCATGGTAAATTTATTAACTTCACAAGAAAAACACCTTACTGACAATGAGTTACCTCAAATAATAAAATGCTTGAAGAAGACCTTTTCAGATTGAAAATTCGTCATACTATTTAAATATTAACTCTTGTTGCATGAGGCACTTCCGATCCAGCCTCCCACTGGCTGTGTGACCACTGTTACGAATAATGACCACTGCATGTATTATCTGCTGGCCAGCCAGCTGACTCTGGGTTGCAATTTCTACCGTCATACCCTGCGCTCAGCAAGACAATGCAAAATATTCTAACATAGTGAGTGGACAACAAAATAAATTCGATCACTGCATCACAAGGGTTAAATCTGTTTTATATTTTACATATCTATGAAAAAAATTTTTTTGTCTAACATTTCCTAAATTTTAAATTCTCACATGACGATATAGTTACAAAATGAGTGTATCATCAAATCATACAAAACAGGGATGGCAGCAGCCAGTGTAAAAAATTTACAACACCTCGATTCAGTCCTCTTACAGCAAGAATGCTAATAAGAGTCGGGAGGAATTCCATATGCGTGCCCGAAAGATTTCCTCAAGCAACACACCAAACCAACAACATACCCTAACCCTAATCATAACCCTAACCCAGTGTCAGGGTTAGGGTTAG
>JAWQUT010000597.1:185499-236545 GCA_033807755.1 Ellobium chinense | reverse complement strand
CCAATCGTCCAACTTTTTCACGGAGTCTAATGCATTCGTCTATGATGCCTTTCGGTGCGCTAGGTATTCTTTCGCCGCTGGTGCGTTGCCTGCCTGCCCATTTGTAAAATGGGGTGTTACTCTTGTAATGTTATAAATATGTTATATTTGCACCCAAATTGTTGTATCTCCTATAACCTGAAAATAAAGTCCCGTTCCTTTCAGCTCTTAAAAATTTCCAGTTCACCTCGTAGATTCCCTTGCTGGTCGACGAATAGCGACAACGATTCTGACATTTCGCCCAATAAAACATGAGTTTGCAGGTACGGTTATTCCCGGTAGTCTATATCATGTTCCAGTTTCTAATGTCTTATCGGGGCAGTCATATCGGTCTTTTCCGATAGTCAGTGGCACTGACTCAATTTAAGGCGTATGCTTCAGACAGGACGCACCTCTCATGTAAGGATAAACATTCTAATTTTGTTTATCAACATGACAGAACAGTCTGGGTTACAAAGTAAGTTTTCTTCAGTTTTTGCTGTAGTTGTCACCATAACAACGACATAATGACGTCGGTGTGGGCTACGTTTGTTTGGATCCTGCAATTTAACAATATTATGGGAAGCCACACTCCTTCCTTAGCAAAGGAAATATCAATCTCTAGGCAAGCCAAGATGCCTGCGACTAGTGCGGAAGAGACCAAAAAAAAAACCCCTGCACTGACTTGTGAGTGGTACTTGCTACACTTAGACTATGTCTTTGCCTCATTCATTAGCATATAGACCATCGTTGGTTCTTGCCACATCTGCCTCCAACATGAGCCATTGATAAACGTTCCACTAACAAATTTGAAACTATAGATGGTCCCCCCTCCCCCCCATTGTTGCCGAAATTTTTCTTTCGGCTTTGTACAAGAGAAGACACGTTTTCAACAAACCTCTAGTAGCTAAGCACCCTTCTTCATTGTGACTGGTGCACATCAACAGCGTACCTTATGCTAAGGGCTGGCCACAGAACACAAGGAAGGGGAGTGGCTTCCAATGTTGTCAGGTTGCAGGGACCAAACAAACACAACCCTGTAGTTTCCACGATGACCGTGGCCTCATCTTTGGGTGGCTTGAGGGACCTCTGATCTGGAAACATTCATAAACTCCCGAGAACACAACTCCTTCCCCTTCCCCCAACTCCCTATCCCCACCCCTTCGTTCGAACACTCAAATGCGTTCTGCGCACTAGATGAGACTACCTATGACCTTGACCTACATAGTGTTAGCTCAACAAGAGTGGACTTAATAGACTGCCAGGAGTTTGGCTTCAGCACATAGAACATTGAAGTACCTATCACAGATATCACTAACGTTACACTCTTTAACTGATAGATAGATAGATAGATAGATAGATAGATAGATAGATAGATAGATAGATAGATAGATAGATAGATAGATAGATAGATAGATAGATAGATGATTGATAGATAGATAGATAGATAGATAGATAGATAGATAGATAGATAGATAGATAGATAGATAGATAGATAGATAGATATCCCTAGCCACACTAAAATTTGTTGATTTCCACTCCAGACAAGCCCAAACCTTTTCATGACATTTTACTCAAAGCAGGTTTGTAGTTTTTCGATGTACCATGGCTACGAACCAACCAAGCAAGCAAGCAAACAAGCAAGCAAGCAAGCAAGCGAGCAGGCTAGCCAGCCAGCCAGTCAGCCAACCAATTCATTAAAATATACATGTTTAGAGCTATGGGTCATATTTTTGTTTTCTTTCCTTGTGTATGATTTGGAAGAAAAGACGAACCTTGAAAAACAATACCTAAAGGATATAGCTTTGGGCTTTGGGAGACACAGGCAGGCTTTTCAACGTACCAGAGGATCCTAGTTTTCTCATAGATAAATTTTATACGGGCATCCATCTCTAGGTTTGGGGGTATGTTAATANTAGATAGATAGATAGATAGATAGATAGATAGATAGATAGATAGATAGATAGATAGATAGATAGATAGATAGATAGATAGATAGATAGATAGATAGATATCCAGAGCCACACTAAAATTTGTTGATTTCCATTCCAGACATGCCCAAACCTTTTCATGACATTTTACTCAAAGCAAGTTTGTAGTTTTTCGATGTACCATGGCTACAAACCAACCAAGCAAGCAAGCAAACAAGCAAGCAAGCGAGCAGGCTAGCCAGCCAGCCAGTCAGCCAGCCAATTCATTAAAATATACATGTTTAGAACTATGGGTCATATTGTGTGTGTGGGGGAGGGGGGGGGATTTTTGTTTTCTTTCTTTGTGTATGATTTGGAAGAAAAGACGAACTTTGAAAAACAATACCTAAAAGATATCGCTTTGGGAGACACAGGCAGGCTTTTGACGTACCAGAGGATCCTATTTTTCTTACAGATAAATTTTATATGGGGCATCCATCTCTAGGGTTTGGGGGTATGTTAATAAATCTATTATACACATAATATGATTGTTACACAACAGACCTAAACGCTCCATGTTTTATTCACAGACCTAGACCTATTTAATGTAAAGACTTCATACAGTATACCAGGTGTGAACTGAAAGTGTTTGAGCAAACTGAAACTGGCACTGCCTTTTGGGGGTTTCTTTAATATCAATAGTAATGGCTAAACTGAAACTGTAGAAACATAAAATATATCAAAACATTTGTGAGAGGTCTGCGTATTAGTGTACATATTAAAGCTGGTTATTCAAGGGCAGCCGGAGCTAAACAATATTAATTTATCATTATTCGGTTCATTGAATTTGTGGCGCTATTAAGTTTGACTAAGTTTGGGAGCTACATGAATAGTCGTGATCGTTGTCGTCCACTTGTCCGTGAATGATAAAAACTGTAACCGTAAAAGTAAGAAATCGAAAAAAAAATAAAGAATCACTGATTAAACAAAATATGGACTAGACTATTAATTGTGATATGGTTTAAAAAGTCAAAAAAAATATGCCATAATGTTTTGTTTGTAGATGAATTTGTTACATCTTGAAATAATAATAAGTCTGTACTGACTGTAAATGTTTTTAAGTTTTTAAATATCCGATATATTTTCTACTGCGCTTGTTTAGGGCACACCCCATTGAATGACATTGTACGGACTACGAACCGTTTACCAGTTTACAGCAAGCCTAGAGGGCCACAGGGTTTGTGTGAAACGTTCTTGTAGACTATAAAGTGGGCAGGCTGGATCTGTATTAGTTCAGCTGACGGACGGAGATGACATGCCTGTCTGTCGCTTTTACCTCGAAAATCGTTGCCGGTTTGGGGATAGCTGTAGATACGAGCACCCAAGAGGTGAGTTAACATTCCCGTTCGTACGCAATTAAAACTCTAGTCAGTAGTCAGTAACATTTGTCCCCATGTGAAGGTTAAGACTAATTTATGATCCATGTAGGCCTAGATCTATATCCCTAACATTTGCTTGTGAGAAGTTAGACTTGTCGACAGTCCACAGGCTTTACTGCAAATTCGGCTAACTCCTGGGACTCAGTGGGACAGGACCGCTCTTGCATTGATGCAGTTTATGGCTGTTCATTTAGTCATTGGTTTCACCACACTGGTTTCTGTTATTATCCCGCAAATTCTAGTTTTGCCCATTGTGGTTTCTGGTGTGGCCTCACATGAAATGTCAGTCCTCAGCCTTGTTTCACTTTTAGCCCAGACAGTGTTTCCCACCCAAAATTTTCCTCCCTGCAGTCAGGTGCAGTTCAGTTCTTGAAGTTGTTGTCATGGAATTTCTGTACATGAATAGGAACTATGATTGGATATTTTGCATGTGTGTTATTTTCATGATAGTTGATATCCTTTTCATGCCTTTTTTGTGTTTATTTTCCTTTTGTTGTTTTATATCAAACAGGTGGTGCTCAGCAGAACTTGTTTGGAGGACCCCCCCGTGACAACTCATGGCAAGGTGGCGGAGGTCAGAGAGTCACCTTCCGAGACAGCTTTGGAGCTGGTGGACAGGGTGGCAACAATCAGTACAAGTGGGTCGCCAACCAACAGGGTAATCAAGCACAAGGAATTCAACAACCATCTGTTTTAGAACTTGTGTAAGTACAGTGGAACCCGCTTAAGGGGGATGGCTCCTTTCCCGACGAATCGTCCCCCTAAGCGGGTGTCTCGCTTAGGCGGACTATCCACTATAAAGTGATTTCTTAGATAGTTTGTGCGTTTCATTCAAGTTAAGGGATAATCATTACTTATTGCTAGTGAGGTGTGACAATGGAGTCAGATTTAGATTGTTTCTGTACTGTTTAAAATATACTTATTGCAGTCTAACTGCATTTTCAGTCGGCCTAGTGTTGTGCAATAGTGCAGGTAAGGCTCTTAAGTGTCAATCATTGCCCAAGCTGACGAAAGGATAAAGTGTGGCTGACAGGGGGCGGGGGTAACGTAATCTTGATCCATTGATGCTTGCATGGGTTAAATGACCAGCGGCTAGGATGTCCGCTATGATTCATCCATGCGTGCGCCGAAGGGTCAGTTGCCTGACAGGAGGCTATGGGGACAATCACTTCTCATGTAACGTTAAGGGAGCAATCAGGACCATCGGTACAAGCTTCTTTGTAGCTCTCAGGTTTTCAGCTGATGGACAAAGGTAAACAAGTACTGAGACACAGCACGATCGTGACAATTTGCAGCATTCATGTCAAAAACAGCGTATATATTTCGGAGATCTGGCTCCAAGTCGTCTTGCTTAAATGGGGTGCCATCCGCTCACATGTATAGATTTAAATAGCAAAAAATTCCGTTCCCCAGGCATTCGTCTCCCTTAAGGGGGCATCCCGCTTAAGCGTTTCCCACTTAAGCAGGTTCCATTTTATGTAGTGCTTCCTGCTCTCCCACAGTTGAATTCTCCTAGATTTCAATGCACAGCCAGATGACTTAAAGTTAAAGATAATCTTAAAGAACAGCATGTACTTCAAAGTAATGCACTGGTCAGTATTAAAGATTTCAGTCCCATTTGCAGAAGATTCCATGCATTTTCCAGTCACAAAGGATGAAAGTACAACTGTATATCAAAATCACTCTCTTTGTAGAAACGCAAGAAGTGCAGTTCATCATTCATGACTGAAAATTACCTGAAGGGACTGGGAAGCCAGTCAAAGATATGATGTGTTAGCTAAAATACGTTTGTTAACAAGACACAATAAAGACATTGAAAGACTTTTGTAAGAACATATTTGAATTTTTTCTTGTTCACAGGACATAGGAGCACTCTCTCTCCCGTCCTGTCTCTCTTGTGTCTTCACCCCTCTTCTTTTCTTTAAATCACATTTTCCTCCTTGCTTCAAGAACTCTTAACCCTGTCAACCCCTTGACTTTCATAGGCTATGTGGGTGCTGGTTACGACTGTTTATCTGACTGAACCTCCACATCAGTGATAATCAGGTCACTGGGTATTATGGCCATCACAGACAACTGAACTTTGTAGGGAAAGCATATTGAGAATGGGTTTTATGCTTAGATTGATATGTACAGAGAAGTTTTAATGACAGAAAAAGAAAGTTTTTTGGACATATTATAATTACTCAACAGAGATGCCCTACCAAGAGATATGGAGACGTGGGAGAAGTCAAAGATGTGGCCATTTTCATGTGTTGCTGTTGAGAAGGAGCTTCCCTCTCTTCCTGGTAAATATTTTGCCAGTCTGTAATGTGTGTTTCTATCATGTAAATCCATGTATTGAACTTACACAGTTTCTCACTCACTCTCTGTGAGTTGAATATTTGTGTTGAAGTAGTTTGGGTCTTGCATATTTGGGATGGCTTTGTTTTCAACAGACTGTCCCAATTACACAGATATCCTGAATGATACAATTTCTTTAAATGGAGTGGATTCCATGCAGATGGAGGGATAAATTATTCAACTGCTAATGAGATGAGCCAAATAGAGGAACATTTCTTGATATATTATGGTCTAACTGCTAATTCAATGAACTGTTATAATTTGGTGACTTCTCTAAAAGAAGTATAAGTTCCTAGATTTGAGGAAATACAGGCAAACTTGGAAAAACAAGAGAAGAGAACATGAAATTTCTAAAATCCATAATGCCAAGGTATTTCGCCACTTCCTATCATGTGATCAAACCATTGTCGATTATATTTATATGATCTTAAAATCTGGCAGAGATAAAGAGATAAGCAACAGTATGGACAAAAGTGTTAACAGCTTTGTAAGCACAAAATGTGATCTTCTGTTGAATTTGTGATGTTGCACTATAGGCCTATATATTTTTTCATAGCTGGAAGTTTTTATGTTATGGTATAAAAGCCTTCTTGAGATAGAAACATTTTAGCTCAGTGTTACTGTGTGTTGAAAAATGCGTGTCTAAAATTGCGGAAAATAAGAGAGTTGGAATAGAGGAATGTCTTCTTTTCTAAAATTTGGCAGCTCTGCGCTGTTTTCACTACTTTGTTTTTCTGCATTTCAGAATTTCATGATGTTTCTGCTGAGGAGTTGAGGTTTGAAGCTTACGAAGCCATGAAATCTGGGAACATGCTACCCTATGTAAGCTTTTACATACACTTATCACTTTCTGTTTTAACCTCTGTCTGCTTTGCGTCTTCTCAATCCTTTCTTTACAGCATGTTTTTCAAGTCCTGATGTTATCAAATAACCATGGGTTTGTTAGCCTGTATGTGGGAATTCACTGAAAAGTAGATGGCTTCAGAAAAGAGTCATGGTGGGTTTATTCCAAGTAATAACACTCAAATTAAGACTTTTCTGAAAGAATTGTGGACTTGCAATTAGAATGTTATTGATACTGTCTTTTAACCCCTTCATTGTAGATGACATAAGTATGTATGTTCTTGCCTATACCAATAATAACCTGTGACCTTCCCATTGATTGTGTGGCTTAGGGATGTTGGCAGTTTCAGTGTCGGTGCTTAAAGTAGTGAAAAGGTTAAATATTGGCAAGCAGTGCTGCTTTCCAGAAAACAAAACATGTATGTGGTTTGTCCATTCCAGCTATCTAGTACAGTTGTCAGGTACACTGATCAAGTAAACAGTACTGTGGTTTTGAGCAGTTGGCGTTCGTGATAAGAAAAAAAATCCCATGAATTAAAAAAAAACACTCAGCTAAGTTCAACAAATTTACCTTTGTTAGGCTTATGATGATTCTCATTTTATTATTCTTTCACAGACCCAGAAGTTCCAGTCTCTGATCAATGAATTTAGAAACAAGCGCATGCAGCTGAAACATATGACCATGGACTTGAAATCAAAACTGGTAAGTTTACCCGATTTTCATGGAGTGATTCAACATGCGGAGTTCATGCTTACTTCAACATGGATTACTGAGGTGTTTGTCGATGATGGTGCAATGTGTCATTGTTGGTGTTCGGATTTCCACCTGCAGCCTTATATCATCATACCGTAATGTGAATAAGGCTCTTATTGAAACACATGTGGCTATTTGGTCATCGAAAAATCTGAAAGTATGCCAGAAATTCATTATATGGTCTGAGGAAATACACTATTTGGTTTTTATTTGTGTTATTTGGTCTTTGGTTTATCATTCTTTATTATAAAGTATAAATCCAAGTCACCTGGCTGGTTTTTGAGCGCAAATAGGCTGTGACCTTTGACCTGCTATGTCATGGCTGCGAGCATGTTAGAGGTCAGGGAAGAGAGGCCCTCACCATGTAGGTGGGTTGAAGCTTATATGCACACTCATTAGTATTACTACATACTTGGTCGGTGAAGCACTCGGGAGAGGGTACAGAGCAGTTTTAAGAAATAAAGGGACCCCTAAAAGCTGGGTTTTGATGGGCTAGATTGATTTCGAATTTCCACGGTCAAAACAGATGTTATGCTGATTTTTTTGAATGTAGTAGTTTTCACGTTCAGTCTTTACTTTACACCTCATGCCAGCCAGCAGCACAAAGCAGTGTGTTGATAACTATTGTATATTACTTCATTTACAAGTTAAGAGGTCCAAAAGATTGATCACATTTTAGTATTATATTAAAATGTTAAGAGCTATAACTGATTGCCTTTGTGTTGATGAAGGTTGGTATATATTGCTGTATTACAGGTCACCATCACTGAAGAGGCCAGGAAAAAGAAAGTTTCTCAGTAAGTACTAGAATGTAGTGGAGATTTCTCAACTCACTGAAGACTAGCGATGTGTACACACATCCTCTACAATGTGATGTACACACATCCTCCACAATGTGATGTACACACATCCTCCACAATGTGGTGTACACACATCCTCTACAATGTGGTGTACACACATCCTCCACAATGTGATGTACACACATCCTCCACAATGTGATGGTTAAGAACTAACACTAAAGCATGCTGTGATGTCATCTCCCTTGCACATGGCTGAGTTCAAACTGTGAAACAAGATGTCCTGCATATTCGCTCAACCAGTCCATCCCTCTCATGCTTTATGTCATAGATTATTATTTGAAAGGGTATAATTTTTGTATGACAATTCCATGTCATTTAAAAACTGTCCAGTCTTCAGCAAATTAACTCAACCCTTTATTTACTGCACCATATCACCTGTCATGTCCTGTCCCCAACATTTACTGCCTTGCCAGCTATCATCAATTAATTTTCCTGCTCAGTATTAATTTTGTGTGTGTGTGTGATGTCTTAATCGATTTAGACATAGTTGTGCTCCTTTACATGGTATATAGAATAAGGAGTACCAAGACTAGTAATTAAAGAGTTATGGCACGCAGGAAAAAAGTTTGAAAATGCAATCATTTGTAATTTTTAGAATGTCATTTTGTCTGCTTTCTGTTTCTGTTGCTGACCAGTGTAGCAGATAGATCCATATATACCATGGTCATGGTAACTGAATTGAGATCTTCTTTTGTGCATAGTTAAGCCATATAAATCTGGCGTAACAGTGATGAAGCTGTTTTGGAAAGCATTGGAGGGCATTATTATATAAGAATGGAAATGAAAATGGAAGATGAAATTATACATTTCCCCTGCTCCACCCCCCTTCCCTCCAGGTGCTAAAAATTTTGTAAATACGAAGCCAAGCCGTTTTGATTTCCTTTAATAGCTCAGAGAGAATTGTTGCTTTTTTTTTTTTTCCCTTTCCTGCATGTTTATTGTACCTGATTCACTCAGGCTGCTGAATGGCAAATGAATCTTTAGACTGGATTTCTTCATATTATATTTTACTGATGTCTGATTGCTTATGAACTAAAGTTTGATGGAGATACATTTCTCTAAAATATACACATACTTTGCTGATATTTGAAGGGATGGAAGATTTTCATGGGAGATTATCCTCACTATTCAGGAATTTCTAAGGTGGGAGAATTAATATGATCTTGCATATAGAGAAATATTGCAGCACTCTCTGAATCATTTGTTACCTTCTTCTGTTCCTTCAGACTAGGCTCAGCTGGTTCTTCCACGTTTGGCTCCACACAACCAGCACAAAGTTTGTTTGGCCAGGGTTCTAGTCTGACAAGTTCCAGTGTATTTGGACAATCCAGCAGTGGTATGGGTAGTGGCAACAGTGGATTGTTTGGTAAACCAACATCCTCAACTCCGTTTGGCAGCTCTCCTCTCTCTGGAGGTCTTTTCGGGTCCGGATCAGCATCGACGATGGCATCAGGAACCTCTGGGTCAGCTTTTGGTAATCAAGGATCAGCCTTGTTCGGGAAACCTGCTGGAGCCGGCAGTGTCTTTGGTAATCAGCCGCAGACACAAACCCCTCAGGTCACAAATCCATTTGGGCTTGCCAACCCAAGCAGTCCTTCATCAAGCTCGGGATTGTTTGGCCAGACTGCCAACCAGGGACAACCAGCTCCTGGGTTGTTCAGCAGTGGATCAGCCACGGCAGCCAGCCAACAAAGCCCATTTGGCAGTGCAGTACCCTCATCAAGCCAAGGCTTATTTGGAAAACCTGCTCCAGGCTTCGGAGATGCTGGCAGTACACCATCCGTGTTTGGAAACAGCAGTGCAGCCACTACACAGACAGCCACAGCCTTTGGGGGCCCACCTCCATCCATATTTGGAAATGCTGCAGCAGGGCAGAGTCAGCAACCAGCTACATTGTTTGGAAAGCCTGTAGTGTCCGCAGGTCCAGCACCCTCCCAGAATCCATTTGGTAGTATGAACCCAGCTCAAGGACAGCCACAAGGTCAGGTGTCAGGTCTGTTTGGGAGAGGACCACCTGCCCAGGGGGCCAGTTTTGCATCTCCATCGCCGTTTGGCAGCTCTACATCTGGTGCTGGGGCATCAGCATCCATAGTATACTCAAACCTTTACACTCCACTCGCAGACTTGACTGACTTCGAGAAAGAAGCTTTCAGTGCCAAGGCCTTTGAGCTTGGCAAGATCCCATTGAGACCCCCACCAAAAGAAATGATTAATGCTTAACTTATTCTGTGACTTTCCATTTAATGAAATATGTATCGTCTGTGCTTTCATATTGACTGTATTCCAGAAACGAGATCCTGACTGACTGATCTGGATATATTTATTGTCCCCTAAGGTAAGTGACCCTGTTCAGAGAGACAAGTTAGATCAATGCAGATGTTGATATCATTTTGAGGGATGCCACTTTCCCGAGAATTCTCAGAAATCTGAGAATATCGACAGCTCCGAGAATGCCATCCGAGGTCCATCCAAAAACCCGTGATGACTCGGAAATAGGAGATTCCAAAGATCCGAAAGTTTATCAGAAGTTTTGGTACAGCCACCATACAGGTAGATCAGCATTCACAATAGGCATCAGTCTTTCAATACGGCCAGCGTATGGCTAGACAGATTGGAATAAATAAAAGGTCACTTCCAGCCATAGTAAACGCATTCCGTAAATTCCGAAGTGTCGTGGAAGTGGTATTTTGGTTTTGAAAACTCATTTGGAGAATGGAAACCATACGAGACACAAATTCGGCTTGATGCTTTTCAATGCACGCTTTCTTCTGCGGAAGTTGCCTTGTAGGTTCGGCAGCAGTAGGACTGACTAATCGCCTGTCGCTCTTGCTCGACTTGCTCGGGCAGTATGTGGATTAGGCTGGTCGACTTCTCTGAACACGTAGATTGACGTTGATTTGCGGAGGTAGTCTGAATCAAGATTGAAAATGCGAGAGATCTGAGCGGCAAAAAATTTTATGGACATCCTAGTAATATCTAGGGACTTTCCAAATGAAGCTTTCTCATATCAAATCACCGCCCAAGCACTTGGAGAAACAAGATTTTGAAGCAGCCTGTCCTAACCTTGTTGTTTACAATCAGTTTCTGACATTGACGAAGAACATGTTTGAATGACTAATCAGAAGAATCAAACTGTGTGTTGAGTTCTTTCAAACAGTCTTAGTCTTTCTGTTGCCTGATCTATGATAGTTAGGGATTGACAAGCCTGCTTTCAATTTATCAACTGTATAAAGTAGTAGTAAATTTATGCGTCTTCATTTTTTAAAAAGATAGCTGTATTGTTTAAGATAGCTTTATTTAGAGATTAAACATGATGTGGCTCTTTGAAAGTAGAGGTTTCAGATTAGAGATACCAAGTTCTCATGATTTCCTGTGAAGCCGCAAAAGTTTCAGAGAATTTTATGAAAAGTGAATGGCATCCCTGCATTTTGTTCAGGTTGTCAGATCAGTTCTGATAAGAGTAATAGAGTTCATCTACAAGCTGAAAACTTCAAGGCCCGATATACTTCTCAGGGAATGAGGTCACCATGAGGTCACTTCATGGGATTGAAAGATAGCTGGAGGTCCCATGTTTCCATGAACATCATTTATCTTGAGTGCAATGTGATACACCAATTTAGATGAGACAATTGCGTTTAAATGACGTAATGTCTGTCTCTTGAATGATTTGCCCCCTTCTTCCCAAGTTCATGAATGATTTAACAGCTCATTCTATTGAGAGTGAAGACTACATAATGTGCTAAAGATATAAATAAAAATACCACATAATTGAAACAAATATGCACTTGCCAGTATCTGACTCCATTCAATCCCAACTCAACAGAAATATGAAAAATTGCAGTTAAGCTTAAAGTGAGGTTAAACAGATTGTTATTACATGGAGTCAGCCAATTCTTCAATTCCAATTTCCCAGTTATTAAAAGTGCATTGTGTCTTTGAGTAAGAATCATATGACTGGCCGTAACTTTTTGACCGTAACTCCACATGTGTTTATATTTATCATTACTCATGACAGTAACATACATTTATTTTTACAAACTGTGTCAGTGTCAATAAATGCATGTCTCAGAATTGCTCATGTTTTAGAAGACTGTTTTGTTGATAATGATTCATTTTGTTCCTCACTGTTAAAGTAATGGATTTTTGTCAATCATTCAGTCATGGTGTAAGTCTGTAAAACTGAATACGCTTGAACACACTTCATATGAAACTCATGGAACCTGCAACACCTTTATATAGTATTTTAGATTATCAACAATAAGGAAAATTAAGGGTCACTGTTTCAGTCTAGTTTGTAGCACAGCAACCAAGATTGTGCATCCTGAATCATGCTGCAATTGGTTAATAATGAATAACAGGCCTTGTCTGGTCTTTGTTGAGTGAGGTTCTTAGGATGAGGCTGATTTATTGTAAGTCAGAAAGAGACTATGACTTAATGTGAAAAAAAAATGGGTGGATATTTAGAAGTGCTATGCAGTAAGCATATTTCTCAGATAAATGTTTGTCGCATTCTGTAGTAAATATAATATAGGAAATGTTTCATAATGTCGCTATTTTCATACTAAGTGTTAATGTAAGGAACAAGTTTGAGTATATCTCTGAACAAAAGCTTTACATGATAGATCCTCTGGTCTTTTCATCTCCTGTTTTCGAGAAATTTGCATGCTGGTTATGAAGCTCTGGTGACAAATCTGTTTTTTTTTTTTCTGCCTAAAATTTTATCCACAAACACAACTAGGAGAATACAGAGTGGTCACACAAAATCCTTGTGAGGTTCTGTCTTTTTGTACTTATGACTTGTCTGCCTTCATTACTCATGCACCAATCCGTAAGCTGGGAGGTAATATACAACATGCCTCTGTGAGATTAAAATCTACATTGTAGGCCTGTGCCAAACCCGGTCCAAGAAGTAATCTCGGGTAATAGTAATCGCCATATTCAAAACCCGGGTACCCGATTACTCACGATTAAGAGGGAACAGGGGACTTGGGGAAGGAATTGCTAGTGGCTAGTTACTGTTATCTGTACGTTAAGTAGATGACACGTTGTTATGTTGCTTCAAGCCTGATAAGGCATGATTACTTTACCAGCGTCTTTATCAAGCCCAGCTTCATCCAGTGTCTCCTGGTGGTAAACGATTACACAACCTGGGTTATCTAGGTCTCCTCTGGCGGTTACACGATTACTAAACCCGGGTTTTTAAAAAGTAATCTCGGGTCCCGGCTACTAATAGGTATTTCGGGACCCGGGTACCCGATTACCTTTTGCCCGGGACTACTACATTGTCCAGAAAGACACTAGTGCTGTTGGTGAAGTTCCCTTTGTACTGAACCGCCTTTGTGTGGATCTTGCTATTCAGTACTCTACAATGAATGTAACACCTATCTGAAAAGGCAGGAATAGCTTTCAACATGGCTAAACTAGGGCAGCCTATGCCCATTCTTTATGTTCTTGGCAGCTCTGTTTTTTTTAATCACAATGCTTGTTTACCAGCAACTATAAGCATTTCTCAGTTGAGTCATTCACACTTTCACGTCATAGCAGATACAGGATTTGTTTGTCTTGGCGCATTGATTCAGAATGGTGAACTGAAGAATGGCACCAAAGCTCATATGGAGATCATCTTTAGCTTAATGTCTCTGTACAGCCAAATCCTTACTGAATGATATGAAATGGAAAAGCAACAAGATCATGGACTCTTTCAAGATAATATGTGTGTGTTTACTCACGAGGGGATACCCTCACATGCCGGGCTCAAAGCTGGACTTCCATCATGTGTAGTGTAAGTTTTGTGACTATCCCCTGACCTTCATCATATTGGATACGAGTTAAAAGAGAATGGCTCCTTCTTACTTAAACTCTTTCACCACATCAAGTTTCTCTGGCACTGATGTCACTAAGTTATCGTTGTTGAATTAGAGTCTGTATGTGGAAACATTCACAAGCCTATGAAATAGGACAGTTGGATACTTGGGTATGTCTGATCATATATGAAGCTACGTCTGGAATAAATGGGCACGTCTGTGAACTGTTTGTAAGAAAGAGTAAGGATGTACATATACATCATATGTGATGAGAGGTTAGAACAATAGCAAGTCCTCTAACAACACTAATAGCAACAACAACAACACTAATATCAATAACAATAACAACAACATCAGTGATAACAACAACTCTTGTGACCTAAGAAATGTATATAGGAAAAACTGCCACACACTAGTTACCCAGAACATGAAGCTGACAGTACTGTTAGTGTTAAAATAAGACTGGAGACATTTTGCCATTGTGGAAACTGTTTAATGCGAAATGCTTAAGAAAATAAAATCTTATGAATGTGGAAAAATTGGTAACATTGAAACAACATGGCTACAACAATGTGGCATGCAGATGCCAGTTATGTGCAAGGACAGCAATATACATGTACGTAATGACCAAAACAAAAAAAAACATTTAATTCAAAAGTCCAATAACTTCAGACATTAGAAGGAAACTGGGACGAAGTTTTGAGCGTAATGACAAACAGATAACTTCTAATATTGTTGCAAAAGTTAACTGACCTGGGTATTGTAATTCTGTCAAAGTCATAAACTTTAAACCACATACAGGTATTAAAAAATGACGCGCAGGAGCAAATGTCTCAATGCACACCTGGCACGTTATTGGTAGACAATGGCTTGCTACTGGTAAGACTTGATGGTTTTGAATACTTAGTTGTGATATAATTTTAGCACCTAGTTACAGCACATTGTCATGTTTTTGAAATTTCAATATCCACCTGCCAACATGTACTAAATTTCAGCAGCAAACACTCTGAATTATTGAAGTTATTAAACTTTGAATTAAATAAATTAAAAAAAAAAATCATCTAATAGAACTCTTAAAATACCAACATTCAATGTCAGACATCAGCCAAGTATGATCATATATTATGTGAGTTACAGCTACATTGTAACAATATGGTTTATTTCTCAGCGTGGATTCACAAACTAAGACATCTGGGTAGCTAGGTAGGAAGGTAAAACACAATCACGTAAGATCTTAGGAATTAATTGTGTTTGTATGTGGAGGGTTGGAATATTTCATTTTCTCTTGATATGTCACGTATGCAAAGATCAGTTCATTCAAATCTGAATTATGGACAAATATTTGTATGCACTTGGCACCTGGTATTTGCATAGCACTGGTAATATCGCAAGGGTTAATCAACATCACAACAGAATTACATAGAGCACCTTTGCTGGAAATGTTCGATTTGCATAGTTAAAAAAATATACATGTAGAGCGATCTGTGACCTTAACATGGAAAGAATGAAGCACCAAGACGATATGAGTATATTTTCTGTGAATTATGATAAAAAAATTCATAATATATTTTGAGATATTTCCTGCAAATATGGAGTTTATCTTTAGATCTTCTGTGTATATTTCATCAGATTAGAGTGAACTAGTTTAATGAGATAGTAATGTAAAGGTATAATCCCCAAATCATAATATCTTCACACCACCACGTCATCAAACAACAGCAAGTAAAATCACACAAAAGTAATCTGAGGGTATGTGCGATATAACATCTCTTATAGTATGAACACTCAAATATAGTAATTTCTGGCTAAGATTCCACTGCTGAGCATTTTGTGTTAGTTAGGATCCCAATCTGTTGGTGAAACAAAAATTTTTCCCCTATTAAAATCACTAATAACATCATGGCTGCAGCAATTTTTGATAGTTAAGATCCCAGTCTCACTTGCTGTGATGAAATTTCTTCTCTTGCATTTATGATAGGATTGCTCATTTCCATTGATACAATATGGGTCTGACTGTGATAAGATCTCACCTACATGATTGTGCCATACTGTAACAAGGCATAACTAAGTCACTCACTCCGACAATACATGGCCCTTCCCACTAGCAGCATGCTTTGAGATCAACATCATAATTATGAAACATATTCAATTTCTTTCCTGATCTTTCCTCTCTACCCTGGTTCATTGCCAAAAATCTCTTCCATACTGTGTGCAAAAGTGGTTCACTTAGATTTGATTTGGGTATTTCATGATATTTCCAGCCCACTGGAGTGGGCGGACCTATTTGAAAACCTCCAGGCAACCCCAAAATAAAATTCCGGAGATGAACATAGGGAATTATATAATTCACCCAGGCAGACTATAATAACAACAATAACAAGAAAACATTGTCAAAATATACCAGTTTTGATTGAAATGCATAGTCTGATTACAAAATTATATGAAATATCCTACCGCAGTCTGGACAGACTCACTTGGGTCGTATAAAAGCCAAAATCAGAATGTTTTGTGAGGTCTGTGACGTGTTTCAGGATGTAGAATGCTTTGATCACATGTCTGTGGAAATATGTTACTACAACTTAGGCATCAGTTTACCCTCTAGTGTGCAATTCTCCATGTCAAATCCAAAGACAGCTGCACGATGGAGTTGCATGTCAAGGCATGTTCAAGGCACACCGATCTAAATTTCCATCATTAAAAAAATGGCATAAATATAGATCTTTCTTGTTTTACAAAGACATGCAACATCAACTCTGCCCAGATTGCTCTACAAAGTACAGGAGATCCCGGTACCACTGTGTGGATTACAATATCAGGTCTCATAAATAAAACATGGTAATTAACAACTTCATCAACAAGTTTACACTATTATTTTCTAACAATACATTTGCTGAGGAGTATTTATCATTTCGTTCACAAAGCAGATGAATAAAACAACATCCAACATGAGGGATTCAGTGACTCAAATGAAACTCCAGAGCTTGATATGAAACTGTTATATATTTTAACACAATGCTGTCATAGCATTTCTCCTAAATTCCAGATTACTTAGTCTATAGGTCAAGGGGAGGTAACAATAACAATAAATTAACCATCCACTATACTAATATTCTGAGATTTAGTCCCTTTGTAAGGCCCCCCTTTTTTTTTTGAAAACTCCATGATGTATAGACGTTTCAGCTCCAGTGGCAAGTTGCAGTGTGCATGAGACAAACTCATAAGGTGGAGGCAAAGTGTTGTAATGACAACAAATATTTAACAAGAATAGTTTGTGTGGGTCAGTGCCAGCTGAATGGAAATGCATACCGGGTATGTGTCATAAAATCAACGAAAACACCCAAAGGTGTTTTTCAAAATTGTCAAGTTAGCAACAGATCAATTGTCCCACAGATTTATTTAGACACTGGCAAGGGTTTAAAGATAAAATTTTACCAAGACAAAGGAGTTGGCCACAAAACACATTTTCTTAGGAGATAGATGGCATTTTCACTTGACAAATAATACAGTATGCTTTTCAGTTGTGTAAAATAAATTACATTATCTATGGGCTGTACATAAGAACAATATCCCTAAAAGCAGTAACTAAGTTCTCAATAATAACTTTCACAATCTTGTCTTATGATAAACAGCCCGAATATATGACCCTTTGCTGAAAATAATGGGTTTATTTATGACTAGTTTTTGACAACAGGGTCCCCCAGCACCATAATCCAGTGGGTAAATCGATGAACAACTCAGGAAATCTATCGCAAATCAGACACAAACCCTCTTACTCTAAATACCAGCCTAAGACTGTTTGTTTGACAGCAGTAACAGGAGTAAAACAAATGCTTTCTTTTTCTCTAACTCAACAGCGACATTGTTTATGTGCGCTCTGAAGTCTTCATTTGGTTACATAAAAAATGATTACGCAATACGAGCAGAGACTGTTATATGCCTCATCACATAAAAAAAAAATATGTAAGTAACATGGCAAGGAGCTGCTAAAAGGAAATAATAAAATATAATGTTGTAAGTATGACTGTTAAAACAGAGATTCAGGGTTACATCACAACCAACTCTGTTATGAAAGAGGATAAATCATGACAATCCATCTTCAGTAGGGCTGGGGAAATCACAAATTTTCACCTGTGCTTGTGTGGTTTTCACTGAGTCAGTTCAAGCCAAGCAACAAACTGATACATTATCTCAAGACAGATCCACTTTCATCTTCATGTCATTATCCAATTATGATGCAGCAGTTTCAGTAATATGTCATATTGTGAAAGGGGAAGGGGAGGGGGCTATAAAAGATTTTGGTGTAAAAGACTTCATACCTTCATGTAATTTCCGCATTTGCCAAAGTTATTGTTTGGATGATCTGAGTTGTTTAGATTACTATGGTCTTCCATTAATCTTCATTTTCCTGTTAAAAAAAATGTAGATTTTTGATTCAATATATTATTCCAATGTTACAAGCCAAACCACATCTGACTTATTGTTTTCTTTTGAGCAACAGATAAAGAGCTCTAAATTTCTCGAAATCTCAAAAAATGACAGACAAATGTAAACTGGGTGTGATGATATAATGTTTCATAAAAAAAACAAAAACAAGTGAAGTCCACCACATAGCAAGGACAATATAAATACCAAATCAGATACATGTACTACATGTTGTTTGAACTCCTGCCATCGTTTTCTCAATACTTACATGGTTTTGTATTGATGCATCACAGAGATATTCTATTGGTGATCAAAAAGAAAGGCAACCATGATGATCTCTAAACAGTATCAGTATTGTGCCTGGCAACAAGACAGTGATTGCCTCGATATACCAGGGTAGAAAAAACTGCTCATGCTAAAAATAATGTCGTAGGACACAAAAATCTGACCCTGTAAGATCTTACATATGACTGGAACCTGAAAAGATTATAGTCCAGGTTTTGGAATGTCAGGTTGCGAGATAATGGGGCTCAACAACGAAGGAAGCAGTACCAGGAATGCCACTCCTCAGAGACTTCTCACATTTCAGTTATTGATGTATTTCCAAGAATGTCATTAGAAACTGCATTGATACATACAAGCCTGAAGCGCTTACAGTGAGATCTGACTCAAAGAATGCCATTCTTGCAAATTCTACTGTACACATGTATCACTGCTAGTTATTAACTTAGAGAAGTCCAGAGAATTTCCTGAAAAGTGAGTGGCTATCCTGTGAGACCCATCTGATATTGGATGGCAAATATCTGAAAAGTGAGTGGCTGACAACGTTGATGCTCGTTGGCAAACATAAAGACACAAAATGGAATGGACACTGAATATGAATAGTTTGCAAAAAAGAACATGCAGAAGGGAATGGACTGTTTGCTGTGAACACAGAGAGTGAGTGGCTTCATTCTAGGCACACATGGCAAGGATTGTGAAAGAGGACTTATAAAAATAATCAAATTTGTGGGCAACTTGTATCTTGCTCTGGTAAAAATGACAAGAGACACTCAAACACATTTATTATGAAACAAGAAGTTAGCGGTATAATAAAACGTTTCACAAGTCCCAACATACTTTTATACATTTTATTGTTATGAAATGCAACCGGTGTACATCTGAACACGTTCATGATGATGCACATATTACTTCCCCTCCCACCCAATGATTTCAGTTAAGCCATTGTTTCTCTCATTTGAACTGAATCAGCCCTCACACAAGTACCTCCTGGTGGCCCCTAATTTACTTGACACAAAAACTTGTTCTTCATTATTAATTCATGCCAGAGTCATCCTTGCCATCGTGGGGGATGATTTCTTATTTGATCTTATCATAGATGTCCAAAATATGATTAATACAAAATGATTAAGCTACTCCAGCAAATTTCATATTAAGCATGTTTGAGTGTAATCTAAAGCATCATTTGATGTTTTTATCATATTTAAGAAATTATAAGATTTAAAGAACAGCATGATTGCAATCAACCATTTGGTTAGAAAAACAAACCACATTCCTTATCAAAATGTGTAGAGTCCTAACCCTCTAGTGCCCAGCGTATCAGATCTGATACATCTTGTGGATCAAAGAAAAAGCAAACCAAGATCATCACCCCACCATAATAGTGTGAAGTCGCATGAGCGGGCATTAGTCTGGATATGAGACTTATAAACCGCATTATTATTATTATTATTATTATCATTTTGATGCTTGTTCCAGCATAGTGGATTCAGAAGTGATCCAAAAACTGGAGCTCGGACTTTTTGTGCCATTGTAAATAGGGTTGGGCACTAGAGGGTTGAGAATTTGAGCCCATCAGTAATGTCATCAGTAGGTGCTTAAAATTTTGTACAAAATCACACCAATATACTCTTACCTTTTGACGAACACGTTTCAGTGCTTTTGACCTAATATGTGGATCAAATAAGGCCCCATATAATATGTGTCAACATGGATAGTTTGAAATATTCATGGGAATGGCGGTTGCAATAAAAATTACCTTCTTTGTATCATTCAGCATGGTGGAACACACATCAAGCTTGCAAATTTTCTGTACATAGGAAAACGCTAAAAAAGGAAAAAAAAACCAAAAACATACCCAGTCATCTTGTATGAGAGACTAAGGAACATGATCTTTTCATCTCTTTCAAGAAAGGAAAAGAAGAGAAAGAAATTTCCTTAATGTGCACTTAAATATTATATTGAAAACAGTGTAATGGTTAACTGAAAACTTCATGAGAAAGTTTTTCTACACCACCAAGAACATGCCCTGAAATCAGAGGTGAAGAATAGTCAAAAAAAACCTGATGGTCAAATATTTTGTAGAGCTTTTACAGCAAACAAGTAATTGCAATGAAAGGATTTTGGAAAAACCCAGAGCAGTGCAAATTAATTCTGACTGAAAGAATTAAACTCCTACAGTTCCACAATGTCCATCTGAAATTCACCTCAAAATCTTTATAAGTGCTCAGGAATGAAGTAAATGTGTAAAAACTATAAAGAATAAAGCTATAATTAATAATTATGTAACAGAGTATACTGTTTTTTTTCTTTATACAGAACCGGGTTTGACACACTGGAGAAATGTTCACACAGGGGAATGGTAGGTGATATGGAATCATTCTGATATAGGACAGGGAAGAATAGAAACAACAACTCTCCAATCAACAGAACAGAGACAAAAATGTCACCACTGAGCTCTGAAAATGGCTTTTTTTTTTTCTTCCAGTAAAAAGAGTCTGCGTGCATCTTTGTGTGAGCAGTCGGAAGGTGTATTTTAGGTCTCAGGTGAACACTTGGCTCACACGTGGAACTTTTGGAACAATATTCAGGCAGTAGGTATTAAAGAATTAAATTATTGTGAAGTAAACGTCCCTACTGTGTAATGGTAGCATGTTCAGCCTTACAAGCTGAGGGACCCTAAGTTCGATTCCCTGTTGGGGCAGGAAATTTTCTAGTGTTAAGTTTTTCTTGCCTATCTTCTCAAACTTGATCTTTCACAGTTATCTGGTAAAATACCTAGTGGCACGCTTTCCAAGATAGTGTGTAATATTAAAAAAAAATAAATTATCACACCTGACTCACATTCCTCCCCTATGACTATAAGATTATACCTTTCCATGCAGTTACATTTACAAATATTGCTGCACTTTCATCTTTTCCAAAATGTCAACATGGGCTATAATCTCATAAACAACATGGTGTCCTAATTTTAAAAAAGACTTAAGTGTGACTTCGGCCATTTTCCAAGCCCAGAAATGGTGTGGATATAGCAGAGCCGCCTGTGAACTTTCAAAAATTTCATTCCTGGTACAATTATTGACACTTCTAACTAAATACTATGAGAATCATTTTCAGAGTTTTACCATCTGTTTCAACACGGTGGCTTCCATATTAAACTCGGGATATGTAAATATTAAGGCACAAACAAATGAAAAATGCATCTAAAGCTCATAATAAAAACATTAAGGGTTTAACTATTTAGAAAATAAAATTGAGAAGTCTCTTTCTCCTGATCTCACAAGATGGAAGATTCATATTAAGGCAAGAAAGTAGAGGTAAAATTTAAATACACAAATATTAAGACACAAACAAATCTATATACTATTCTAAAGCACACATAAAATGTCAACCTTTTTGTGATTTAAAAAACAAAACTGAGAAGGCTCCTCCTGCAAGTTTTATAAAGTGGAAGATTCAAATACAGGCAAGAAGGCAGAGGACAAATTTGAATACATGAATATTGAGATATAAACAGATGAAAAAAATGCTTCTATAGCATATATAAAACATTAAGAGTGTTACCATTTGAAAAAAAAAATTGAGAAGGCTCTTTCTCCAAAATGTATAAGATTGAAGACGGAAATACAGGCAAGATCTTTTTTTTGGAAGGAGTTCAGTAGAGCACTTCATGTAGGCACAACATGTGAATTCTACAGTGTATAATCATTGCACCACTGGGGCCACTCTGCTGCTGTAGCATAAAAGAAAATACTTCCACATGAACTCTCAGGAGAACCCAAGATGTTAACTCACCGAAGACCAAAGATGTGTATACAACTTCTCTACCGCTAATCAAAACTAGCAGTGTCATCTTCCTCATTCATGACTCAGTAGTAATTATGTAAAAAGATGTCCTTCACATTCACTATGCCAGTCCAACTCCCTCATACTTTATGTCGTAGACTGTTCTCAGAAATTGTGTGGTTTGTACGATAATTACATGCCACTCAGAAACTTCTCCAAGCTGATATTTTCATGGGAAGTTTTTACAACATGGTTAAGATAAATTTAAAACAAACCTTTTGACAGCTTTGCCTTTTCAGTTGGTACAGCAGTTTTGAGTTCTTAGAACAATAATAACTAAAAAAAAATTATATAAAATGGACAGTAATTAAATTTTTCAGTGCTTGATTTCTTAGAAAGGTGATTAAAACCATTATGCTTTAAAACTCTTTAGAGCAGTTCAGTCCTAATAAAAACATCATACCATATCAGAAAGTTACAGCACATGGCCACCTGTGTTTCTGTAGCTCTAGTATCAGAAAAAAACAACTACACCAAGTACAAACATAATATCATTACATTAAGGGGTGGCACTACCTTTTTCCACAGGTTTTAATGCACATAATGTGGTGTGCAACATATCACCAAAAGTACAGTGGATTCCTATGCAAACTTGCACACCAAAGTGCTAAATGGTGCATTTTTCTCCCTCAAGAGTGATGATCATAGGACGACTATCATTTGTTATGGCACCAGTTGTTTGATACCAGATTTCACTCACGTCACTTAGACACATTTACGCATGATCCTAAGGAGGCTTTTCCTGATGTTCTGTCTAGATATAAAGTTATTCCATTTAACATCAAAGGGCATTGCTAGTTTCTGATAATTCTGTGTCAAAACAGAAAATCCTAAAAAGCCCCCATAGGATCATGCATAAAGGTATCTGCGAGGCACAGGTGAAAGCTGGTGTCAAACTGGTATCATCACACTTGATCTAAGATCATTATCACTGAGGGAGAAGAATGTACCATTCTGCACATGTGCAACTGACCATAGAATTCCAATGCACTCATGGGTAAAATTTGCACACCATGTCATGAGCATTAAAGTCTCTGGGAAAGGGTAGTGCCTCCCCTTAATAAAATCAATCTTATCTATGTAACATTATGTAACTGAGTATTGTGAGTTTTCAACAATATAACAGTTAGACCCCAACACTTCATCACTGGCCAGATTGTGTGTCCCAACACTTCATCACTGGCCAGATTGTGAGTCTCAACACTTTATCACTGGCCAGATTGTGTGTCTCAACATTTCATCATTGGCCAGATTGTGTGTCTCAACACTTCATCATTGGTCAGATTGTGTGTCTCAACACTTCATCACTGGCCAGATTTTATGTTATTTTCCAGATCAGCTAATGACATGAGATACTAAGAACTAGCGACAATCACAAGGTCAAAACGTCTCCATTCCTTTCCTTGTATCTAAAGTCTCCCTAGAAATTTGCTTTTTTTCTTGTACATCTCCACTGATGAGATCTGTGGTTTTACAGCACATTGTGAAAAGACTTTCCAGGCACAGATCCACAGTCATCTGAGATGGGATAATGTCTGCAACAAAATCTGCTCTCCACTGAAAGACATTCCACAGGAAACTATGATGTCAACAAAGAATTTTTTCTTTATCAGTTTATTCTTTTGTTGCTCCAATGTACATAAGTATTTAGGGAATTTACTTCCTGCTAGCCGTTGGAATCATAAGTTTGGACTTCATCTGAAATGGTGACCCGGGGTATGCGAAGGAGGCGAGGCTTCTTGTCTTTGTAGGACTCTGAGCTGCATCTCGGCCTCATGCTCCCAGGTTCCATGTCATCCGTGTCTTCAGTTTTATTTGTCTCTTCCGGGCACCGGATGTCCAACCAGTTTACCCGTGGTACACGTAATGTCCCATTTTGTGCCTTGTCCGTGGATGGGGCTGGTGAGGGCAAGGGAGAGGAGTCGGCACTGTCACTTCCTGGTCTCTCGTCCGAGGGTTTGTCCTCGCTGCCGACGCTGGAACTGGGGCTATTGATGCTGATGTGTCGAGTGCGGAATGCTCGGCGTGGGCTGCGTCCACTGCGGTTCAGTTTGTTGGGTACGGCTTGCATTGAGCTTGGCTGAATGACATATCTGAGAGACAGAAATTATGAGAATGTCAGTATGAAATAAAGAAGGGCAAAACTGCAATACAAAAACCTCATGTTTATGTCCTGCCCTTAAAAGTCTTGCCATTTATATATGCTTTTGGTGGATTAGAAAATACAGATCTAAACTATCTTTCCTTATCATTAGTTGTTCATATATTGAGGATAGGTCTTGCATCAAAGAGGAACGAAGACATCTTGTCTTAATTCAAATTTAATATTTATTAGTTCATACGATGTCCTAGGTAAACAATCAAGATGAATTTGTTAAACCCATGAGAAGTATGCTGCACATTAAAGAATATCAAGGCAGAAGAATGAAATTTTGGCTGGCAGCCCAGAGGAAAAATTGAAAAGAAAATATGAATTAACTTACCAAAGACTGACGACATGTATACAAGTCCTTAATCACAAACCAGACAAAAACTAAAAAGTGTGTTATGGCGTTATCTTTCTTGCATCTGAATACTATGTCCTGCACATTCATTAGACCAGTCCAACTCTCTCTTTGCTTCATGTCACGACTATTCTTGGAAATTGTGCAGTTTTAGTATGATAATTCCATGTCATTTAAGAGCTCTGCAGTCTTGAGTGAGTTAAAAGTAAAAGTTGAAATAAGAAAACAGCTAAAGACTTACACTATGTCCCCAGTTTTCAGTATCCTGGTTGGTGAAGGATTAACAATGACGTAGGACAAAGTTTTGGCTGGTTTGTGAATGGTATCTGGAAAGAAAACAAGAACATGGTAAAGGTCGAGAGAGTGGCAATAAAAATAATCCAACACACAGGATTTGGCAAATGTCTACACTGAAATCTTCATTCTATCACTTTGAAGCCACTTCCATGAGTCATAAACCACACCTCAAAATAAACACAAACAAACCTTGATACTGAATATTTATTTAATGAGGAAACCTTGTTATTGTAGGAACTTTACATGCATAAATTTAATATTCTTCTGATGATATCTCTTAAGAAAACTCATACTCAATGTAACCTGCTTAATAGTACAATCATGGAAGATTCCATTGTGACACCTACGTCATTATCAGCATCAACATGTAGTGGATACTGAAATAATGGCTGAATTCCACAAATTAAGTCAGTCTAAATTCTGATATCATCTTGCTCAAAATTTTGGGCCAGTTCTGTTGACAATATCTGCATTCATACGCAAAATTAATATAAGAAATCAGGCACACATAAATTTTATACGAAGTTAGTTCACTTCATGCCAACAAAAGGCTGCAAATGATCCTGTTCTTTTGCCCAGCTTTGTCCATGTGCTCAGCCTCTCTAGACATACTTGATAGACGGGGAATATCTCCTCTGAAGGTCTTCTGTTGCATTGCCCTCTGAGTAAAAGTTTTCCATCTGTGTCAACATCACCGATATGTGAAGGTGATTTGATACCAGAACAAAAAACCCAAATTGGACTAGGGTTTACAAGATCAACATGACCAAAATGTAAGGGTGGTTTAGAACTAAAACACCCAGCCCAACTGGAACTTACATGGCTGATCATCCAGAGCCAGACCCAGGCTCTCCATCCTTGCCTGGACCATCTCCTGCAAGTGTCTGTTGCTGTGCTTGTCTTTCTCCAGGAAACCAGTGGCGACCGAGACCCGCACGGCCCGCAGCTTCCCCTTCTGAGCGTTGTCGGAGTGGTTGAAGTGACCAAATAAGTGACGCTTGTGTTTGTCATTGTTGTTTTCTACACTCTCCTCTTCTGCATCCTGGGATGGAAAAAGGTTCAGGAAGTTGATTCAGACTGTCATGAAATATAGTGGAGTTCCACTCAAAAGCTGCTATATAAAATGGGAGCATGGTATCAGGAGGAGTTGCTATATCATTGTCCGCACGAAGAAACCTCACAAAACCTGTTGTAGTGATTTTACAGGAGCATGGAAAGAACCGAGTTACATTTCAACCTGGATAAGGAGGTTTGCTTGCAAGTGGGGTGAGGAGAAATGAACATGATAAAATCATCACAAGGATGAGGAGGTGTTATCATGTGGATTTGGGGTTGCCAAACCTGCTAATCAACTAAAAACTATTTCTCATCAAAATTATTAAAGAAAACGTTAGGTAGCATGTTTAAAAACAAAAATTAATATTTGTGAGAAAATGGGACCCCTAGTTTGGAAATAATCAAGCTTTCTTCTTCTATAAATCTCCAAAAACTGGTGGGTGGCGTGCCTTTCACACATCATAAAGCCTGCGAAAGAATTACGAGATGTGATCATGTGCATCCGTTGGCATGATGGTTTAGGAGATTTGTGGCCGAAAATGTCTTAATCACTTTTGCCTACTTGCAAGTGGAATCTGGGTGTGATATTTTGTGAGGAGGTGAAGAGAGTCTAGAATAATAGATTTAACTGACTTGCAAAAAGATTGGCTGTGTGAGGTTTTATGATGTGGATGATGAAATGGACTCTGTATGTTGAACTCAACACAGAAGAGATGTGAACAAGATGTTTGATTATAAACAAATATCTGTTAAAAGAGTACCACCAGAATTTTCTTAAATCATGCGAAAAAAATCAAGACATGAATTCTGTTGCTGAGAGCAAGTTGTGAATTTTGATTCCCCATGCTAGAGATCAAACTGAACCCTTCCGCTTGCAAAGAAAGTATGTTGTTCATAAGGCTCCTATGTCTCAATGTTCATGAAATCTTGGCTGTATTTCAACTAGTTTTATGTAACATCCATAGTGTGTATCTATTGCTCAAAGACATGGGGAGACTCAGGGCAAAGGGTCAGGACTAAAGCAACCACTCTAAGAGCAATAATTAACCTGGATTAAGCAAGTACTGAATAATTTCTCATGATGAATTACCTCTTTAAAAACATACCTCAAACTTTTTTTGCATACTGGTGGCCACCTTGCCAGTGCAGGTGTCAAACTCGTGCAGATGCCTCACACTTGGGAGGAGTGACAGTCTTCAAGGTGAAATAATAAGACAGCTGACACTGGGTCACATGGCAAGGATACTGCGTTTACCCAAAGTGCCTCATGCTAGTGGTGGTACAGCCAAAGGATTCAAGGAATTCCACTCCATTAAAGAATTATCAAGCTCAGAAGATTAAAGAATACGAAACTAACTTTAACAGCAATGATAACTTGCACTCACCATTTCCTGAGTTGTTTGCCTTTCTGTTCTAAATACAGCAATGGGAATTTCCCCAGTGGTTGAGGACAGGCCTTGGTACAAGTCCCCAAAGGTAGGAAACTGTGACAGAGTTCCTCTTCTAATCCGCACCTAATTAGTAAACAGCACAGAATATGAAAACACAGACCAAGACAGTACATAATAGAACAAAAGCAGTAACAAAAGTGACAACACATCACTAACTGACTGATCCAGTTACTAGATGATATCATGACCAGCTGGATTTTCACTAGTCAGATAATGAATTGCCTTTATGCACTGATGAGAGGGAATGGGAAGATTACCACCACCTGCAACGGATGATAGCGATGGGAATAAAGAGAGGGGAAGGCAGACAATGCAAACTGTCTGGAAGGGAGTGAAAGGCCCGCAATCAAATAACTGTGGAAACTATTAGTAGATGGACTCTTCGCTGGATCCTGGATCGGGGAACGGAGCACCTATGGGGTTGCCTGGAGTGCAGTGATGTTGCAAACCCTGAACAATGAACAATGAACAATGTAAAACCTCTGACAAGAGGCTGACATTCACAAAGCAATTCAGCACTGTGATTACTCTCTGGTCATTACACTTTCAATACATGTAAATACATCAAAACATTCAGATGTTTTCCCTTGGTTCCATTTTTATCTCTGTGACTTTTGTTACGTTTCTCTTTCCGCTTATAATTAATAATTTTATTATTATTACTTCTGCCAACATCAATCCACTACAAAAGCAAAATGCTAGCTTTCCACTTTGCCATCACACTGATACAAGACATCAACGTTTTTCCAAACATTCTAATGTTGTTCCTACCCCCATCAATTACTGTAACCCATCTGCCTACGCGTCAGGACAGTAGACAAGTAAATTCCTTAAAATTGGATTGAAAAAAAAAATTGGTCATCTCTCTACTAGCCATCATGTTTGCTTAATTCTTGTTAAACCTAGTAACAAAGAGCCTAGCAACCAGATGCCTTTACCCTCAGGCTAACATTTCCTTCCTTGATCACAATGGCAAGCAACAGAAGTTCATATAATGTGGTCTTCAGGTTGTCAAGGATTCCAAAATAAACAACAGGCGTTATGCTGTCAAATTTTTTATGTAGGTGGCAACCAACTTCAAGAATGCTACAGTCAAAACGAGAAGTTGGAGAACAAGAAGACAAGAGAGCGGCGAATACATAATTATTAAAGGCGGTGTGAAAATTAGAAGGACTACAGCAAGTCACACAGTACTTACACTGGACAAATGGCCTGAGTTCTTTTCAGCATCAATGCCAAGCAACAATCTCACAAAGCTGATCAAATAGCCTTTCACATATGTCTGGAGGACAAAAGAGAAGAACAAAGGTTATTACTTGAAGCCTACTGAATTTGCTACACAAACAAGTACGCTTCACCAACAACTGGACATTTATTTAGCGGGTCATGTTCATATAAAGAAATGTACCTCCTGTATTTCTATATCAATGCAGTTCATTCTACTAAAAATTCATATCAAGATCTTTACTTAGTGATCTGCAAATCTGAAAACAATTTGTTGAGTAATTTTTGAGATATCCTGACACAACCGTGCAAACAAATCTCACAGGCCAAAAATAACATCATCTGACAAAAGGGTTTGTCTTTGCCAAAATTCCTTTGAGAAAATTTAGTAGTTCCATTCAATATAGCTCTTTACTTCAAAAAGATTCTTGTCTCATTTGTTAGATATATCACGGGCATTTGCAGTTTTGCAAAACTGTTTCGTGGGGGATGAGTACTGACGTACAGATCATGAAAATGCAAAAAAGTTATTTTGGCGGAAAATCCAACATAACCTCTTTTGTCAGAGATGTAAGAAGTGCATTGAAACCTACCCTAAAGTGTTGCTGTCTGTTTTGTATTTATGCAGAAAATTAAGCTGATTGTATTTAGTCACAGTTCACACAAGCACACAAGTTTTCAAACTATAGAATAGTCAAATAAAGATTACCAGTTTCTTTTCATTCACAATATTTTTCCATACTCCCAAAGGGTTGCAAATAAGAGGAGTACATTTGCATTAAAGTGAAAACTACCATTAAGTAAATGAACTACAGATAAGTGTGGACCGCTGTATAGGTAACACTGATCATATAACAAATCCTAATCATGTTGGCAAATAACAGGAGGCACATGATAAATTATTCTGCAATTTTACGGGTACCCAGGTGATACATGATACTGATGTCCATGTGGTAACAGGCTGGTAACCCTTGCACTGATAACATCTTTTACCTGATAGAGTAACCTGTCCAGCATGCCCGAACTGAAGACCTGACCGGCTGCGAATGGCAGTCTGAACATGTAGGGAAGATGAGTGAAGGCCTGTTCCTTCAGTCTCTGTGGGGAAAGAGGGGGGATAGAACATAGTCAAATAAAACTGGAGTCTTGTCAGATTTCAGTTCCCCTATCTGAATCAGCCAGACAGGACAAACAAGCCTGCATTTGCTATGGCCTCACAGTGAGGCCTGAAAATATGAAAGACCATAAGTAATGCTGTAAGTTATTGGTAAAGAAGCACTGTGATTGGAAAACAGCATCGAAATGTAAACAGATTTTGAAATAGAGAAACAGATATTGACTGGCCTAGATTAGCCATGTGGAGACCTCAATTGGTCTGCTATAGCCATACGGAAAGCTCTTCTTCCTTGTTTTTGCTGTTTTGGAAAGATCAAGTTTCTTCACCTGTAGGCCATAACAAAATCCTGGAAAATTGCAGATATTTTGAGAGGTGATTGGTGCAGTGTAACAGTTAGAACCCCTGTTTGCAAGAAATTAGCGGGTAAACTGCCCTGACACAGTATAAGAAAAGACTGAATTACTACAAGAAGCTAAGAGCAAATTCTGTTGTAAATATGGTGTGTGTTTTTGGTTGTATGATAATAAGATAAGAAAAGCTTTATTTATCCATTTAGAAATTGTTTGTAAATGCTCTCGGCATAAGAACTTCTGTCCATAGTTCACAGGCTAATATTTTTACTAGCAATCATGAGCTTTGGGATTCTGGACTCTACATCGGCAATCATACATTTTCTATTGGTCCATCGAAAGATTTACACTCTGTAGTACATACATACAGACATACAAAAACTGACCTTTTCCAGTTTACGTAACTTAAGCATGTATGTATCCCGAGCTTTAAAATGCATGAATCTCATATTGGAGGCTTCATTGACTTCTGTGATGATATTTACATGGGGGAACATCCTGAAACAAATCAAGACATGAAATATTGGAATGTTATTATCTATGCATGTTCCAACACCCACACAAGTCAAAATACATTAAAAGGTAATTTTTCAAAATTACAAAAATCAAATCATATGACTACGTCTTCTTCAGAGGCAAATTAATTTGTTTGGGTTGCTCCAAAAATTCAATGATAACTAGTTCCTTCTTCAACTTGCTCTTTCTCTCCCCCCTCCCCCCACCCTACCACCCCTAAACAAGTTCAAATTCCCATTAACTCTTCTTCATGACTTGCAGCTGCAATGACTGCATGCTATTTTCGTTTTCTGATTTATGTGAGTCAGGACAATGTGGCTTTTAAGCAAGTAGCAACACACAGCATCCACGCTGCTGACCTACTGACCTAGATATCTTCTGGACTGTGACAATAGTTTCTGCATCACTGAGGTTCTCCTCTCCGCCAGACTCGGCCTCAATGTGAGAGATGACCAGATGCATGGCTTTGTTCACCCCAGCTATCAGCAGATCATCTAGGCTGGGAATAACAAAGATATGAGCACTTGAACAATATTTGTAATGAAATCTTCAATATTAAGGAAGCAGTTTTATGACACGATTAACAAGTCCCAACATTTTTAAAATATATTTTATATGCTAATTATGAATGCAACTATCATCAGACCAAAACAAGACATGCTGGCTATGAAGACTTCCTTAATTCTCCATCACCTATTTTTTCAGATGAAACCACAGTCTCCCTAACCTATATTGTTACTGCACTTTATCAGCCCCAGCGCAAGAACCTCTCCCACCACCCGTGAATTATTCGAGTCAAGACCAGGCTTAAAAAATAATAAATAACAGTTGCTCTAAAATCATTTGCCTTAACAGAGAAAAACTCACAAATCACCACTCTGGTGTGTGTTTTGCACAGGAACTCTAAAGTTGTGTTATGCATCATGTTTTCGGTAATACTATTTCTTGGTCTCTCTGACCATCCTATGAATGAAAGTAGGAGAGATACTTTCATGGCTAAAAAGTTGAATAGTGGTTTCACAAGTACAGTACTTACTTGGTAAGAGCTCCTTGCACCCAGAAGACAAGAGGAAAATGTGCAATAGTTTCCAGGAAGAAACGAGGAGGCCTGTCAAATAAAACAAATATTTCTAAACAACATACATACATTTGTTCATGCTATTAAGAAAAACCTTTTATAAGAAACTGGGATCAGTACGAAACATCCATGTCCCTTAAAGAGATCTTTTGTTTGACAGTCCCACACGTATTGCAAAATATGTCTAAATGAAACAGTGTCTCATATACTTCACAATAAGCAAACATGAGCGTAGTGTATTCAAGCCTTGGCATGTAGTCTGTTTTGTTTTTTGGTCTTTATCTGCGCCCGTCCCTTGAAGCGGACCTGGGCCCAGGCGGGTGGGGGGGATGACACTGTGATAACATGAGTTTTATGTAAGACGTGAGGGGACCACACGGAGTCCCATCTGCAGACTTTTTCATGCCACAAGGAGCCAATGGCTCGTGGTAGAAAAGGAACAGTCACCTGGTCTTGATCTGCAGATGACATGACAGTGGTGATGAAGTTTTCAATATTCTTATTATTCATACCAACTCAACTCTCCTGCAGCAGTTCCACAATGAGAGTAATAGAACTCAGAACAAGGCCTGGTACACACAAACTTAGTTCCTTGTGCTCTACTCTTCCAGACTAGACATAAACAGGCCATCTAATTTACAATTTAGACATCCTTGGCAAACATCACCTATTTCTACACAAATACATCCATATAAAAAAAATCTGTATTTTTTAAGGGAGGATGATAACTGTACATTATTGTTAAATGATGATGCTAGTTTGTTAAGGTCTTTGACACCTATTGTTTATTCTTCTTTCGGCCCTATTAACATTTTGTGTTATTCTACATTATTATACCACTGTGATTTCGGGAAATTTCTTCCACATGGGTTAAAGTACTTCTTTTGCCCGATCTTTTAACGGGAAGAAAAAGGGGGGTCAATGCACAAAATTTTTCACAAATGTCTTTTGAAAAAAAGCCACCTCAAATTCTGATTTGGTCCCCAATTTTTCATTTGGCTGGTTTTGACCGCGTGCGAGTACATAGGCCTACACACTTTATTTTTTTATCTAGAAGGCTCAAATTGTACCTGAAACTTTAAAATTGGATGCTTTATTTAGATCACAGGTCATTTTACACATTTCTACACCCCGACACTGGCTGGCATGGCCCCAGAAAAGGGGGATTTTATATATTAATGGATTAATTGGGTTGTACACAATGAGTGATTTGCCCCTCTAACAGGTGCCAAAAACCTTAAGACTGAACCAATACTATTGCCTAGTTCTGAAGTATTTTTCCCATCTGAAACCCTATCCTCCAGTATAAAACCCTGCCCTTTCCAGCTGTTGATATAAAAAATGGCCAAGATATTTGCGTGGACTTACTCTTCCCTGAACATGAGAATGATTGGGCTGAGCGAGAGCAGACTGAGGTAGTTAGAGCGTAGCGGGATGATGAAGTTGTACAGTCCTGGACACGAGCGCTGGACAGAGAGGATGATCAGCTGGTTATCCCAACGTTTGTCCGAGGCCATCTTGTATGGACAGTGTTCACATGGCTGGAGTGGAGGGCAATGAAAAAAAAAGTATGTGATTAAACTGCAAAAATATTCCATCAATTTTCTGTGGCGAACAACAATATAGGGAATAACATCATAATGAATATGAAAAAATACTGTATTAAAATGAACAAAAACTATGACCAGAAAATCTACAGGGAAATTATTCTGAAGTACCAAATGCCCCTTAAGGTATTTGTTGCACCATACTGCTTCAATGCTGTCACAGTTCAGGTGAGTTGCTTGCTTTATTGGCTTTACTGTGTGTCCCCTAGGGCCAGGTGACCCTAATCAGAGGGTTACAGTTCATAAGGACAACCATATTCAGAAATGTTATATGACACAAGAGCAAATATTGATTCACGAGATCTTAACGCTCATTCCACATTCATCTAAGACATTTTTTGAAGATCTGAGTTGCTTTTATCACTATGATCTTCCATTTACCTTCTTTTTCCTGGTAAAACAAATGTCGAGTTTTGACTTGTTATTATATCCCAATTTTTAAAAGCCAATCTCCCTCATTGTTTTGCTTTAAGCAATAAGTTAAGAGCGCTGTATTTCTCAAAAACCCCAAAACTGACCAGGGCAAATATGGAATGAACACTATGATATGTCACACAAATAATATTTACAAAACACGACCATAACACATGACACACTAGGCTACTCACTGTTCCCCACTCCAGACAGCACAGTGCACGCGGCTCATTGTGTAGATGACACAGTGTCCGCCTTGTCCCAAGATTCAATGTCCCTGGTGGGGGCCCGATGGTGAAGCTGGGAATCAGGCAAGACAAATATCAGTGATGTGACCAAATCCTTAGTCTATGATATGGAATATAAGTTTTGTTTAAAAATAATGAGGACATCAGACTGGAATAAACTGATTTTCTGAAAAAAAAATCTGATGTAAATGACCCCTGCTGAAAGTACCTGCAAAAAACTTTATAACCTGGGAGGCAGCTATGTCAATACCATGGAATTGCCCGCTACTCATTCAACTGCGACAAATTCAACAAACAATATTACTATTACAGTTGACTCTACTTAATCACAATCTGAAATACTGAAAATTCTGCTTAATTGCAACTTTTCTTCACATTCAAAAGAGCTATATTTCTGCAAAAATGTCTCTGGATAATCCCAGCTTTTTCTAATCACAACTTTTTTCATGTTTCCAAAGAGCTGTGATTAAGCGGAGCTGACTGCAAAAGCAAGTCTAGCAGCAACATCAGTAAGATTTAGAGGAAAGGAAAGAATGCAATGCACCTAGATCTAGTTTGAGAGATTACTAGATTGTCCTCTTACCATTAAACAGTGAAAGAAAGCTGAAAATACCAAAATCATTTCCATCTTAGCAAGGGCTGTCACAGGTGTTTCAATGACTGACCTAAAGAACTGAAATGAGAAAGTGTGGGTACCTTTCCTTTCCAAAGTTGATCATATGCTGCACCAGCTTGGAGGGGACTGTGGCTCCATGGACCCGGTCAAAAGACTCCGTGCTGGATGGCATGGCCTCTCTCCCGTCACTCAAACTTCTCTTTGGAGGCTCTTTGGTTAACAGTGGTACACCTACATGGATGGTGGGATGAAATGGGTATGTGACATAAACAGACTGTAAGACTCAAAAGCATATATGTAAATTACAATACAACCCACCAGAAACACAAAGTGTTACGAGGAATATTATTAGGATATATTCAGAAGTTGCAGGAAAAAAGGTCTTCTCTACTTAGTTACAGTCTGGATAAGCACAACTTCTGCTTAAGTGGAACATTTTCCATTTAATAAAATGCTAGATTTTATATCAAAGCCACTGAATAATCACAACTTTCTTTTATCGTAATGTTTTCTGTGCTCTTGAGTAGCTGCCATTAAAGTCGATTTGACTGGACCATCAGTTCTCACCTTCCAGCAACCCCTTGCGCAGATGTTTACCCAAAGCGGAGCCGATGTTGGATGTGACGGTACTGAAGACGGACTCCTCGTCAATTTCCTCTGGTTCCATGTCATTCTCTTGTAACATCTTGTTCATCTCCTTCACAATCCTTGCTGTGGGGGCAAATAGAAAAACCATGAAACTCAGGCAACTGTGAATGGGCAAGTAAACCAACCCAGTACAGTCATTATTCATGAAGCCTGAGGTCTTCAGGCACTGTGGAGCCCTACAATCAAGATATGCTTGACTCCACTTGTGTGCAATTTGGTTTATCACAATTTCTGGTGAGCTGAGGCAGAGAGTGCTTACATTCCTGTGCCACACCCTCTCCTCTTTTTGATGACGGACGACACATTAAGTTGCCCTGGTACTTCTCTAACTCCAGCACAAGTTTTGAATCCATTCCATTTCACTCACCAATATTTTTATTCCTGGCATCAGTCATGTTCTTCCCATCACCTCCTTTACTGTCCTCCTGGACATTGGGAGAGATCTTCATGCTCTCTTCCCTCGCCAGACTCATGTAGAAACAGTAGTCAGATCCTTTCATGATGTACTCCGGACCAGGATTCAGCTGGAGGGTGGCTTCCAGAGCAGTGGAGTCTAGGACTGCAATCAGGCACACGCCGTATCTGTGAAAGGTGAATCATGTTGCAAAGTCAAGGAACCAAAACTTGCTTAAAATGCCCACGAAAATGTTATACCGGCAGGATGTTTTTTTTTTTACTATGACCAAATATCTGGGACAATCTTTCATCGTTTTCACACTTTGTATACCAGAAACTTGTCAAGTTCGTTACCCTTTCAATTCCAAGGCCTTTCTTAAGGCAGAGATTCCTGGTAAAGCTTAGTCACATATTTGTGACACTACTCAAGTCAAATAAAATTTGATGTCTTGTCAGCTCTTGTGTGCAGCTGCAATCTGAGTTTGTCCTTTTGCTTGCTGCACAATTCTGTCCACAGAAATTCAGTGCCACAGTAGTACCAAAACCTAAAATTCAGCTTTCTCGCTAGTTTAATTTGAAAGATGTGTAAAGTTCATTGAGAGGACTCCTAAATTCTAAATTTCAGGATATAGTTAGCCTAACTTATATTCAGTTGGCATAGCATTCCACATTTCGAATGATCTACTAAAACCTACAGCCAAGGATCCTGAAGGTTAAACTTCTCACGGGAAAACTACCCAAGTAACTTAAATTGCTGTGGTATTTTTCATGTTTTCAAGATGATGGTTTTGAAATCGCCTGGAAAATGTGCTAACTCTGTTCTGCTGGTAGTGGGGAGGTAACCATGGTATCAATATATGCTGTAGTTAAATGTCTTGAAATCTTCCCTTTATCAAGTCTTAACAATGTTAGGATTTATAGCTGTTTCAGCAGCATAGTAAATTTAGCATGCTGAAACATACTTGTTTGGCAGCAACAAAATGTTAATCTGTTATTGAACCTTGAAGTTTAGTCTGTGTGAAAGCCCAGCTTACTTTCGATGGGCATCAGTGGAAGCTCTGGTGAACTTGTGACCCTCATACTCTTTGAAAAAGACACTGCGATGAAGCTGGATGTGGTAAATCTCATTCCCTGAGTGTCGTCCATAAACTTGCTGCCATGGCTCGGAGGCCCAGGAGCCCTCTCTGTAGTGACCAGGGGACAGACAGAGGGAACATTCATTACAATCAAGCACTGTTAATTATCATTACCAGGAAAACATAGTAGCCCTAGATCTACATGCATCAGAAAAGTCAACAGCATTGGCCAGTCAGACATGCCATCTCAAGAACATGGTGAAAGAGAAAGCAAACTTTCAAATGACAAACTTTTAAATCCAAGAATTTCAGTTATATGGAATGGAATTGGAAAGAAATGCAGTTTTGCTTCCAGGATTTGAATGCTATTTAAGTTGAGTTGAGCATTTTGCTGTTGATTTCATATATTCTTGTGCCAATCATTGGAGTAGTGATATGTGATCATCCAACACTGAGTGTGGATGTAAAGTGGTTTGAAGTTGAGTGTAAGAGTTAGATGAATCATTAAAGAATAGCAGTTGGCTCAGACAGTCAGTGTCTGGATTGCTTTGTCTGCTGTGGAAAATGTCAAATCCTAAATGGTTCTAAGCAGGCTTGTAAGGATGGGCATGTTTGCTTACATGAGTGTGTAGAGACAGGTTCATAGGTATTTGTATCCACAGTGCACAAGCAACACTGTAGTGGATGATGATGTATCTTGTTTTTTTCTTATCACGAAACCATGTTATAGCCTCTGTTATTGAGGATTAAGATGATAATAACAGACCTAATCAGTGTTCTTCACTGAGTTTTCAATCCTGAAAATCTCAAACCCTGCAAATTTGTTCTTTTTGTTTGATGATCACTGAGTTAACAGACGGACAGTATTTTAGTATGGAGAAAGACACTTCTGTGATGAAACTCTCAAAATTCTTTAACTCTGTCTTTTGGGCAGATATTCTGAGTTCAGTTGAGAAATCTTTCATGGATTAGCTACTGCATTTTATCCAACAGAGTTATCTGTGGGTATTTTAGATTTTCTTATCATTTGGATGTTTCTCTTATTCTCCAAATAATGATATGACTGCAACACTGAAAAAAAGTAAAATGACAAATTCAGGCATGTCTTTCACTGACAACTTCCCAGATGCCCACATTTCAAACTGGTTTTTACTCTGGTCTGACAAAAGGCATAGCTGACACTAGTTCTGACCACTCCAGATGAAGCAAAGAGGACACTGTAAACTTACCGTCCCCTGGATGTGTGCAACAGCAGAGTGACCAGAGTAGAAAGACCAGGGTAAAGGCAGTTGTTGGCCAGCAAGGCAAATTTGAACTCATCCTCACTCACTACATGTTCTGGAGATGAAAGAACAAAGATTGATAAATCTCTGGCAATGACCCTGCTCTGCTAGACCTATGTCTTTCTGAATCTTATCCTCACTCACTACATGTTCTGGAGATGACAGAACAAAGATTGATGTATCTCTGGTAATGACCCTGCTCTGCTAGACCTATGTCTTTCTGAATCTTATCTCTTAGTTTTGGAACATTTTACATGTCCACACATTCTGGGAAGGAATTATTCAATATGACTAAGGGATTATATCCTAGCAGAGACCATTAGATCTGGGCCAAAGGCCAATCACAAAAAAAAAAAAAAAAGAAAAGGGAAACTCTTTACTTGGAAAGCGAGGCAACAGAAGATCTTCAGAGAAAGATACCCCTGCTTAACAAGTGTTTCGGCCCTTAGACTTCCTGGGCCACACTTGGGTCATGACTCCCAAATGTCTTTCTACCATCCACTTGCTACATTTGAATGTGGCAACAGAATAAATATGCATTAGAATTTTGCAGGTCGGTGTCAGCTGCCGAGCTGGCAGACAAAACATGCAATAGTCCTTGCTTGTAAAATTGGTTGTGCAATCAGTGGGAGGCTGCACATGGACCTGAGGTGCTTCGTGCTATGAGAGGTAAGAAACAAACTCTCAATTTTCTTTCTCTCTCTCATCCACTCAATTCCTGAATCACTTCGTCGCCTTCCACACAAAAGGGCCTATCTCTGTTTTTCATGTTTTTAAGGAAAGCTATTTACGTCTGATTCGATCATATTGATAGTTAGCTTAAGCCCTTAGGAATTTTATGTTATATCTTCGTTACTATTTGAGCTAGGGATACGCCGTTTCATGTGAACATAGTTCTGAGATAGCACTACGTACTGGTGGTGATAACTGAAAACCGTCAAAAATCGGGATACGCCCTTTTGTGTGGAAGGCGACGACTTATATGTGATGATAAAAGACAGACCAGCAACAACCACCATACTTTACCTGCAAACTTGACATGTATTTTGTTAGCAGCCTTGTAGAGCTGAATATACTGTGCACATTTGGGAGCGAAGTCTTTCACAGCCCATGATCTGAGGATTGTGTGTTGATCCTTCAAGCCAACATGGGCATAGAGGGGAACAGAGGGAGGAGAAAATAATGTATCAAAAATTAATAGTAGCAATAACAAAAATATGGTTGTGTGTCTTGATTAAGACTATGACTCTCTACAAGCACTCAAATTTTTATTCCCAAGCAGGCCAGATCATCTTGCTCTCTTCTCAACTACCTCGAGAAATACTCAGTACCACTATCGGTTTACAAGAAATGGTTACATACACTCACAATGTTCTCTGCCTAAAGTTGGGTACCTATTTTACAAAGGCTATCGAGACACTCCCAAATAATCACATGGTGATTGAAATTCAGCGGATGACGACTGGTACATTTTCCTGCTGAATAATACTTTTGCTTTCAAATAATTTCTGAATGCATCCACTTAGACAGCCTGACAGTTGACAGTGTTTACACTAGATCAACAACTCCTGGAATAAACACTTGACTGAGTACATGATCTGATGGTGGAATGGATGAAGGCAAAGACAAATTGGATGGATGGATGTGTGGATGGATGGATGGATAGATGGATGGATGGATGGATGGATGGATGGATGGATAAATAGGTAGGTAAGTAGGTGGGTGGGTGGATGGCTGGAAGATAGATGGACAGACAGCTGAATGAATAAATAGGTGAATGCGTGGATAGGTGATTTAAGTAAATGGGTGGATGGATGGATGAATGGATGGATGGATGGATGGATGGATGGATGGATGGATGGATCGACAGATAGCTAAATGGACGGGTGAATGCATGAATAGTGAATGAGTGGATGGATGGGTAGGTGGATGGATGAATGGGTCAATGAATGGAAGGCCGACCTTATTTCATGAAAGGATCTCTACCAAAAGTCGTCGTACATAAACATACACATATGCCACAAACTTCCCAGCCTCTCTATCTACCTCCCCTCTCTCTACCCCATCACAAAACCAAACGCTCACAAAATTAACAGAAATTAAATATCAATTTCATCCCTCCACCCCCTTCCCCCATGCCCTTCACCACACCAGCAGTTAACCATAACGTGTTACTGTAAAGCATAGTGATTTGAAAATACGTAAAATCAGTTAAAAATTTGTGTTACATGCATTGGTAATTTTGTATGAAGAGTGTGAAATTAGTGTAGTTTTGTAAAAGCAGGTTTAGAAATGCATCTCATAATCAGAATTTCTGTGATTTGCGTGATATAAATGACACTATAATTGACTTGGTTTTCATTGCAACTCCTCAGAAGAAATAGGAAAATTGCGATTAGGCAGTGACTTTTAATTGTAGAAGATTCATAAAAGTAGATAAAATATTGCTTTCTGCCTGAAAAAAAACCAGAGGATGCAGTCCTGTCAAGTTCCTTACATGTTTTCAAGCTGGTAACTCTTGGCCGAGTTCTGAGTGCACAGCGGTTAAACTGATAGATAAGTGCTAAACAAATAGATATGTGTAATGGACCCTCAAGTCTGGCTTAGAATTCTCCTAACGCTTTTCTGTGCGTCCTCCGACTACTTATTCCGCAATTTAAATGTTGTATTGTATTGCTAACAACTGACACATGTGCAAGCAAAATACCAAAAGAAGCAAAACATCTAAAAACTGTTACAGGGAAATGTGGGGGAACCCACTTCAAATATCAGTGCAAGATCAGTGTAATGACAGTTTTTCATAGGATGACATTGCAAGCATTTCAGTTAAGCTGACCAAACCAAGTCCCTAAGATTTAAAACAAACAAACAAATAAACAAAACAAACAATCAAACAAACAAACAAACATCAGGTGATAAACACTTTCACCATCAGGGAAAAGTGGTTTATGGGCATTTGCCAGAATATTTTAACCCATTCACTGGCAGATATCACACTTAGATCTATCAAATCAAAGCATGAAAGTCAAAAGAAATTCCACATGTCTTTTTAAAATATAATCATGTTTTTTTCATTCTTAAGGAGGGGACTTTGCTACATCCATAACCACAAAATTATAGTAGTAATAATGCAGTTTCCTTCATACATTTCATTAAAAATTCAAAAGTTTCCTCCATACATTTCATTAAAAATTCAAAAGTTTCCTCCCTACATTTCATTAAAAATATCCTATAACAGGCCTGAGAGTTTTTCAGCAGGCAAAGGGTTAACAAGCTGTGTGGAAAAGTGTGACTGGTGAAAAAGGTAAATTGCAAACAATTACAGTGGAATCCTGATAACACACCCGCTCTCCTGATCAAGTTACTGAGGATGTGTTATCTGAAAGTTGTGTTAACCAGAGTGTTTTTTATAAGGAAGAATACAGTTGGGACTTCTGAAAGAGAGTGTGCTAAGCAGTGTGTGCAGTATTAGGAAACAAGCAAATAATTTCTCAAAAATAACGGATTGCAAACTCGACTGAAAAGGATAATTCGGGTCTCACACCAAACTGACACCTTCAAAGAATTTTATTCTTAGTTTATCATGTTAGTGAAATTTCCATATCCATAATTTAAGTTCTTCATCTGTCCACATACTTCTCAGTATTTTTATATGTAAGTACTTTCATCTCAGTTTTCACAAAAAGCTACAATCTTATCAATGTGCCATTGTACTCAATTGTTTTTAAGACAATGCAGGCAATTTAAAATGTATGAGGATCTAGACTTTTAATATATAGCTCAGCAATTCTCGTAGAATATTATGCAAATGGAAATAAAAAGTTTTGTCAGCAACGGATTGGGTTTTTTTCTTCATAAATGTAATACCTAAATGCGGCTGAAAATGTGATCAGCAAATTCGATAACGAGGCAATTAAAATACAAATAAAACTGAGGCATTCTCTTAAAGCATATTAAGTTATTCTGTTAAATTACTTCCGCATTTTAACCCTGAAAAATAAACAGGCACTGATTAAACTTTTCTGTGATAAACTCTTTAATTTTGCACCAAGGGTTAATAAGTTATGAAGTGTTCACGCAAGTCTTGTGGCAGTCCAAGCCTAAGAAAAATATCTTACATAATGATCACCTCTTAGCTTGCCTTGTATCTGCAAACATGGGCAATGTGTATTTTGGAACATCTGCATGAACACAGGATTTTGTCTGTGTTGGTGTAGAGTATCATATTCCACAAAAAAGAGATAAGAAGAACTTGCAGTGGAATGAAGTCATTTTTTGAGCATGAAAAGACCAATCTGAGCATGAATTCCAAGAATGCCACTTGAAATGATTTGAAAATTTTAACAAAATGATAGCTGTATTTTCGTCTGACATGGCTGTGAAACACAAGTAGGAATAAATTCTGACGGATATCTGTCCCATATCAATGCCCTGTCTTCACACTTCACACACACAATGTCTGTGTTGATATCAGGTTTCCTTCCAAATAGAAGGTCAAGTACAAGTAATGGTATGATTCTTTCCAGATTTCAGTGGGTTCCAAGAAGATTACTGGAGTGAGTTCCAACAACATTACTGGAATACATACCTGTGCTCAAACCTTCGGATCCCAAACATTTTTAGGACTTTGGTCTCTTGAGATTTTACACTCGGATTTGCTAAGACCACTTTTATTCTCCAAACTTTTATGGAATATGATGCTGTGTGTCAACATGAGTGATCGATGAAATATGATTTGATTAAATATGTACAGTTCTTTTCGTGAGATGCAGATTCCATAACAAAAACATGGATCATGCCTATAGGATACTGAGTGGTAAGGCATATTCTTTCGTATTTGTTATCATTAGGAGGGGGGAATGTGAGCCCCATCTGACATTATTTGGAAAGCAATTTCAACTGTGGATACACACTGGCTGATTCTTGCTCCTGAACTTGCACATGTGAGCCTAATATTCACCTATGAGCCCAATACATTTCCGAACAGCTCAAATATAGTCCATCCTGTCGGCTGGAACACTCTGCAGCCCTCATGCATATTATTCACCATGCAAGTAGCTTAATACATTTGTTATTTTATAGCCCAGACTATCAACATAAACAGACATACACATACAACTGATAATAGGCCACATGACATGATTTAAGTTTCAAATCATAACCACACTGGTCAAATATAACAATATATCAACAGTACCCTGTACATCATATTACAGCGCACCTTGATTCAAACACATGTATGTGATTTCCAGCATAGACATCCATTTCATATGTTAATTTGGCAGAAACATATCAGAACACCTTAAACCCAATGAAGCTTTTACTTAATGGTTTCATGGTGGGTGCAATCTGATGGCCAGAATCGTCTTTTACATCCAGTATGCTACAGATATCTTCTACAAAGAGCCTGAATGTTTTTGTGTACTGACAACCTAATTTTAATCATTCAGTGTCCAAGTTAAGGATGAAGTAATTGCTGGTTTATTCAACTTTTATTCATCTGAGATCTCAACTAACTCCCCATTCTATTCCAGTAGGAAACACGATGCTAGTGCTGGAATCAAAGCAACAGAGATCCGACAAGAGTTCCAGCCTCAATCTTTATGACCAGTAAGGCGGCAGCTGGTTTTCAAGTTTTGAAACTGCACTGAGGGAGGTTCTGGCCATGCCCTACTTCTTATTTAACCCCAGAGGTGATGAGGGGGAAGCTTTTTTTATTTTCTACAAAATTCTTTTACTTCACTCCTCATTCTGCTTTGTCAGATCACATCAGGATACATATCCAGTCTCTGTGCTACACATTACACTAATTTCTTCTGCTGCAAACATGGTATAGCTCTACTGTATACTAACATAATATGGAACAGGTTATAGTTATTTTACTTACAGATTTCTCCATATCATCACATTTTTTGTTGACAAGGAAGAAACAAGCCTCAGCCTCATTAATCCTGTTAGACAAATAAGATAAATTAGGATATCTCTTTGCACATTATGGTTGAAATGATATGCAGGTAAACAAAACAGAGGCATAACAGAAAGACAGTGAATGTTCAACTCATATTCAGTTGATATGACGATGACACAGTAAGGAAAAGCAAAAACAACAGAAAACCAACCTCCTGAAAAAGCTAAGAAAAAAAGCTTTCCACGTGAATTTATATGTCAGCCAAATCAGCCTGGCTTATAAGTCAGCCAAATCCTTCAAACCAGGTCAATACCAGCCTATTATTTTAATACACAGTCTACTTTCCACTCACAATGTTTGTTTACCAATAACTATAAACATTAATCAGTCACTCAGGCTTTTAGGTTTCACGTTGAGACCAGGCCAGATACTGTTTGTTTTCACTGGTTGATTCAGAAAGGTGAATTAAATCAGTAGACTACAGAACCTCACAACTAAGATTTAAGACTGCAATTTCCATGAACTCTAGATTAGAACTTGCTGTCCCAGACGTGGATCAGCATGATCTGACCTACTGTTACCTGACCTGGACTGCACTCTATTGCAAAAGTGCTTAAAAATTGTGACACTGCAAAAATAATGATTAAAACTTTCAACTCCTTGCAAAACTGATTAAAAACTGCAGCTTGCTATTGCAAAAATGACTAGAAATTGTAACCTGAACCGCAAAACTTATTAAAAACTGCAACTCACTACAAAACCGATTGTAATTTACAACTTCCTCATTGCAAACTATTAAAAAATTGCAATTCATTTACTACAACTTCTACACCCTTGAATAAAAACTGTAGCTTCTTATAGTCTAGACTGAAAGTTGTTCATAACAGAAAACAACTTTAAACAATCAACAGCCAATATAACGGTCCAGACCTGCATCTCTTGAGATCAATATCTTTGAGGGCTGATCCCCTGATATAAAGAACTCTCAGAGCCCACTTGGGATCCTTCAAGATAAACTGCATGTTGTCATCAAGTTCCTCTGAGCTCATCAGGATCACCATGTAGTTCTGGGGATAGAAGGACAAGCTAAGATCTAAGAAAGTTCATACATGTATTTACATATCTTAACTATGGTGTTAATCCTTTCATTCTGTCATCTTTTCTAAGTGCTGAAGTCATCAAATTATTCATGAGCTCAATAACATGTAGGGTGGAACGGTTCATTATATTATAGGAAATAGGATCTACAGTTAGGTCAAATACGTCATGAGAATGCTTCCTCTATGCAGCTCAGATATGAAAAGGGTTATGTTATGGTGAGAAAACTTTATTTTATGAATAGACAGGAATCATAACTGAACCTGGGATGTTGTGCTATAAGACTTTAACTCACTGAAGACTGAAGGATTTTACTATGTACAAGCACCACAGACTGAAGGTTTTCAGGTTTTTTCAAAACCCCATAAAATCTAAGATAATTCACCAATTGCAATGCCTTTTGAACACAACCAATAACAACATAATAACAATACACATGCCAAAGCACAATTGTCTATCTCTTATAATGTGTGTTTTATGATTTTTTGAAAAAGGTATAGATGTCAATGTTCAAAAAAATTTGCGGATAGGAAAATAAAGGTGGATTACTATAGAAAATGCAGTGTGCTGGGTTTTTTTTTTGGTGCTCTATGAGTGTGAATGTGTGTACAGAAGATAAGTAAATGAAGTCTGGATCCCTAACATCATCGTCAAGATCTAGATCTGAGTCGAAAGAGGGTTCAAATGCAGCAAAAATATTCCGTCTGTTACTAGACGCCATTCTAACGATCACTGCAGATTCAGATGGAAAGCAGTCGCACAGTCACCTAACTAAAATTGCTCTAACTAAAAAAGGTATCCACCGACTTCCGGGAAATTTTTTGTGGAACGAAACAATTGGCTCCGTATACGTCTGAGACGGTTCCCGTGCTTTTACGGGCATTTATATAGCCACTATACGACGATAATGCCGATCCCGTGTTTTCTACGGGAAACGTCTGACGATACTGACGGCCTGTCCCGCGTTTTTTACGGGAAACGTCGCGAGGGAGTTAATCAGAAACTACCGCAATAATGAGGTTTGTAGGTCTCATATCCAGGTTTCAACTCTCAAAGTTACAACAAGCGTAACAGAATTACTTCATCACAATTATAGCTTTCTCACATAAACAATAAAATCCTTCTGAATTCTTTCTTACCTCTAGTTTTGGATGTTCAAAAAATTCACTGAGAAAACTCATGACTGACTCAGTGGTGAATTTTGATCCAATCACAACCACATGTTTGCTCTTGGCTGACGCCCTCTTGCCAAAGTCGCCTCCCATTCTCTTCCTCTGATTCCAGGTGGAAGCAATCTCCTCGAGCTGATTGGTGGATAAAAACAAAAGTAATTAATTTTATTGCAGTTCCCACTTTTAAACTCTTAAAGTTACTGGATTTTAAACTGGTTTTTTTTTTCTTGGCCACCTTGTGTCTAAAACTGACTTGTCTGGGTAGAAAGGAGAAAAAAAAAAGCTATGTTCGTTAGTCTGTTACTGCCTTCACTGATACTAAAAAGGAATCCTTCCTGCCTGGAACTTCTATATCACTAATATCAGTTTTAGAAGTGCAATTGTCTTAGTATTTCTTCCTTGTATATTTCTGTTCAACCAGGGGTTGCTACTCCAGAAATTCACGAGCAATGGTTTACAGAGTTACCTTCCTATATATATAAGCTCACAACTAATCTGAGTACAAACAAAGAGTTCTTGAAGAGAAAAATGGAGTGGGGTTCTTCAGTTCTGTTAGTAATTCTACCGATACCACAAAAAATGAGGCAGTCTTATTTAGGACAATAAGTTTCGGAAGTATTTCTGACTTCAGTTATTTTGTTTAGCAAAGGGGCGCTACTCCAGAAATTCCTGGACAATGGTTCACAGAGTTAGCCTGACTACATATAGGTGGCCACAACTGACCTGTCTGGGTATGAAAGAGAAAGCTATACAGATCATGATGATCATGAAGAGTTGGCCCAGCCAGATGTCGGGGGAGATGTCGCCGTAACCAACTGTTGACAGAGTGACGATGACAAAGTAGACGGCTTCAAACATGTTCAGCTGCTTCTCACTGCTGCCACGCTGGATATGCTGGATGCCACAGATGCTAGAGGGAAGAGATTCAGATTTGAATCAAATGAAAGGTGAGATGCAAGTCTACACACAAACCTTAAAAAAGCAGAAGACTCTCATACTGAAACCATTCTACAAATTGTCATTTCATTCTCTCCACTCATGAGATCTCTTTCTTCGTGACTTTTCCATGACATTCCCAGGTGAGCTAGTATATTTTTCCATAGTTAAAATTGAATTCAGACTACATGACAAGCTCTTGTTGCAGGAAAATGATTTTGCTGTTTGATAAGTCTCCACTCTGGTTGACACATGGGAGAATGTGGTTCCAAATAAAACTGTGAACTTCCTTTTGTCTCCAATATTCCATTACTTTTCCGTAAAAGCTGGCCATTATTCTTCTTGACTCCAGGTATTTTCACACCAACAATGCCAATGGCAATTTTCCATGATTTTTCCATGCCTGTGGCAATCATGTCATATATCATCAAACTATTTTGTTGATCCCATTCATACAATGTTTATATTAATGGATCCTCTTGGGCCTTGTGGATGGTTGGATGAATTAGTTTGGAATGGTTAACATAATGTAAGTGAGGCTTGAAGAAGACAAATGTTATTTTTTATGCCCGTCTCTCTCTCTCTAAAACTCATCATCCATGATGTTCTTCACACCGGGAGAAGACAAATGCTATCGACCTTCCGTGTTAAAGTTTGTCAGTAGATACAGTGAGTGGTGTATTGACTTTTTTTGTAAAGGCTGTTACTCACGTTGTGAAGATGAGACAGCAGAGGGTGGCAATGAGGAACCAGGACTGCTGAGACAGAGTCACTGACATGGTCTGAAATCTCTGCTTAGCCAGGTGGAAGTCATTCTGAGAAAGTGGCGTAACAGTGATGAGATGAACAAAGAAGATACAGGTATGTTTATTATGCCTGATAAAGTAAACAGACTTTTAAAAATGTTACATACATATACCCCATTTAACTGCAATCCAGATAATCGTAACTTCCACTTTATCAAAGCATTTTCCATGAAACAAAATGCTAGATTTCTACATAAAAGTCACTGGATAATGGCAACTCCATTTAATCACAACATTGTCTGTACTTCTGAGGAGCTGCGATTAAACCGAGCTGGCATTATTATACTTGATGTAAATGAAATGGCAAAGAACTCATACGATGAAGATAATATCAAATGAACAACCCCTATCTCTGCAGCTAAAGGGAAACAACTCCAGCTGGTCTGAAAAGGGACATAATAAAGAGAACACTGTTTTTAAGCTCACAGAGTAGCTGAGGTTGTCTCATAGATTTTCTTAGCCTGTCTTTTTATATTTTAGTGAAGAAAACCCCACTACACCCAAAAATGCTTGAAATGAAATCCATAGCACACTCAGAACGGTTTACGCTAAACATATTTTCACTGCCAATTATTTTTGGATTTACAAAAAACTAACTCACTCTCATTATTTTTCTTTTCTTTCTTTCTTTCTCTCTAAAACTCAACATCCGTGATGTTCTTCATTTTGCAGAAAACATCTCTGAGTTGTTTGGAAGTGTCTGAATAGGTCAACTACTGTAGGGGACTATATATGAGCAGTCGGGAAGTGGGTGGGGGTCATAAGTGAACACTAGACTCACATGTGGAAGTTAGGGAAGATTCAGGCAGTAGGTATTAAAGAATTAAATTGCTGTGAAGTTAGCGTCCCTGTGGTGTAGTGGTAGCACATTCCGTCTTGCCACCTGAGAGACCCTAGGTTCGATTCCCGGTAGGGGCATGAAAATTTCTAGTACAGGTTCGTTCAGCCCATCTTCTCAAAACTGACCCTTTACAGTAATTTAGTAAAATCCCTAGTGTCACACTTGGAGTGGATGCTCCATTTGGCAATAATTTGGTACAGCAAAGGAAATTACAGTTAGTTTTCAATCATGCCAGGGAGTACAGTATTCTTTAGAGAGACAATAATATGTTACTGGTAGTAAAAATACATTTGACTCTGGAATGCGCTTAAAATCTTCTATACATTGCAGCTCTGCACAGCTCCATGCACCCACCCATTCCCGATCCTCCCTAATAGCCTTTGAGTGCCTCTGATCCCTTCACATCCGTTTCTAAGCCCCCCCTCCCCCACCCCACCCTCTCCCAGTTTTAATTCCTGTTTCTGTCAGTTATAATAGAAATTATAATAGAAACCTTAGTTGTGACAACCTTGCTTGAAGTGCTGAAAAGGTGTGCTAAAACAAACATGAAACTAAACCAAATACAAACAGGAGCGCTCGTGAAAACGGAAATTTAATCAATCAAACAAAAAAAATAAAAATGATAACTACTGTAAACATTTATGATAAGGTACACCAAGATTTTAAGAAAAGAACAAACAAATTTTGAATGGAACATTAGTTCGCAGAAAGATTTGCTACAGTGTTTCCTGAAAGAATCTCTCACTCCTTCCACAAAATGCTTGACTCTGTCTGTTACTGTCTACTCCGCTTGACTGCTCTATGCTTCTCTGCAACACTCACTTCATTTCAACATTTGTCACACATCAGAAGACAATCATTAATGTATAAAAATAACTGGATAGTCACAGCTCCTTTTAATGGCAATTTTTTCCAAGCTCTACTGGAGTCAACGATATTTAGAGCATTCTATGCCCAGTGCCATACAAGTCAGTTATTTGCTTAATCTTGCAGCTGTTGTGAACTTATCCATCATATTTTTGCCCTGAGACATCTGTTTAAAGCCAGCCCAGCCTACACACAGTTAAAACTTCGATATAAAGTACTCATTTCAATACCCATACTGTTATTCAGTATGAATTTTATATGTGTTCATTTCCAGTTTTATCTTATCATTTCATTATATAGAGAAACCTTGATGGTAATTGCATCTCAATAATAAGTACACTCTTCAAGCACTCTGGGTCTACTAAATATCAAAGATAATATGCATAAATTTTTTATACAGAACGGCCAAGAGACAAGAGCGGCAAATCGACATTTTATTGCAGCAAATGGCAGAGTTTAAACTCAAGTAATAAACATTCTATTTGCACCCTATTCCTACTTTTTACCCTCAATATCTAAATGTTTACCGAGTCTATAAAAAAAATAAAAAAATTCTGGATACATTGCCGCATATAAGAAAATCCATGACATTCTTTTTCTGATATAAATGTATTTTTGGGCTTGTTCTGGAAATATCTGAACAGGGCAACTGGCCCTAGAAGAGTTCTGACACAACCAAGTAACCACTTTTTTTTTGGCTTCTTCTCAATATTCATTTGTTTGACAAACATAATATGTTCCTGTATTCTGCAGTATCTGGGCTCGCCATTATACACCACTCAACATTCATCACTGCACACATTTTATGGCTATGACATGTAAAATTTATATCACAGCGTTAAACTTTGTCCATCATAAAGTGAATAGAAGAGCTTTATGACACAGCCAGTGCTAAATAAGGCAAACTTGTGACAAGGATTTGTAAGGGTTTATCCAAAAAAACAAAAAAAAAACAAAGCCAAAAACTGAAGTTATATTGTTATCATGTACAGAGTCCAATCTACATATGACAGTCTCTT
>JAWQUT010000597.1:153317-164599 GCA_033807755.1 Ellobium chinense | reverse complement strand
GGGGGGGGGGGGGGGGGGGGGGGGGGGGGGGGGGTGGGACACATCCTCAGAAAGTGCAGTTAGGTCAACACAACTGAATACTCTACCTATTTCTGATCACGGTACTAAATCTCATGAACGCACATTAAAAAAGCAATTTACTATTCAGGTCTCCTCGTATTCCTTTCACCTGGACAATGAAAGGTAATGCTAGAAGTTCTTGAGAGGTTCTACAAAGAAAGTATAAATAAAACTACTATACTCTTCCATACCATTAACCAAAAAAAACCCAAAAAAGTTCGGAGGAGAGAGGAAGAAAAAGATGGTGTAACCAACAGAGGGTATCGAAGCGAGACAGTGCAAAGACCCCTCAACACAAGGAAAATATTTTATGAAGATACGCTCTCTGCGCAAACATCCCTCATATTTACTTAGCATCCCACACTATAAGGTAGTTTTGTTATGTAAAATGAGAGAAAAGTAGCAGTGTGCGTTTCGAAGACTGCATAATGGAATGTAGAGCAAAAACAAGATGTGATCAACATTGTTGGTATATGAGTCTTGATGATTACAGCAGCTCTAAAAACAGAGCCAACTTAATACAAATTTTAATGAGCAAATCAACTGAGAACAACGGAAAAATGCGGGATAATTTTACTAGGAAATCCACTATGGTTTTGCTTCACTTGTAACAAGACGGGAACGGAGACCGCAGAAAGGGACGCAAAACCAACAAGAGATGGAAAAGAAAGATAGCAATAGATTCACTACAGAGGTTCTTGCATCGCATTTTAGTACGGTCGTGATCTAGGAAATAAGTAAAAACCTCCAACAACAAATAACTGAAGAGAAGATATAAGGGGAAACAACCATTTGGAGGTTTACATCACCTGTGCAGGTAAACATTAGGATCTCTAAATAGAGTAAATATCACAAACGGACATTCCAATAGTTTTTATCCTTTGCTCCTGACTTGAGCTGACTTTTCTCTCAGCGAGGAAGATGAGAAGATATCGAAATGGAAGCTGACCTAAATAACTGAATGGACCATAAATCATCGCTTTCAATGCTTCGTCACAACTGACATTTCTTCCGAAAAAAAAACCAACAAAAAACATTTCCACATGGCCGTGTAGGTCAAATCTAATCACTTTTAGTTACCTTCCAATGACAACATTTGTTTACCCAGAAACTACAAGCATTACGTCATAATCATTTACGCTTTTGAACCTCACGCTGAGGCCATGACAGATACGGAATTGTTTGTCCTGACTAGCTGATTCGTGAAGGTGAATTTGATTTCTTCTTTCAAGAATGATATTTGTGGAAAACAGACATGGAGGAATATAGCATTAGACTATAACATAGTTTTTACGCGCTTCAGAAGCCACTGACAATAGTGAACTTACGGCCAGACGAAAATGAAATCGAGCCCATCAGGTCTTCGGCATCTGTTTTTGCTATTTTGTTCCTATAAATGAACTGTAGAATTGTAATAGCCTCCAGCCATTGGCTCACTGTTCTCCATAGATATCAAAGTACTTCCANAATTCTTATTCACTTAGTTCCCAAATTTCTACGCTTAGTGCATTTTATCTTTATAAGGCTCAACTTGTGCCTGAAACGTTTATCTTTTTAAATATGTTTTACACCCTGACATTGGTTCGCAGGGCTCAACAAAAAAAAAAAGGGGGGGGGGGGGGTTTTTNGGGGGGGGGGAGGATTTTGTTTATTAGCGCATGAATACAGATATGACAAAATGAGTGATTTGCTTATTAAAATATGCCTAAAACCACAAACAGCAGATTATCTGTATTGTAGATATCCACAATCAGCCACCTATCAAGGAGGGTTTCAAATCTCTGCCATCTTAGGATTAGGAACAAACGCCACCCGCAGCTGATGACATATTAGAGCAAAACAGATGCCGGCCAACCGTGAAGGAAGAGTTTGGATCGCCTGACAGAACAGACACTGATTCCAGAAAAGGGGCGAAAACCACCGACAAAGGAACAAAAAAACACCAAAACAAAGGAAGGCCATTCTGGATAGTTACATAATTATATCGCTTGCATGCAAGACGTGACCCCGAAGAAAAGGCAAAAACCACCGGCACATGTAAAAGAGGGATAAACCAGAAAGTGCCCCCCCCCCCACCCGGAACANCCCCACCCGGAACAAACTGGCACTGTTTGAAAGTCAAGACGCTGAATCTATCGAATATCCCTTTGTCCCAGTTTCCAGACACATTCTCTGGACCACAAATCTCACGATCCAGGGGGTCTTCATCCACAGAGACATTCTCAATTCAAGGGTCAACGTGAATCCGAGGAATATGATCCTTCATATTATCACAAAGCATGTAGATAATTACATATCACAACAAGAGCCCATTCATCTTACCACATCTGAAACAAACTTCGCAATGACATGAAAAGTACAGAGAACAGACTGACAAGTAAGCTATAGACCTATCTCGCTCTTCTTTTTCTTTGTTCCAATCGCTAATCCCCTCTTCAATCAATGGCAGACTCTTGAATTCACTTTCGCATTGTGTAAATTAAAAAAAAACAAACACTTAATGCTATCACGTTTCCAAACCCCGCAAGAGCTGAAGGACAGATACAAATTCGGTCGTACTTTAATGTAGTCTCTACACATCTTGATAGACAGGTTGTTGCCGTCTCTTCGCAATATGAGAACTTGCGCACTAACGATGGATTCTCTTACGATCGTAAAAATTACACTAGATCTGCATGCTGAACGCTACTTAGGGTACATTAAGCATCAATGCAATAGTGCAATTCTTACGATGGGAAGAGATCGCATCTTTATGTGAAAGTTTTCAATTATTTATGCCGTGCGTTCGCCAGTTAACTCCTTCCGTATGTTAATTTTTTCAAGTGGTCATGTCACCAAATTATCTTACTTGAGCTCATTAACCTTCATGTAGCTTGAGTTTGGGTTTCACGACACTTCAGCATGACTATGGCTATATTCCGCCTCTGTACGTAAGAATAATTCATAACTTAGGAAACAAGACATACTTGTAGGTCGGAAACGATACAGGATTGCTACTTCTGGGATACACATATACGTCCAAGCGCTGTTTTGGATCAAAAGGTTCGAACATGCACGTACGACAGATATAGCGTTGCGGTGGAATTCTCCAGGGAGCTCCTATTTTGTTACAATAATTTAAACATTTCGACTGGGGATTATTCAATGTCAATTCAAAAACAGGTTGTCTCTCTAGAATGATATCAAACAGAACAGAATCTAGGTCTTAGATTGCACGCGGGTCACCACGCACTCTGCTCTTCAAGAAGTAACGTAGAAAAGCGCACCTTGCTACATGTTCATAAACAACCTGTTTATTCATAGACATGAAACAGAACTTATGAGAACATCAGAATAAATGGCAGTACAATCAGAACCCATGGCACAGTGGCAGAACAAATCGCTTACAAACCGGAAAAAGCCAGTTCATAAATATTCTAAATTAGACCATATTTTTAAAACAGAAAAGAAATCGTTCCAAGTTTTATGAAACGCCAAAACTGGGCTGTTGGAGTCAAGAACAGCATGACATTTATCTTGTCACTATATTTCCTGTAATAAATCATCTTGCTATCTGCTGCCGTTTATCCGAAAAAGACCATATACGCCAAATAAAGTCAAGTTAACCTTTTGGGCTTCCGGTTAAAACATAATGTTCTATATCTTTTCATCTGGGTTATTTTCTTGTAGCGATCAGTAACTGTATACGCCATTGATTAACTGACAACTGGGAGGCGAACAGGAAACGAAACTACGCCTGCTGTAAATTTATGACTTTGGCAAATATGGGCTTTTGTCGTAAAACAGCAGCCATGTTCCTAGAGGCAAAGTGAGGGAGGGCACAATGACCTCTGTAGGAACTGTTTCCGGTGAATGAGACTATCCTGATAAAACTGCCGGTTGGGGGAATGGGGAGTCGANTATCAGCTCAATATATCTTCATATCTTGAGACAACTCTTAGTGTGAGTCTTAGTGCTATCCACCATTTCTCTCCCTGGATTCTTGGATGTTCTTCCGGTTTATCCAAGCTAACATCTAACCTCATGAACTCCATCTCATGACCCCTTTCTCATGACCCCCATCTCATGAACTCCATCTCATGACCTCCATCTCATGACCCCCATCTCATGAACTCCATCTCATGACCCCATCTCATGAACTCCATCTCATGATCTCCATCTCATGAACTCCATCTCATGACCTCCATCTCATGACCCCCATCTCATGACCTCCGTCTCATGACCTCCATCTCATGAACTCCATCTCATGATCTCCATCTCATGAACTCCATCTCATGATCTCCATCTCATGAACTCCATCTCATGACCTCCGTCTCATGAACTCGGACAATTCGCCTACCCGCTGAAATGATCCTGGGTCCACAGTGTTCTCATCAAAGTTTACTCGAATGCAATTGAAAACCTTATAAACCCAATGCTGAGGACAATCTCTCCCCTGAAATTCCAAGTCCAATATGTGAGGTCTAAAAATACATGTAACACTTATGATGTCTATACAGCCTTTGGCACAGGCTCTAAAATTTGAAGTCACTCTAAAGTAGGTCTCTGAGGTTCAGAGAGAGGAAGGGATACGGCGGAGTGCAGCATGACCTTATCTGCACCGTTCTAGCCACTAAAATACAAGAATATTGTAGGCTTAAAAAGCGTTGTTTGTTTCCCTGATGAAAAAAACTGTGGCAAATTTTGCTGGCCGCAAAGTAACTTTATTTTTGAGAAAATCCAAAATTCAAATTCAATTTTCTTCACAGTTAACAAATGAAGATTCTCTATACAATGATACTTGATTTTTAGCAGCAACGGCTACAAACGGACTCAATCCAGTTTTGAATACAAAAAAATGTTTAATCACCAGCGCATTATTCTACGTGATAACAGTCAAAAATGTAATATACAAAGATGTTCAGAATAGGTCTTTCCAAAAAGAAAACCATTCTGGAAGATATCAACTCAGTCAAAAGAAGGAAGAAACACAAATTTAGCACAGTCGAGATTCAGTCGTCAAACAGATGATCATGCTAAAAATACCATTGTTTCTCTAATCGAGTACTGCCATAGAACATCGGTTCCTGAGAATAACACCCAAGGGCACAGGGGGTGCGCCATTATCAGCTGTCAATGCTCTTTGACAAAGTCAAGAATGGGAAAATAAGGACTGCCTTTGTGTGGTCCTGGTAAATTGACAGCATGGGAAGCCACACCCCTTCCTTGTATTCAGAGGGCGGTCCTTAGCAAAAGGTACACTTTTAATTGGTGCACGCCAGTCACAGTGAGGCAAGGTGCATAATTATTATCTACTAGAGGTTTGTTAGAAATTTGTGTCGCACTTTGTACAAACCGGCGGAGAAAAGCTCGGCAACATGGCGGCAACCATTTACAGTTTCAAATATGTTAATAATTATAACGTTTTATGTACGGCCTTGCGTCGGAGGAGGATATGGCAAAAGTCAACGATATTCTAGACTAAATGCTAATGAATGAAGCAAAGATATATGTATAACAGAACTCCATTCGCAAGCCATTGCATTGTTGCCTTTCTCTTCCGCACTTGTCGCAGCCATCTTGGCTGGCCTAGAGAGTGCAATTTCCTTTGCTAAGGAAGAGGTATGGTTTCCCATTTTGTCAAATTGCGGATATAAAAAAAAAGTTAAAGAAAAAAACACAAACAAGTAGCCGCGGCTTTTATTGGCATTCAATTGTTTGGGGTTTTTTTGTCTTCAGTAAATTCAGAAACCATCAGAATATTTTTCATGATGTACTGTAAGGGAAATAAGCACAATATTTACATTCCGTCGTAATGACGTGCAGTGCAATGCATGTAGAGTAGAACGTCGACAACAACGACGCTCTTGGCGCATGGAAAAAGTATACTTATTATTGAAGAATATTTGAGGAGGTCATTTGCAAAACCTGCTAGGTCACCTGAGATTGGTTGGTGACGTAGTAAGATTTCATCGTGTTTTCCAAGAAAACTTAACGGGTTTTGAAAAATTTTTGCATTTTTGCCATCGATGATATGTGCTGACTTAGTGGGGTTTGATATTAACACTGATGAACCAAGATTAAAATTAAAAACCACGCGATGGGAAAGTCAAAGACAATAACTCATGTTTCATCAGATTTTGACTTAGCAGGTTTTGATAAACGATCTCCTCACTTAATAGCGAGATATCCCTGAATAATAAAATGAATATTAATACTGAATCCAGGTTTATGAAATTCACACAATAAGAAGGTAAAATTCATTAAAGGTGAACTAGATATCAGGGCTCCTCTTTGCTCTCGTCTACCTAATTTTGCGTCATGCGTAGTGTGTATTACACTTTTGGCGCATGATTTATGATGCACAGAAGTAAGCTAAAAAGCAAATTTGAATGTCGTTTAGAAGCAGGGGCTGGATTAACCATGGGGCAGATAGGGGCAACTGCCCCAAGGTCTTAGATCTAAAAAGAACCCACAGAGGCCCACACCTTCCGAACAGTCAAACGCCCACTAGCTCCGTGATTTTTGCCACTATAGAAAGGCCCCTGCACCTTGTCAACGTTTTTTTTCAAACCTCATTTCTCAACTATGAACTCAGCATAATAACCTGTCAGAGGTAAAATAAAATGCAGTATCATCAATCCTGACAGAAACTCGTCACTTATCGCGCTGCAGCGGTAAAAATGATATTTTTGACGAGGCCGCGACTCTGCCTGAAATAATTTCTTCTGAGCTTTGTTTATTTTACCTCCATGGCATTTGTTAGCATTTTCAAGTTTACTGCCAACGCCCTGTTAAAACATTGGGCACAAGATCGCTAATCGGTGGGGCAGGGACGTCTTAAGTAAGGTTGGGACTGGCCTCCAGGGTTAATTCCCCTGTGTGTAAGTAACTTCCGGTGGGTATGCAGGGGTGATAACTCTTTGATTTTTGCGCAGTCGGCCTATTTATTATTATCTTGTATAAATCAAAGACTACATCATTAATCACAACAACAAGAAATTAATGTGCTGGTCTGTCTCAGAATCTAGTGACCACTGGCTCACACATCGGAGTTATAACTATTGATAATCCTCTCTCTCTCTCTCTCTCTCTCTCTCTCTCTCTCTCTCTCTGCGCCCATATCAGCGTGTTATCTCTTTATCAACCTCTAACTAAAGTGTTAATGAGGAAGTACATAATAATATGTACTCAGAACAACAAACATAAGAGGTGGCATGAAAAGATCGGTTTAGACAACTTCCCAAAGAGGGTCATGGAGTGGAAGACACAAGGGCAGAGAAAAATTTAGGTGGGAAGCCATAATGTCAAAACACCTGAGCAAACTGAGTAGTTTGTGGACAGAAAGCGGAGAGGCTAGCGAGACACTCTAGCACAAGGAACATAATGAAAGTCCAATCTCTCACGGACACAGGAGGAATCTTAAGTCTAAGGCAAGATAACCCAGCCAGTTTACAGTGAAAATAAGTGCTAGGCCTAACCATCTCTACTACAGATTAGACAAAATAGTGTTTTAATGGGAGAGATTTTTTTTGTAGAAAATGACGTCTCGATGTACACAAGATATCCGCTAAGTACAGTTTAATATCAAGGAACGTAATGCGATGAAGTGGAAGAAGTGGTTCCGTAATCTGTTGACCACTGAGCCACAAACAAGTTACTCCTACTAGTCTAGACTGTTTTCAGTCGGGGCCAGAGTATTAGTTAACAATAAGTGTGGACAAATCTGCCTTAAAGGAAGTCTTTCTTGTTTGCGTGCCGACACAGGTCTGGTAATAGGTCAATGACCTCAGTTGCCTCCCCTTCACACATCCTATCTCATTTCACACTCTTTCCAGTGATAACCGTCCTTTTCATTGAATAAGAAATTCAGGAAAGCATAAAGACATTGCAATTAAGCGGGGCATGAAATAAAGCCGCGACGTTGTATTTTGCTGTTTTCAGTCACATTCTCATTTAATATCAATAAATTCCGTTCAGTCAAAATGTTGATTAGGAGAAAAAAAGGGGATTTAGTGGTTTGCTAGACAATGTGCTCTGAAACCAAAGATTTAAAAAACTGTTGCAACGAAAGAAAACGTGCCATTGAGCGGAATCGATTGTCTATATCATACTTTTTCTGTCGCCCCCCCCTCCCCCAAAACACACACACACACACACACACACACACACACACANNCACACCACACCACACCACACCACACCACACCACACCACATCACACCACACCACATCACATCCCACCACACTCTACACGGAAGTAGATAAGACCTGGGAGACGACGCCCAAAGAAACATAAATATGCCAGGTACATGAAGGATTACGTGAGGAGGGTGGAAGTTCACACATGTGACATGCCTGGTAATCAGTAAACTATAATAATATTGGACCCTTCAGATATGGCAGCACTTTACTGTCACGTGCTCAACATTTCAAGTAGGTACATAAATCATTTCACTAACACCTCACGGACAGTGTAGAAATATTTGGGCGTAGAAAAACCTTGAGATTAGACGATACTCTTTGTTTTGTTTGTTGATCAGGGCTGCAGATGATTGGTCCAGACGGCTGCGCGACAGGGGCGGTCCTTTCATTCTGTAGGCGGTCCTGAGTACAGGAAGTATCAGCCTCTAGGCAAACCGGGATGGCTGCGATTAATGCGGAGGAGCATGAAAATAATGCACTGACTTGCAAGCGGTGTTTGCAATATTCATATCTTTGCCTCATTTATTAGCATACATACTATAGTTGATTTCTGCCACATGTTCTTCCGACACAAGGCCGTTGATAAAAAGCTTTATACAGAATGTCTTAAAAGCATTCTCCAGCTCGGGCGAGTTACTCTTTATGGTGGTACAGATTACATATGAATAGAGGAGAAGACCACAACCCAACACGTCATTATGGACCACTTTATACTGCTCGTAATAAGTAACTTCTTACAGGTCTCAACTTAGAAACTGTGGCATGATTCTGTCAGAACCAACACGTCGTTCTGGTAAAGCACACAGCTTTCCATTAGTGTGGAATCTGTGGACAGATGACCGGAAAGAAGAGAAGAGAAGAGAAGAGAAGAGAAGACAAGACAAGACAAGACAAGACAAGACAAGACAAGACAAGACAAGACAAAAGAAGAGAAGAGAAGAGAAGAGAAGAGAAGAGAAGAGAAGAGAACAGAACAGAACAGAACACAGAACAGAACAGAACAGAAGAGAAGAGAAACTTCGTTAAGATGATGAATTGGCTCGGTTGCAGTATATATCTACACAGTAATAACAATAACAGTACTTATAAGAGATCACGACAGAACAAAAGACAATAATAACACTCTTCGCACGCGTCTAGACGTCCCGTAACGTGACAAATGTTGGAATGGACTGATTTTATCATGACATGCAGCGATGTCCCCATTTTCGGAAAATAACCTACTATGCCAAGGTTTCGAAGATGGGACTCTCGTGGTGAGTTTGTAAACAATGGGCAGTAGATTATGTCCAAACAGCCCAGGTACAACTCCTAGCAACCAATGAAAGTATCATTCAGACATAATAAGGACCGGGAACAGGAAACGACTCTCATAACAATTCATCAAGGCGCTGTCATAAGAAGAACATAATGTTGCATGAGGTCATGAGAGACATGTGATGCATCAAGAGCTATGTCATAGGATGACACACTGCTGTCTTGATTATCGACTCATCCGCTTTATGGACGTTATGAGTCCACCGGGCTGAGCCACTTGTACTCTTTGTTATGTTGGAAGACTAGACTTGTCACCTGCTCTGATGGCTTACTTTTACATCTAAACATACACATACGGTAAATATGCAAACATATACATGCGGGCGCACTTACACATTTTTATTATACACGCTGGAATCCGCATCACGTGACTTTCCATGCGATCGTCAAGCACCAAATTGTGTAGGAAAAGAATGTAAGAGAGATAGACCGAGAGAGAGAGAGAGAGAGAGAGAGAGAGAGAGAGAGAGAGAGAGAGACAGACAGACAGACAGACAGACAGACAGACAGACAGACAGACAGACAGACAAAGAAAAGAGAGAAAAATTGAAAGAGAGGAGTGAAATGGAGCTCAGGGTGGTAGAAAAATTTGGCGAGAGAGAGAGGAAAGAAGGAAGGGGTGAAAAAGAAAGAAAGAGAGAGAGAGAGAGAGAGAAAGAGAGAGAGAGAGAGAGAGAGAGAGAAAGAGAGAGAGAGCTCAGCATGGGATGAAAAAAAAAACAGGCCATGACATGCCAGTGTTTCCGCATGTCTAGACCGCCAAAAAAAAACCCACCAACTAAATGGACAGCAGGAGTATTTTTGGCTGGCTGGAAAGATTTCCGCATGTGACATAACCCAGAGACATGCTTCTCATCGATCTAACAAAAACAAAAAAACACCATGGAATTTGCCTGTCTCAACTGAAACAGAACAAAGGAAGTTATTTATTGCCTGTCACATGTGAAGGTTAATTCATTTTCCCCCTTACAGCCACTGTGGTAATCTACTGAGCTATAGAAAGACAACTTGCCTTTATGAGAGAGAGAGAGCTAGTTCATAAATTTAGTTCAAGCAAAAGGAAAGTCGGAAAACGGGCAAACAACTCGAAAAATGTATGTCTCAGAAAGAAAAAAAAATTGGGCTACGTTTGTTAGGTCTTCGTTGACGTCATTTTGAGGATGAATCAACGTCATTTTGAGTCTAAAGGGGCCATCACTCGGACAGCGGACTCCGCTCATTGGCTGTATCAACCATATTATTAATTATATTCAAAATGACGTCAAACATACTCGAAGAAGACCTAATAAACGTAGTCGATTTCAAAATATATAATACTACTTGATGAATTTTGTCCAGCCAGTAAATACTTGTAGCAAAAATAACAAAGAAAAGTTTTATTCTCGCAGATTTCTGGTGCTAAAAATGTTTAAGATAAATAGGAGCCAAACTGGTCCAAAATCCAGAACAATTAGAGTCAATAATAACAGGGTATAAAACATGTTCTTTGATTATATTTGTTGAAACAATCGCATTTTAACCTGAATCCCTATCCCAAAAGTAATGAAATGCATCCTCAATTTGTCCAAAAAATATTTGTTGCAAGCAGCGTTTTCAGATGCCTCAACAGATTTCATATGTACGGGCTTGTGCTCTGCAAAAGAAAACCAAATTTCTAACTCCGTTGCCATAAATTATATCAATTAAACTTTCAAAAAATCTTAAATGGACTCCCCCTCTCT
>JAWQUT010000597.1:119504-131304 GCA_033807755.1 Ellobium chinense | reverse complement strand
TGTGTGTGTGTGTGTGTGTGTGTGTGTGTGTGTGTGTGTGTGTGTGTGTGTGTGTGTGTGTGTGTGTGTGTGTGTGTGTGTGTGTGTGTGTGTAACATGATGTAAGTGGCCGAGAGCAGTGTATGTAAAGTGTCTCCAACATTTTGGGGGTGAGGCTCTACAGACATCCTCTTTATTATTGCTGTTATTATAGTAGGATATCCGGGTAATATTGTAATGTGTGACAGTGGACATATGCAGTCTATTGTCTCCATGAACTGTGCGGGTCATGTTTCCTAAGTTTGACAGGTCTTGTTTTGGCCAGCAGGTCGCCAATTTGGCACAGCTGACTTACACAACCTGTGCAGACAATCGTCTCCATCTCCTGCCCCCCCCCCCNTTCCCTAAAAAAAAAAAAACAACCCACCACTTATCCCTAAGATCCGTTTTCTCCTGCCCCTGGCAAAGATTAGTGAACCAAATGTGATTCTGTAGCATTGGTTTTTCGTCACCCTTGTCAACCCTGGTTTTGCGCCACCAAAATAACATTTAATTTGTAACATATTGATTTCAAATAAACCGTAATGTTTAACATCGCAAACATTATAGTGTCACTGTAAAAAAGCCAGCCCTGTATCTAAGAATATCTCAGTGATCACCTCATAGGTAGCTTTCACAAAGTCAAGGTGGACACATTTTCTTGCAATCTCCCAGCAATCTCTCTCTTGCTTTAATTTCTTCAGATATAAAAACATTTTCTCACACAACTTTCGCCTTAGACGGCAGAAGGAAGAACACGCGATTATTCGTTATCACAAAATCTATTAACATTCAATCGAATACCACCCTGATTAGAAGTGCGCAAAATCATGGCCTTCAGGCGCAAGATGGCGCCAAACCAGTGTTCCTGGTGATTCATAACTGTACTTTTCGGACCAATTAATAACAAGTTTATTTTTTTGACACTGTGGCTGTTTCTGACTCAGAATCATGCGAACTAGAAGTAAAATGGTACTATCGTCAATAACCATAATAATATAAACAAAAATAAGTACAATAATGTCAAAAAAATTTGGACAGAGATTAAGCCACCGCGAATTTCCTGTTTGTTGACCCAGATAAGGTTTCTATGCGTGCAATGTGAAGAAATTTTCCGTGGGGAAAAAAAAACAACAACAGATCTTTATTTATTGTTGAGATTTATATCTATGTTATCTGCTGCAATACAGGAAATCAGATTGCAAAACATTTCTCGCGACAAGATAAATGATGTATGGGCCTTTTTTTTTTCCGCCATAGAAATGAAGTGGCGTGGGGTTGGATGGGTGGACATTATTTTATTGTTGTTTACAGTTTAGGACGGAAATTCCACATTCGGTGTTCGTATGGAGCAACCATTCTGGGGGATTATAAACCGACCTAACTCACTATTACTACTACTGCTACTACTACTATGGGTATATTGACAGACAGATAATATTCTATAATAACTGCAACAAGTTTCATCGAGTTTGAGGTTTTATTTTGTCACAGCAAGAACAAAAAAAAACACACCCAAAAACCAACAAAACGAACAAACAAAAGTTGCAAAAGTTACAAGCTTAAGCCAGGTGAGTTCAACACTCACTGGGAATGCTATTTTGAGACGTAAGTTTTGAAGTTGTTAGCTCTGACATAGTCATGGCATGTAGTATTTGAAATTTGCAGCAGTCACAGTTGTCAGTTAATATTTGCCAAATTCTGAATTCAATAAGTCTCACTAGTGACGTCAGTGAATTTTACATTGAAGTTAACTTTTTTGTTTGGGGGTGGAGGGAAGTGGAGGGGTAGGCATCAGACAAAATTATGACTGTACTTTGATAACCACTGCTGTCATTAGACAGTCGGGCCTCTCCCTCCCCTCTTCAAACTCCCTACTATTAATGAGAGCAAGTCTACCCAAACTCAGTCACAGATTCTTCTAGCAAGGAGACGGAACTGAAGGTCTATTGTTCTGGTTACAGGCCTGTAAGTCTACTTTCACTTTTGGGTCCTACTTTCACTTTTGGGTCCTACCTTTCACTTTTGGGTCCTACAAAACTTAGGGGGTATATTTCATCTCCCCTTTTCCTTCTTTTGGCATGCCNCCCCGGCCCGCACCAATCCCGCCAGCCCGTCCATTTATGTTGTCAAACAGCTTTTCACGGGCACCCCTCTTAATGCAAGGGCCACAACCCCGGCTGACTAGGAAGTGTCATTTCATTCCCTATTCTCCTGGGACCTCCGCTCAGTTTCCATGACAACAGGACCACACTATACGTTTTGTTTCAAAGGGAGCCGTCGCCATATTAGGGACCGTTCCTCTCGTTGTCGTATCAAGCACTTGAGATTTTTCACTACAGAGGTGGAACTATAGGGTTGTATTAGTGGGGGGTTTGCAGTAAGTGCAACCCGTGATATAGTTAAGCTCAGTGTACGAGGAAATTAATTAATACTGATTTCCAAGAATACAGACCTTGCAAAATCTAGAGACCTTTATTGTCCTCAAATTGTTGAATTTCTGTTATTTTTCAGCTTTTACACGATGATCATAATACTGCCACATCTTTGTTCTAGCTTGTAAGAGCAAGAGTAGTGGATCTGATATAGACCTTTAGGAGTTATTTTGTGATTTGAAGAAGAAGCGGAGGTTGGGTAGTTTTGAAAAGAGGTCGGAGGGGGGAGGAAGTCAATAGACCATTTTTTTCTTTTTTTTTTTTTCATCTGTATTGCAGTACAGGTGTACAGAGTGTAGTATGCTTGGATGTGTGAGCTGAATATTATATAATCTTATTTACTTCTCTATGTAAAGCGCTCAGAGCCTGTATCTACAGGGATGAGCGCTATATAAATGTTATGTATTATTATTATTATAACTGCAACAAATTTCATCAAGTTACAGTCTTTATTTTGTCACAGCAAGAACAAAAAAAAAACAAAAAAAACAACAAAACAAACAAACAAAAGCTGCAAAAATTACAAGCTTAAGCCAGATGAGTTCAACGCTCACTGGGAATGCTTTTTTGAAACGTGAGTTTTGAAGTTTTCAGCTCTGACATAGTCATGGCATGTAGTATCTGAAATTTGCAGCAGTTACAGTTGTCAGTTAATATCTGCCAAATTTTGAATTCGATAAGTTTCACTAATGACGTCAGTGAATTTTACATTGAAGTCAACTTTTTTGTTTGGGGATGGAGGGAAGTGGAGGGGTAGGCACCAAACAAAATTATGATTGTACTTTGATAACCACTGCGGTCATTAGACAGTCGCGCCTCTCCCTCCCCTTCTCAAACCTCCCTACTATTACTGAGAGCAAGTCAACCCAAACTCAGTCACAGATTCTTCTAGCAAGGAGACGGAACTGAAGGTCTATTGTTCTGGTTACAGGCCTGTAAGTCTACTTTCACTTTTGGGTCCTAACTTAGGGGCTATATTTCATCTCCCCTATTCATTCTTTTGGCATGTCCTGCTTCCAGTAATAAGGGCTCCAGGGGGGAAATTTTGATATCATGTGAAACTGTGTCCATTTTACTTTATTTTGCCAGGCACTATTTAGCCTTGGGCTGGAACTGCCAGGTCAAGGGTGTGCTCAGGCGGAAGTGGAGGGGTTTGGCGTTGACTAGTGAAAAATATAGGCTCTCTTTACAAATAGCAACCAAGCTCAAAATTTCAACGGGCTTGCTAGGGTTGGGTAAGTCTTAAAATTTGGGCCACATAATGAGCTTCAATCTGGTATGGGTCTGGGTGAAAGCTAAATCTTTGGTTTCAGAGGGCAGCTCAAAATGTTAATATGGCCCATATAGGAAAAAAGGGTCCAATCCCATTACAGGTCTGTAACCTTCTGTTACCAAATTTAATACTCTCAAGCGAGGCGTCTGTTTTAAGTGGGCGGGTCCATGGATCCAGATATCGATACTTTAGCTATCAGTATTCTAAAAACCAGCATCAATACTTCGAACTCTAGACCGATTCCATTCTATATGATTGAAACGCCTTTCATTTTACTGGTGTTGCTCTCTATAGGAAGCGAAAAGTAAGAAAGTCTGAACAGAAGTCACTTGAATGACACTGAACTGACGTACAGAACATTGTGACGCTAATACTAGGCTCATAAGATAAATCGATGCGTCGTCTTAAACACTCTAATTCTTCGATACCAACAAAAGTATAAGTATTCGGATATTCGATATCGATACCAGCCGCTCACGGCCATCTGGCATTTTCCTGTTTCATCCGGTGAGGGCAATGACCGAGACGCTTGTCGTACAATGGCCTTACAGTGGTCATGTGACTCTTCTATCATGCACTGTCATGTGTGCACTGCCTGTCGGCTAACACAGAACCAAAAAAAAAACCAAAATGTTTTTTAAAGAAAAAAAATCTTATGAACGATTAACAGGTATGGTGACATGCACAAACAAAACATCGTAACATGCTCAAACCAAGGTACGATTATACGGTGTTTTGTCCTTGCATGTCCACGTTGAGCCGTGCTTTGGTTTTAAGATGTTACGGTGTTTTGTCGGTGTATGGCAGTAAAATGCTGGGCCTGTGTTTATTTAGGATAAATGTTGAGGATCTCAACTATTTGGTGGAGAGGATCGTGTTCTAAAACCACTCATAACACCTTCATAGAATGTATAATACGAGTTTCACTTATGTAAATATGAGAGAGAGAGAGAGAGAGAGAGAGAGAGAGAGAAAGAGAGAGAGAGAGAGAGAAAGAGAGAGAGAGGGAGAGTGTGTATAAAGAAAGATCATAGTGTGTGTGTGTGTGTATGTGTGTGTGTGTGTGTTGTGTGTGTGTATGTGTGTATATGTGTGTGTGAGTGTGTGTGTTGTGTGTGTGTGTTGTGGTGTGTGTGTGTGTGTGTGTATGTATATGTGTGAGTGTGTGTGTGTGTGTGTGTGTNTGTGTGTGTGTTGTGTGTGTGTATGTGTGTATATGTGTGTGTGAGTGTGTGTGTTGTGTGTGTGTGTTGTGGTGTGTGTGTGTATGTATATGTGTGAGTGTGAGTGTGTGTGTGTGTGTGTGTGTGTGTGTGTGTGTGTGTGTGTGTGTGTGTGAAGGGCATAGTGTCAAAGGACAGAACCGAGGAGCAGCGCACGGAAAACGGAAGCATACTGAGAAAGACAGAATAAGAGAGGAGAGAAAAAAAGTAAGTGAGAGAGAGACAGAGTAGAGAATAAAAGGATGAAGAGGAAGAGTGAAGACCAAGATAAAGGAATCAAACTGCCTTCCTGAGACGATGATGTTTGTCTTCTCCAGATTGCAACTATTTCACTTTCAAGACCTCACTAAGCATCACACTGGGGAAAAGCTATTTCTGTCTTGGAGGGCATCATGATTCTGAAGTCACAATGAACAATAACAACGGGCTAAAACAGTATGTGTTATCTTATATTAATAAGTATAACAATAATTATAATAAAAACAATATTTATGATACAAATACTTAGGATTGGTAGTATTTTAGTGCTGGATAAGTTAATTTTTTTTGAAATTATGCAGAGCGTTGTTAACGTCATATGAGTCAATGTGTATACCGGGCCCAGACATACCCAGATGCAGACTTTGCGCGATGGGTCTGTAATGCTGAGGTGACAAAACAAACGGTGGTATGAACAACGTGACCCTAAACCACAGGGCACGCCATGTTTAGAAACTGCTTTCTATTCACCGCAAAAAGGTCAGCCATATAACGTTCCTGAGTTTTACATGTATACATTTTAACTGCTTTTTGAATGTCAATACCAGGCCCAGATCTTTCCAGCTAAGGAGATCGCAGGGACGAATATCAGTCAACTGACAAAGACAGGATACGACCAGCATGACCCTTAACCACTGTGAAAGCCAAACTGGGAGGCAGCGCTCAGTGAAGGTAAAAGAAAAAGGTCAACCGTATTAACATTAATTACATGTTTTACCTGCCTGTTATAGCGTCAGTGACAGGACCAAAATAGCTTAACGATTTAGAGGACATCGCACTGGGCTGATGTCTCTGAGGTAATAATGCAGTTTAATATAAGTCTCGTATCCAGGCTGATGCTTTGCTCCCGCGACTTCACATTATTATTACCCCCGGCAGACCTGATCACTATAGAACTTTCTCAACCCTCCTGCCATTTATAGGTGCTGATTACTAGCATTCTGACAACATCTTTCACTGCCTATAGCCAGGCACCTAATTTACAGACGGGTGGACTGAGGAAAACGTGAATGAAATGCTTTCCCAGGACACCCACAACACAACTGTGGTCGAGAATCGAACCCACGATCTTTAGATTTTGAGTCCAACGCCACCAACCATTCGGCCAGGCAGGCAACAGAAGACTTCCGTCGAGCTTCTCACCTGTTTCTACTGGCCTACATAGTGTCCTACTGTCCCACATACAGTCCTACTGTCCCACATAGTGTCCTACTGTCCCACATAGTGTCCTACTGTCCCACATAGTCCTACTGTCCCACATAGAGTCCTACTGTCCCACATACAGTCCTACTGACCCACATAGAATCCTACTGTCCCACAAATAATCATCGCAACAATTTTCACAACCGAAATTCTCTGACTTGGTCCAGAGTTCGGAAAAAAAACCCCACTGGCATTGTACATAATAATAATAATAATAATAAATATAATATTTATATAGCGCCTATACCCGTACATACAGGCTCTGAGCGCTTTACATAGTGAAGTAAACGAAAATTATATATAATAATATTCAGCCCACACATCAAAGTACACTAGACACTGCACATATAATGTACTATAACAGGGGCGGTATAATGAAAAAAGATTCGGTTTCGCATGCGCATTTTTTCTACTCGAGTTCAAACCCTGGAATTTTAGCGAAGCCTTTTCTGATTAAAAGAAAACATTTCATTATGTGGGGTCTTATTTCTTGTCCGGTATATTGGCAAATAGCGTCACTACAGTGAAACTCGTTTAGAGCGGCCACGACTGAAATGGGAACCCGGCTTTAACAGGAAAGACTAATCGTCAACAGGAACTAAGTATAAAATATACGTCATTTGCTATTATCCGGAGGTACCGGTATGGCCCCGCTGTTCTCGTTTCACCTGAAATCTGATGCACACTACGCTGAAAACCGCGAACAAAGGTGCACCGTCAATTACAACGCAAAAATTCGCACCCCTGTCAAGGGAGATTATCTCGGTAACAGTACAGAAATTTCAACGATCAATGGTGCACTGTAGTCTCACTGTGATAATATACAAGTATGCTCAAGGGAGATTATTTTGGTATTATCAATTATCAATGTGGAAACAAACGCTTACTGTTACAGGAAGTGCATTCTTGCTTCAACTGGCCAGTGTTCAATGGAGCCATGGCGTGTGTTCAATGGAGCCAAAACGGAACAAAAAAAAATCACCTACTTAAGAATTACACAACAGCCCTAGCCTTTGGAAAATTAAAAAAAAACCACAACAACAGCAACAAAGCCTTACTGTTGTAAAATGATAAAACAGTGTATGATTATAATTTGGTTTTAAGATCATTTCAGTGACAGTCTGCTGTGAATAAAGAAATGTAGGTAGACCTCGTGGATGCTGGATGAGGAAAATGGCTGCGATGACAAATTAATTTTAAAAGTCTTCGGGCTTAAACTTTTACATGTTCTTGTGTACGAGCGAGGAAAACTTAAAAAAAAACTTTCTTTAATTCTAACGACTAATAAATATAATAACCTAAACATTACGTTACTGAAACTTGACACATATTAGATGACTGATATAGCATAATTATTACTGCTGCAAATTTCATGACTGTCTAGGTGCTACAAATTTCATGAATGTCTAGGTGCTACAAATTTCATGAATGTCTAGGTGCTACATGAATGTCTAGGTGCTACAAATTTCATGAATGTCTAGATGCCACAAATTTCATGAATGTCTAGGTGCTACAAATTTCATTAATGTCTAGGTGCTACAAATTTCATTAATGTCCAGGTGCTACAAATTTCATTAATGTCTAGGTGCTACAGTTAGATTAGGCCACAAAGGAGAAAAAAAGAACAGTACTCTATGTCTATCGGTCGAGAGTATGCAAAATGTTCGGACTGCCATGTTTTGATACGCGTTTTTATTTTTATTATTTCTTATTATGACAAAAGTATAGCAGCTAGATCGATGAAACTTGTTTTAACAACTACACATCACGACTGCCTGCTAATGTGCCCAAAATTTCATTCCAGTTCGTTTGGAACTCTTAAAGACATTGAATTTTCAATAAAGAAGAGTTTGTTTTGGGCCAGCCGGCATACTAGTTTGCTGTATTCTGTCAGAGAGTCCACTTCACAGGTGGCGCTGACATGTCCCCATCTTACCATAAACTTCATCAGCTAAGTGGGAAAAACCAATTTTCACACAATTCAAGGAAACTTTGACCCTTTGAGGTGAGTCAAATCACTCACCACGTGACACTAAACCACGTCCTTGGTTAATACCCTACAGAAACGCAGAAGAAGAGGATGAATACAGTAGACAATGATTGAAACAACATCCACTGAACCAAAGACTTGAATTTCGGCTTAACAAAGAGTTTCGGTTTAGATAGAGAAGCCCAAAACGAAGGAAAATAAACAATTACACAATTTCTTTCGCTTAAGCGGTACTTCCGGTTTAAACGTTTCGTTTTAAATCATTGTCTACCGTAAATAATTAGTAAAGTGAAGACCAAAACATTCCTATCCCTCTTCAACCTCACGAACAGAATAAACTCATAAGATAGAGTAAAAATTAATGAACACAAACCTCGTATATTTGTATTCCTCGTTCACTCGTACCAAGGCTCCAATCTTTTGCTAATTGGCCGTGCGGTTTTGTGAGTCGTACTCAGAAACTGAAGACTTTCCAGTCTAAGGTTTATGTGTTTGACTCGCGAGCTGGGCGGTTTACGTTGTAGTGTCCTTGGGAAAGACACTTCGCTTCCATTTCCTCACGACTCGACTCAGGTGTAAATGAGTACCTGGCTTTAGAGCTGGGGGGACCGGGGCACTGCACCGCTGGCGACCAGCAATGACTTTGTTATGCATTTCATTTGTAATATTATGTATTTACATGTATGATGTGTATTGTTATATATATGTGCTTGTATTATGAATGAGATGTGTGACATTGTATGACATTGTAAAACAATTTCCCTACGGGGTAAATAAAGTCGTATTTATTTATTTATTTAATTATTTCTACCTTAAACCTACCCTCACAAATTCGACACCTCACGAGTGTGGATCTCTGAGACGGTCCTGAAATTCATGTGCACTAGGTTCTACACTACAATAATTATCATGGCCGTTTGTGAAGCTGGACTGTCCCCTTGAACTGACCTCTGTGAACAGTACCCGATCATTGGTGTCTTCTGTCGTTGACCGACATCAGTTTTTTTTTTGTTTTTCTTTTGCAATATGTCTTCCTGTAGTGACGTCAACTGCAAGGTGACTCCAAAAGACAAAAATAGAAACTTTTATCTTCCACAGCATGTAAAAAAAGAAACATTCAGAGTCTGTGACCCTGATAAGTGACGGAGCAAGTATAATAATATCTTGTTTACAATTTCAATGTCTTCATTGACGCACGATTTCAATTATAATCGATCCTATCATCTGGCTTGATACACGACGATACTGTATGATCATAGAATGCCTTACTCGGATACTGTGTGATCATATAATGCCTTACTCGTCATTTCAGCCGGTCCTTCATAAAATAGGCAAGCTTAATTCTTGCGATGTCGACACCACTGACTCACTCCTTTCACACATTTTGTGCATTCGGCGTCAATCACTTACACCCTCCCTCCTCCCCCACCCCCCTTTTCCAAGGTTGGGATAATCATAACTATTTTCCACGACTTTCCATATTCTTTCCAAGTCCTTTTACATTTTCCCCATGATAATAACAGTTAAAATCCTCATACCAAACTTTTTTTTGCGCTTGAAATCTATCCAATGCTCGACAACTTTTAAGAGTGGTTGACAGATGGGACAGAATAATTTAACATCTAATTATGAATCCCCCTGCCNCCCCAATTCCCGCTCCCATCCAATACTCTGAATTTTCCATGATTTCACTATGAGAACTGGCCAGTTTTAACTAATGTCAGGTATATTCCAGACCTGGAATGGAATCGGAATTTTACCATGATTTTCCCTAAACTTCCAGGCATGTGAAAATCCACCAACCACGAGAGTTACGCCGCCTTTCTATCCTTCGCACCTGAATTCAACAAATCCCTCCAGGCTCGACTCCCCACCCTCTTCAAAGTCAAACCTCCTTCCTTGCAGCCTTTTCATTGAATACCAGCAACCGCGCCCCCACTCCCTTCTGTCCATCTTCATCTTATCAGCTAATCTTATCTCATCCTCCCCCTCTGGACGTATATACAGTGGAAGACACTTAATACGGACGCGCTTTGTACGTAAACACTGATACTGAGTACAGTATTTTAGGTCCCGAGTTTTCTTCTCTAAGGGTACGTGCATAGTTGATCCTTATATCTGTTAATAAGTACACTTCTGGTCGGTCCGAATGTGTGCGCACTATCCGTGTTTCACTTTAATTGTAATATTAATATTACTGAACATTCCCCACATGCCCCCTTCTCCTCCCCCTGCCCCAAACCGGATCGTGATCCTCCATTTACTCACAAGAGAATATCAGTAAAGTCTCACACTAAGAACCAGCCTAGTCTACGGGTAAACCTCATCTTTAGCCATCGCTAACTCAGTGTTGTCTGTCAACAAAACATTATAATAAGTATAGCTGAACCTCGATATTACGTACTCATTTAATAAGTATACCTTGTTATTAAGTATGAATGCTTTTATATTATTTTATTACGTCATGTGAACCTCGATATTAAGAATACTTATATAATAATTATAATCAGGTTATTAAGTATTAATGTTTTTTTTTAATGATTTCATCAGTAAGGTGGATCTCGTTATCAAGTACTAATTTAATTAAGTATACCTGGTTATTAAATATAAATGTTATATTTATTGTTACATCACTCAGGTGAACCTGGATATTAAGTATAGTATATCTAAATAATAAGTCAACATTTTCCAGGTACCAAAGCGGACTTTATATCGAAATTCTACTATAACAATTGACTCCCATAAGCATTAAATGCAAGATATGAATATAATTAGTCTCGATCCTACCCAGACCAGAAACCAGTAAATTCTGGTTGGGAGAGGAAATCTAGCAGGAGAACAATTTCTTGACATACCGGTAACCTACTGACTACTGAGTGTTACACGTCAAAGTGGCCTTATTCCATCAGTCTTTGTCTTGCCTTGGATAATTCACTAGTTGTCTGACATGATGGCGTAAAGCTACGAATACCCCAATATACCACTGCACCACTAGGTAAGAACAAACAAACAAACAAACAGACAGATAGACAAAAAAACAACAGCGAACCCTGAAGGAGAATTTCATAGTTCACGATAAAGCGGGGACACCGGGTTTGAGTGTATAGACAGTGGAACACACTTATTACGGACACGCTTTGAACGTAAACACGGATACTGAATACAGTATCGTAGGTTCTGTATTTTCTTCTCACTCTAAGTCTAAGGGTACGTATATAGTTCATACATAATTATATCTGTTAATAAGTATATTTTTGGTCTAAATTCTAAAAAATAAGTATTCTTTCTTGTCCGTGCTCTGGTGCTCCTTGAGAGACCAAACTGTTTGGTAGTCTTTCTAGATTAGAGGTGAAAGAGAAGACATTTAACAACATTGACAAAAATAAATGTGTGTGTGTGT
>JAWQUT010000597.1:89689-110750 GCA_033807755.1 Ellobium chinense | reverse complement strand
GTGTGTGTGTGTGTGTGTGTGTGTGTGTGTGTGTGTGTGTGTGTGTGTGTGTGTGTGTGTGTGTGTGTTTTCCAACACATTAGTTGGTAGCCATTCGTGGCAATCTGTTTTGAATACCAACGAATGAATCAGATAAAAATAGAGACAGAAGTTATCATGTTGCAAAAGATAATGTGAGTTTACCGTGCCAACAGCGACAACCTAGAGAAGAAGTAGCCTATATTACGCCAAAACACTCTTACAAAAATACGCAGTAAATCTAAATGATCTACAGAGTCCACTGATGTGTTTACAAGCTTTGCGTTTGGCTGCGCAAAAAGAAATGATTTAGATTCACTGACGATATTTACAAGTTCGTTAAAAAAACAGTGTACACTTGTTATGTTGCAGAATTTCTCAAACACCCAGGAAGACGAATCCACGGATAGCCATAAATTATATCTGCACAGTGCATTATCAAGGACGCATGCACGCACCCTGAACTTTAAAAACGTGGCAGAACTAATTTATAACGGCTCAAAGTATTCTGTCGGTATTTTTTCTACGAGTTTGGACTGTTCTTTCCGGTATCTATGTTTACTGAATTTCTCCTCGCAAATGTCAAAACTGCTGTTATTAATTGTGTTATTAGAGAGCTTTCATTTTATTAAAGTTCGGATCACTTCGGGCATATAACATTTCCTGGTATGACAATCATACTGCCTGTTAGCAAAAATTCGTATCTGATTGTCATTTGTAAATAGCAAAAAGATCGCAACACCGAGATATGCCATCATTATTAGGCTCAGACTTGTGTCTATCATAATGGTCGGTAAGAGATACGAACGTCAATGTAAATAAAAGCTCTCTATTATTAATGTTGCAGTGGATTCACCGGAACCACTGGGCAGATGTCGCATAAAGTGATCACGAAATGTTTTCAAATATATACAGTCACATTCTATCTGATCGAAATTCGGATAATCGCAGCTTCTGCTCTGCAGACTCTATTTGATCACAATTTGGATAATGACAACTTCTGCTTCGTCGCAACATTTTCTACGAAACAAACTAATCTAGTTCTATATCAAGTCGATGGATAATGGCAACTTCTGATCAGTCGCAACATTTCCCACAAATCAAAATGCTGTCATTCTATATAAAGTCACAGGATAATGGCACCTCCAATTAATCGCAATTTTCCCCATGCTTCTGCGGAATTACCATTAAGCGGAGCTGACTGTAAATCAGTTTTTCTCCAAACCTCCAAATAAAAAAATTACCACCTGTTTTCGATCACCGACGTCCACTTTACCATCCAACATATCTGATCTCTTAACATCAAAGACACTCCAACCTCAGGGCACCAGACTCCTGTCCAGGTCTTTGACACCTATTGTTTTTTCTTCTTTTGGCCCTATTAACATTTTGTGTTATTCTACATATACCACTGTGATTTGGAGAAATTTCTTCCATTGAGGTTAAAGTACTTCTTTTGCCCGATCTGTTAACGGGAAGAAAAAGGGGGGTCAACGCCCAAAATTTTTCACAAATGTCTTTTGAAAAAGATCACCTCAAATTCTGATTTGGTCCCCAAATTTTCATTTGGCTGGTTTTGACCGCGTGCGAATACATAGGTCTACACATTTTAGTTTTTTATCTAGAAGGCTCAAATTGTACCTGAAACTTTAAAATTGGATGCTTTATTTAGATCACAGGTCATTTTACACATTTCTACACCCTAACACTGGCTGGCAGGGCCCCAAAAAAGGGGGATTTTATAGATTAGCGGATTAATTGGGTTGTACACTATGAGTGATTTGCCCTTCTAATAGGTGTCACAAACCTCCAGCCCTTGTTCATAATTTAAAGAAAAAAATAGTTATCTGGTATTCTTTGTGAGCCCTCTAGTTCGGACTTGCTTGCCGGTGTTTCTATGAATCATCAGGTCATTGGAATCCTGTAAATCCCTGCTTCACTCAGATAAGAGACAACAATTTCTAGACAAACAGAAATGGTGATATATCTTCTCTGTGAGAAAAAAAAAGTCATCCGATAACAGAAAACAGTAACTATTATCACAGTCAAATCCGCTTAATTGCAACCTCAGTCTTATTGCACTTTTCTACAAAATAAAAAATGCTATATTTCTACAAACAAAATCACTGGGTGATCACAGCTATTTTACTTTTTCAAGGAGGTGCGATTAAGCGGAGTTACTGTCATTGCAACAGGAAGTGTGACATAGCGCAAATGATGTACAGTATTACACTAAATTACAGTGTGAGTTTACTCAACAGATTGTATCCTGGTGGTGCTGGTGGTAGTGGTGATGGTGGTGCAGCCTTCCAGGAAACAACATGTGGAAGACGAAATCTGATGACAGTGATAATCTTTCTTATCGTGCGTGACAAATGACAAGATCTAGCCAGGATCTTCTTCAAGTTTTCACCTATTTTTTTTTAGACACGTTTGTCATCTTGGCGAATGTATGTTTACATAATATTATTAATTCTATGCACAAGACACATAGGGAAGAAAATTCGGGACCCAAAAATACAGTACTCAGTATCCGTGTTTACGTATATAATGTGTTCGTATTAAGTGTGTTCCACTGTGTATATGTATGAAGGGCAGCCTACATCACAGATAACGAAATCTGATAATATGCAGGTTGATATACAGTCAACTCCTTTTAATGGTAAATCCTTTGGAGCGTGGAAAAAAGTTACTAGTATCCGGTGAATTTATATAGAAATATGGCCTTTAGACTTGTAGGAAAATGTTGCGATTAAGCACAAGTTGCCATTATCCGAATTACCATTAAGCGGAGTCGACTGCACTTTGTTTTGTTGAAGTGTAAGGCTACATGTCACAAATTAGGTCAAATGCTATATTCGGCATCACCGTATGTAGCAGTTCAGGCTGTTATCAGAATTCAGCTTTCCCAATCGGTCAACCAGGACAAACAATCGCGCATTTGTTATGGCCAGAGAAAAATATTCATAGGTTTGAAAGACTGAGTAAAGCTGACAGTTCCTGGTAAATTCAACAAAAGTAAAGAAACTGCCGTAAAGCTCAGAACAGGAATGTAAAACAGCAAGCATGTAGAAAGCTTTACAGAATCGCGGCACAATGTTATGCACAATGTTATGCACAATGTTATGCACAATGTTATGCCGTGATTCTGTAAAGCTTTCTAGATCTACGTGCTTGCTCTTTTACATTCCTGGTACATTCAAAAAGGGTTGTGGTTGGAAAACAGAGCTGCGAGGTAAATGTAAAATGTGGACGCGGCTAGTCAATATAGTTTTTTTTTTAAAGTTTTTCAGATCATATAGTCTCCAGTTTCAGGAAATGTCAGATCATGTGGTCTCCAGTTTCAGGAAATGTCAGATCATGGAGTCTCCAGTATAAGCTCAAATACTGAAGGTCCGTGTGAGAAACGTGTTCTCGTGACTTTACCGAAGTGCTTGTGTATGCAATCGTGTTCCTCCCCAGCCATCGTTTGGGTGTAACACAGCAAAAGTTCAGGGCAGTGGTTAAGATGCAAGGTCTCCGCTCTCAGACTGATACCCACTACACAAAATTAGCAGAGATGGATAGTAACAATCCTATAAACAAATCGCAAAATCTGTGAATTATCTAGCCAGCTGGATTGGTTTACTTATCCGGTATAGAAGTCCACATATTATTTCAAGAGCGGCTCTCAAATTTCGCAATATATCCTAAAATGGCGAAAGAGAGACCGTAATCGTTATATCGTCGGCCCTAGTTACGTTGTTGGGATCCTGGGGGATTTATATGGAAGCACATTTTACAGACATTTATAGACTGTTTAGTGATGCCAGAGACCTTACATCAGTACAGAGACATAATGAACTGTTAAATTTAGTGATAGCCCTGTGTCGTTTACTGTACTATGTATTAACCGTACCGATATGTCGTGACTGCAATGTAGTCGGTGGAGTCGAATGTCCAGGCGTTTCACTTCATAGCCAGTGCAATCAGCTGCCATTTTCCTCGGTACAGACAGATCTTATGGCCGACACTCATAAAAACACATAATATGAAGCGAAAAAAAAAAAAGACTGTGGACTGGAGGGAAAGAGAGGAACTGAGGGAAGAGAGGTGAAAATGTTGGGTCAGGTCATACCAAAGCCGACTTGGGTGCTTTCAAGCCTTCAATAGTCGTTCAAATAGGTCATTCGTCCTCTGACACCATTACACTATTGTTGTTGTCGTGATTCCGGGACCCATTAATCTCGTCTGCCGGAAATAAACAACCTGAAAAAATAAGTGGCGGCCAGTGCTGGGAAGTAGGTCAAATATTTAATGTACCGTTTTCCATCAGGTATTGCCCTGTCATAAAGACATACTACAGTCTCTTTCTGATCAATCCATTGTACAGGAACACACAATAACACATTCACTCGTGATGTACGCACCGTCATTCAGGTATCCCAAGCTACAACTTCAACGAGCATTACTTCCGCTTTCCATTTTCTGATTGTCAGAGGAATATGATTGGCTGATAATATGGTCTTTTACAGTAATTTACACTCTCTCTTATTGGCAGGTGCATCTTTTATTCTCATAAACAAGATTCGATGACACAGTCACACGTTTCGTTAAAGGATGAGCTTCAGTGCTGTTGACGATTTGAGAACGGTCTTTAGATTGTCGTCACTAGAACTTCTGCTTGCCTAGTCAAAATGTATCGTATGTACTTACACACTAACTTAAGAGTCCTTCGCACTGTACTAAAACCGGTAATAATGAACTAAGAGTAAAGAGATTCTAAAACTTTTTAGGGCACTAAACGTTTTAGTACTTCTTTACCTTTAGTTTATTATTACCCGTTTTAGTGGAATAAGAACGGTTTTTATATAGACCTTGTAACTTAAAGTCCTTTACGTATCAACAGGATACTACACTGTGTGAGATTTTTATTACACATTATTTAAATTTACATCTGCTTAGTTTCACTAGTGTGTGCATTCTATATGATTTTTTTCTTAAACTACAAACTTGCTAAAGAGATTATCTCCGAATAGGTCAACCAGTCAAAAGTGAATAATAAACAATAATGACCAGGAAGAGGAGGAAGAAGAAGTGAATGGACAAAATGACGGAAATCAACAACAAACTGGAATATATAGGCTATACATGACAGCTAGTACGAAGTAGGTCGAATGTACCATTTTGGCTGGTGTCTTTCTATAACTGTTGTGCTACAGTGCAGTGTATTAGTAATCAGTCAACTAGAACAACATACAGGAAACATTTCCTTGTAAAAAAATGTGCGGTCGTATTCAAACAGAAAAAACAGATGTGAATACCGGTACACTTGTGATAAGACAGCCTGACGGAAACTGATTGCACTGATCTGCCAGTCCACAACGGTTGTTGGGAGGAGACAATGATGTTCGTATGTACGCATGAAAGAAATGTCTTTAAGTGTTTAAACTTTGCGTAAAAGTATTTTTGTTTGGAACAGTTCTGGTTTGACGTGTATTCAGTTTATGCTGAGCAAAAGGAAAACAACAAAAAACAAGCAAATAAACAAACAAATAATTAAACACATCCACCAGCAGGATGATTCACTTCAACATGATAAGCCATTAAACTGCTCTTCAAAGTCAACTGCCCCTTTTAGTTTTGGTTGATACTATGAAGCAGCCACCCATTCTACTGTCCACAGAGAGTCCAAAAAAAAAAAAAAAATCAGTTGCAAGCCCAGTGCAAGACATTAAGGAGACTGGGTCCTCGTATCGCCGTCACTGTATGGGCTCCATCCTTCTAGAGTTCCTACTTTATTGCTTCCTCATCTCTCCTGACCTCTGACCTCACTGGCTCGTGACTTCTACTTTGTCCACCGCCAGCATCTGACCTCTTGACCATTAGTACTGTACTGGGTTTGTGGTTCAGATGTATCTTAGCACTGACATAGCAGATACAAAATGAAGTCGTTGAAAACAATGANTGACCTCTTGACCATTAGTACTGTACTAAGTTTGTGGTTCAGATGTATCTTAGCACTGACATAGCAGATACAAAATGAAGTCGTTGAAAAGCAATGAAGAGATGGAAACAGAATGAGGGGAGGGGAGGTGATGGGGAGAGGAGCGAAGAGAAGGGACGAGGATAGACAGAGCAACAGGAAGAGCATGAAAAGAAGAAAGAAGGAGGAGGGGAACAGTGAGACGTTTAATCAGCCACATAACAAACGGACACGATCAGTCGGCAGACTCTGAAAGACTTCATGAAACCGGAGACTGAGCAAATGTGATCATGTCCGGGTTGCAAGGATCCTGTAAATATTTGACACGTAATGAGAAGCAAAGCCGACTCTGCTTAATCGCAACACTTCCAAGACAACATTATGCTGCATTTTCTGTAATAAAAATCATTGAATAATTGCCAACTTCTTATAATCGCAGCGTTTTCCAAGCTCTCGTGACCGCCATGTTCATGCGATTCTGCGGCGTTGAGTGTACTGCGATGGGACACATGGCTGAGAGCTGGGTAACTTTTTCTAAGGGACCAAAGCCAGCTGACAGTTAAGATGGAAAGTCTCACTACTGACAGAAACAACGCAGTAACTTGCACTTTATAGATTTCGCCAAAGCCCGACACATTATATTCAAAGCATGAAGACAAATTTAGTCTCCTATCTGGAGCATTACGTGAACCATCATAGTGTTGCAATCTGTTCAAATAACTTCATTAATCTGTTGAATGAGGATGGCATACAAACATATGAGACATCGGTCAACAAGTGAAAAAAGTATGTCTGTGTATGGTTGGGGTGGGAGGAACGGGTGGCCGGGGNGGGGGGGGGACGAAGGAGGAATGACCACGGATCCAAACTATAAGAAGGAAACGACAAATTAAATGATGAAGATTACAAAACTGTTAATGAATGTGGACACTATCATTTTTCACGAAGGCTGTGCGTCACACAAGGAAAAATCTCCAGCCTGTCTTCCTGCTGTGATGGCCAGATTCCTGGTGATCAATGTGCCAACTACTAACAAGAAGATATTACACATCTGTGAATGTCATCCTTTTCTCATCATCAGGGTTACNGAAGGAGGGAGAACCAGGGATCCAAACTATAAGAAGGAAACGACAATCTAGAATTGATGAAGATTACAAAACTGTTATCATTTTTCATAAAGGCTGTGCGTCACACAAGGAAAAATCTCCAGCCTGTCTTCCTGCTGTGGTGGCCAGATTCCTGGTGATCGATGTGCCAACTACTAATAAGAAGATGATAAGGAACAAGAATATATTACACATCTGTGAATGTCATCCTTTTCTAATCATCAGGATTACCTAGAGTAGAATTGGTGTAACCCTGAGATATGCCACAGAAAGGGGGAACAGCGTGCATGAAGTGGGTACTAGATTAACATTAACAAAGTAAGGAGTAATAACTGATTGACTTGACTTTACTTGACAAAGACCAGGTGAGAACTTGGTGGCGTCAACAGGGGTAGGCCCACTGAAAGAGGTTGAGAACCTCTGTTACAGACCCTAATTCATCTCTGACATAATGATTTTCTTGACAGTCTTCCTTGTGATTCCCAGTACCACCATGTAAGGACAATGGAGCGGTTTCAGAAGTGGACAGGATGAGGAGACAGTGTAGACTGAGCTTAATGTGAAATCATCTTGGTTCTTTGACAAGCCAAGCCAACCGTGACTTACAAAGAACTTAAAGACCCAGCCGGGGTAGAAAAGGTGAAGAAAGGCATCAAATGGGATACCTCAATAATTTGAATTCAATCGCACAGTTGACATGGAAGCGTTGTTTTTTTTCCTAATTCCACCAGTAAAGCATTTTATATTGCATAGAAACTTTACAGAGAGCTACTTTACCGTCCCTCCCAGTGTTATGGTATAGAAAACGGCTATAAAAGCATCTAGAACTTGAAATATGAATACAAGTCAATCAGAGTGGAGGCGATGTCCAGGGTCAAGTGTAGTCGAATTTTGTCTTCCAACTGGATGATGCCGCTTTGAGTCAATATTTCTCTCCTTATAGGTTACAGGCCTGTAACTGCACTTTCACTTTCGGGTCCTACTTTCACTTTCGGGTCCTACTTTCACTTTTGGGTCCTACTTTCACTTTTGGGTCCTACTTTCACTTTTGGGTCCTACTTTCACTTTTGGGTCCTACAACTTAGGGGGTATATTTCATCTCCCCTTTTCCCTCTTTTGGCATGCCCTGCTTCCAGTAATAAGGGATCCAGGGGGGAAATTTTGATATCATGGGAAACTGTGTCCATTTTACTTTATTTTACCAGGCACTATTTAGCCCTGGGCTGGAACTGCCAGGTCAAGGGTGTGCTCAGGCGGAAGAGGAGGGATTTGGCGTTGACCAGTGAAAAATGTAGGATCTGATTACAAATAGCAACCAAGCTCAAAATTTCAATGGGCTTGCTAGGATTGGGTAAGTCTTAAAATTTGGGCCACATAATGAGCTTCAATCTGGTATGGGTCTGGGTGAAAGCTAAAACTTTGGGTTCAGAGGGCAGCTCAAAATGTTAATATAGCCCATAGAGGGAAAACAGGGTCCAATCCTATTACAAGTCTGTAATCTAAACTTAATGCTGTGCTCTGGGAGTGATCGTCCTTGTCGCTCAATGGAAACACGTTCAGAAATCAGTAATGAAACTTCACCGCTTCCTCACAGTAGTTTCTTGCACCCGAGGAGTTTTCATTCAGCCGAGTTCAGTTCAGCTGTGTCAAGGATTGAGATCGACGACCCTGAACCTGACATGCCTTCCATGACACATTCAAGCCAAAAGTACATAAAAATGAATGGGATTTCTCTCTTTCCATAGTTCTGGCCCTCTTCCAATATGTCTTCTTTTCTTACAATTAAATCTTTTTATTTCTCTGGCACTGTAAATAGATCTAACTGGGTTAGCTTAGCTAATTATCACGTGCTCTGTGACAGGACAATTATTACTGTGGTGTTTTTTGGGTATTTTTCTAAGGTGTGTCAATAGGTGAGGTTCTATTTCTCTGTGTTTGTTTTCCTCCCCCTGCGATGTGTCATACACATGTACTTTAAGCATATATTGCACGTCACGTTGAAAAATGACAGGTTAATGGGCTAGTCTAGAATAAACTTCAAAATTAAAAACTGAATTAAAAAATGGAAAAACAAATTCACGTGAACCTGAGGGTCTCAAATCATCTCTACAATCGGAAATGTGAATCTCACTGAGAGACTCCCGATTATTAACAAAGCTGACATGTCTTGTGTGCGTGTATATGTGTGTACATAATTATGTGCGCGTGTGCAGGTGTGTGTGTATGTGTGTGTGTGTGTATGTGTGTGTGCGTGTGTGTGTGTGTGTGTGTGTGTGTGTGTGTGTGTGTGTGTGTGTGTGTGTGTGTGTGTGTGTGTGTGTGTATGCGCACTCTGTATAGCACCCCTGAGCAGTTTACGTAGATTAAAAAGCTACAGAAATGAATTGCTATTATTATTTTTTAGTAATTAACTTTGAAAGGCTGCCACGATAAGAGTTTGTTGGCTTTGTTTATATTTTAAAAAAAAATCATCGATGGCATTAACAATAAAAGATTGAATTTAGACTTAAAAAATGATTAAAGTACATATATAATTATATGCTTCATGCTCCTCAACCGAAGAAAGTGTCGTCATTGCCCAAAACGGCCAGAATTTTTAAAAGTAAACATATTGATTCATATACCGGAACAACAGTCAGCTGGATGGCTCTACTATTCTCGTGTAAATGTGCATTTCTATACCTCAAAGGATAGGATTTCCAGAAGAATGCGATCCGTTGACTCACTGTCATGTCCCCACCCACCAAGCCAAGTACCGTGTGCACCGAGGACTCTTCCAGCCTGTTTCTCTAATCTTTTATATTAATAAAACGCTTCAGCCAAATTTGTGTCACAGATTTCTTGAGAACTACGTAACGTAAAAACATGCGGTTTTCACCTAAATTCGTAGAAAAATACACAAAAAGTAACTATACACATCAGTCCTCTTTATTTTTTTTTACCCTTTTAATAAAAAAAAAAAGAATGTGTATAGCAACGAAATACAACCTCCGATAGATCTTTTCAATCCGCCCGATTCGCCAATCGTCCAACTTTTTCACGGAGTCTAATGCATTCGTCTGTGATGCCTTTCGGTGCGCTAGGTATTCTTTCGCCGCTGGTGCGTTGCCTACCTGCCCATTTGTAAAATGGGGTGTTTGTCTTGTCTTTTATAAAAGCTCGTGTACAATCGTACACGGGAGCAAACAATCCAGCGAATGCAATCATGTTCTACATAATGTATGAGATTAGGTCAGATGAATTCTGGCGGACAAGTTGGCAAATATTATTATCTACTTCATATTGTACTGATGGGATGTGGGTTAAGGGCAACCACTTTAGAGAAATGTCTGCACGGTTGGTTTCATGAATCATGTGCTCTGCATACCAATATTCTTACAATCTTACAATTTCAATAATGAGCCTAATAAAAGTTCACAACTTTTTCCAATACGTTCATATTTCCATTACAAATAAACTCCATTCACCATGTTTGGATGACCACGTTAACAGCCAGGTATTAAATTCTACCTTTGCTCGCTAAAGTTATTGTATACAAGCAAGTAATGGTATCTATCTGCCTATGTTGCAAAAAGGGGCATTTTCTTTCAGGGTAATATTCCTTAGAGTATTTTCCCGTATTTACAGGTAGTCTGTGGTTTGTCATTCTGTATTTAATGAAATGATACGTCTTAGAGGTATAATAACGTGAAATATATATATTTCTCCAATTAATGAGTCTTCATGTTCTCTGAGAGGAGCATGGCATTTTATGTCTAAGCTCCTCAATGTCCAAGCAGAGATTGCCTTGTGCAGGTTTTAGGGTAGGTAACTAAAACATGAAAACCTCACAACTTCAAAGTCCATATTCTTTAAAGCACCATACACTCAGAGGTAGCATGGTCGTGCGGTGGCTTGGGAGTCGTTTTCACAATCTGAAGACTATCGAGTATAAGATGTGTTGCCTCGACTCCCGAGTCGGATTTTTTTTTCCTTGTTGCGCTATGCTGTTCCTGGTAAAGGCACTTGACTTTTATTCCTCACTCCACTCAGGTGTGAATGAGTACCTGAATTTGGAGCTGGGGACACCAGAGTGCTGCACCGCGTCAAGTAGAGATCACTTTCCATTCAACATGGCGTGATAAGTATGCTCTTTGGATTTGCCATAGATGATTGCACGCCAAATCGTAAAATCGCACATAAATTACAGTGATGTATTACTCGCGTCACATGGCTATGAAAAAGCACTAATTTCAGAGAGCAAAACAACAGGTGTTCTGGAGAACAAAAACCATTCGCATAAAAATCACAGCTTTGATCCTTGTTATAATCATGTATTTCCTGACACTTGAAGGAGGCCGGGTCAGGGTCACACTGAAATGCCCCCATTAAACAACCATCTTAAAAGCTTTGGTTGACGTTTTCCACCCTGCATCCTCCCTGCACCTAGTCTACTAAGTCTACCCAGACAACATAAAATCTGACGGCGCCACCAGGAACCCAAAGCCCAGTGCCAATAAGATAATCATATCCTCTTAACTCAATTCATTAGACTACAATCACCTGGGCCGTTGCATTTCAACAGGTTGTTGTTATCAAATTATCGGGCAATCACATAGACGGAATACGGTATGTAGTGGGCCGTTTCGTGTCTGAGTATCCATACTTTCGATACTTAGGAATTTCGAGTCCGTATCGAATCGCCAAAACTCCTGCGCTGGAATTTCGATACAATTTGAATAATATATTTCGAAATTATTATTGGCAGTTTATCAGTTTGTCTGATGAACCCAAACCACGACCGGTTTCCTCTGTGCAAAGCCAGTGATTGATATCAAAAGTTGTCGAAAATATTGCATGTATTGAAAATATCGAAAGGTATGGAAATATCTACCCAGTACTACAGATCAGACTCGAAACTGAATCGAGACTTTCGATACTTAGTGCTCGAAGTCAAAGTACAGCAATACCTAAAACTTCAGGCATCGGCCCACCATTAGATTAGGGCTCTCGTCTCACACAACGCCACGCAATAAATCAACGTCAATGCCATCAATGCTACTCTCCTGCAAACTGTCATTGCTATCAATCAAGCTATCGCTCAACAGTCGCTGCTGGAGTCACTAAACAGGAAGAATGAGCCAACTACAAACACTGCACACAACAATTGGCGCGCAGTTACCGCGCTTGTTGAATGTTCCATTCTAATAAGTTGTAACAGATTCAACAAGGACAGGCATTAGCCTTGAGGAGTATGGCTAGACTATCGATAACTCTCTCTCGAAGAATGCAGCCCTCGAAGAAATTTATACAATTCCCAAAATGGGTCTTTATCGCAACAGCGCAACAAGTAACACCATAATAATATAGCACTAGACATGTCAACAAGTGCTGGACCGCCAGTCCTGACCGATGAAAACTGATCCAGTCTAGCAGAAAATTAGACAATGCGCGACCGAATATCCGACAGATTAACATCCACATGTGTATTTTTTTTGATGCTGTGCTGTCTTGTTGGTCCTGATCGATGAAAACTGACCCAGTCTGGCGAAAACTAGACAGTGCCTGACCGGATGTCCGACAGACTAACATCTACATGTGTATATTATTGTTAATGCTGTGCTGTCTTGTTGATCCTGACCGATGAAAACTGACCCAGTCTGGCGAAAACTAGACAGTGCCTGACCGGATGTCCGACAGACTAACATTTATTATATTGTTGATGCCATTCTGTTTTGTCCTATCGGACAAAATCTGAGTCCTGCAGGAAACACAGGCTTGCAAGCAGACCGAGTATCTGACAACCCTTGGCCACTGTTGACATGTCTGTAGCATAATGTTGCCATCTAGCACCCATCTCTCCTACTCCTCTCATTACAAAAAGTGATTTGTTTTTAGAGTTCAATCCCTTAGTCAGATTCAGCTTCTCAGCTTCTCATTTTAGTCCAGCTCTTCTGACAGAAAGATTCATAAGGGATCTCCTTCAAGCAAATGAATCCAGGATGAAACCAATATCCAATAGTATCCAATCATCGTATTTTCCGCCAATAAAATGGTGCCATGTAAAGCTAAGTTACCGCGCTTGGGAAAGTTGCGCCATCCAATCGTTACCAATCGAAAGACAAGCCCCGCCTACAAATGGCCGTGGACGGTGCTTCAGCTCAAAAAGATATATGAAATGCTAGACATTTTTGTATAAATGTTCTTTACCATAACGTTCAGAGAGACACCGAACTTGCGACCTGCACTTTAAAATGTTTCATTCGTGAAAATCGGAAGAAAATTAGCCTCCTGTATGAAGCATGCAATTTTGAATTGAAATCAATGGAATGTCCAATCATGTTTTTCCTCTCCTTTATACCCCGAGCGAGTCTTTAAGTTTCCAGTCTAATAAATCGTAACAGACTCTGCAAGAGAGCACTGGGTATATTCTTGACAAGACTAACACCCCATTTTACAAATGGGCAGGCAGGCAACGCACCAGCGGTGGAAGAATACCTAGCGCACCGAAAGGCATCATAGACGAATGCATTAGACTCGTGAAAAAGTTGGACGATTAGCGAATCGGGCGGACTGAAAAGATCTATCGGAGACTGTATTTCGTTGCTATACACATTCTTTTTTTTTTTTTAAAGGGTAAATAAAATAAAAAGGACTAATGTGTATAGTTACCTTTCGTGTACATTTCTACGAATTTAGGTGAAAACCGCATGTTTTTTCGTTACGTAGTTCTCAAGAAATCTGTGACACAAATTTGGCTGACGCGTTTTATTAATATAGAAGAGTACAGCTGCTGTAGCAATAAGTTTTCCTCGAAGAATGCAGGTCACCAATGGAATTTAATTACAACAATTCACAAAGTACAGTAGGCTCTAGATGCAGATAACGCAGCAAGTCATTACCACACTCTTGTTCACTTCTCCCAGTCCGCAACAGACTTGACAAAGTATAGTTTACTACCATAACATTAGGAGACAAAAACGCGAAGTGACTTCTAAATTCTATACTAGAGCATGTTGAAGCTATCAAAGTGACTACTAAATGTAACCAATACTTTTCTCTAGAAAATGTCTTTTCAAGACAGGAATTTGCAGGCCGTTTTTTTTTTAAAAACAAACTCGGCTCCTGAAAAAAATAGACAGTATTAGATTTAAGTTATAAAAGTCACAAAATGGATAAATAACACCGCAAGACACTACCATTATTGTTCAGCTCTCCTATGTTGCAGCAGACCTTACAAAGCACTATACACTACTATGAAGTAATGAAATAAAACAAGGACTGGCTGCTATACTAATACAACGCCAAAGACAAATTACAATAGCTGAAATTCCTTCCTCGGAAAAAAAAAAAAAAATTCGAGGAAGGAAAAGCAGACGTACTTTTCACAAAATAGCCTCTGACACAACAGGCTACATACGAAATGAAATTAATCCAATACTGCAGCTTCTATATCTTTAGCTGAGAGTACAACTGTACTGACAATATTATAGTATGACCGATTTCATATGGTAATCAGTCTGTCATCTCGTTCACTAGTCGTATTTTTTCCCTCCTTTCCTCCCTTCCCCCGCTCCCTTCCCCCGCTCCCTTTTGCTTTGTCAAGATCTGAACTCCTAACATGGCAAAGTTGTTCTTACGGTGTAATTTAATACGTATTTTCATTGACTTAGTGAACAGCCTGAGCATTGGGGTGGTGTCAGGTTATAAAATAAATATTCATTAGTCTATATCATCTCTTAGCGGTGCATTGTACAAGGCACGTCTGGATTTTTTTCTTTTTATCTACAGTGACATGACACAGCAATGCACTTTAATGGCTCTGAAACAGACGGTAAGAGGAGTAGATCGCCACATCAAAACTGAACGACAAAAACAAATTCGTTTGAGAGTTTGCGCATCAACGATGGGATATCTTGACATCGTATGAATTACACTGGTGCTTCTGTGCTGAATGCACTCCTTTGTAGCGTTCAACATGTGGAGTTAATGTAATTCTTACGATGATAAGCGATCTAGTCGTTAATGCGCAAGTTCTCAATCGTCTTTTTGTTTTTTTATGTTATTGCCCTTGCGCTTAATACAGCAGATCACATTATGCAAATCGCTCCGTAACACTAAATGTACTCAAAATTTATGTTTATAATTTCATATTTATAACAACCTCTTCTTTTGTAACGCAATATGCTGCCAATAAAAGGGTTTGTGAAAAAAATAGAAAGAGGGGGGAAGAGAAGCTCAGAGCAGAACAACCAAAAGATCTATTTATTGACTGATACAATCTGTACACGTGTTACGTGATAAACTTTAGAATATGTATGAATGTAGTTCAGTCATGTGAGTTGCTTTATTGCAAACTAGTTTATTATCACTGACAAGACTAACACCCCATTTTACAAATGGGCAGGCAGGCAACGCACCAGCGGCGAAAGAATACCTAGCGCACCGAAAGGCATCATAGACGAATGCATTAGACTCCGTAAAAAGTTGGACGACTGGCGAATCGGGCGGATTGAAAAGATCTATCGGAGATTGTATTTCGTTGCTAAACACTTTCTTTTTTTTTAAAAAAAAAGGTTAAAAAAATAAAGAGGACTGATGTGTATATAGTTACTTTTTGTGTATTTTTCTACGAATTCAAGTGAAAACCGCATGTTTTTACGTTACGTAGTTCTCAAGAAATCTGTGACACAAATTTGGCTGAAGCGTTTTATTAATATGGATATCACACAGCAATGCATTTGTATGGTTTTCTGACAGAAAGTACGACCAGTCGACAGCCATAAGACTGTTGTTTCTCCTTTATTCAAACTGGCAGGTTCCAAATGCAAATCTGTCCATAACAATTATATACCCAACGCCTGTGGCCTATACATATAATTTCATATGAATGGCAAGCTCTTCTTTCGTTACATGATGTGTTGCAAATACCAGGTCTTGTGGAACAACAACAACAACAACAACAACAACAACAACAACAAAACCCCTTGATGTAGGTGCAGACAATTAAAAAAAAAACCCCTGCTGTGAGACAATCCGTGTTTATGTAATGTGATACAATCTAGTATAGGTCGTGTGGTAAAACAATGTTCATGGAAGAAAAATTCTAAGAGCAGACGATTCAAACTTTTACCATTTCGAATACACCAAGTAGATCTATCTGTTCTATAACTCACAAGATCTAGATCTACGTACTCTTTACACCTGGGTTTCATAATCGAGCCGCACAAAAAAAAAAAAAATTTTCTGGGGATCTAAAGGGAGAGCGCACCACTCCAGCCAATAACAATGTCATATTATAACAGCAAAGCTAATAAATATCTCTGGTCCATACAACTGGCCAACCTGTGTGATTCACACATAAAGAATGAAATATTGAAATGCATAAGAGAACTTTACATGACAACATAAATCGCTTTATGTATGGTTTGGAATGAGGTATCATGCAGTTCATGAGATTAAGGCCCATGTCGACATCTACAAAAATAAAAAAAAGGGCAACAATTTTCCCGTCAAAATTGCAGCTGCAAAGATACATACCGACCCACCCTCTATCTCTCTCTCTCTGTGTATGTGCATGTGTGCCTGCCTGCCTGCCTGCCTGCCTGCCTGTCGCCATAAGAATGTTTTTCCCACGTTCTCCCAGAAGTGTGAATTATGGTGTAGGTCATTTTCGAACCAATATGACGTTAAAGCTTCATTTGACAGTTAGTACTTGGGACTTCATGAGATGAGCAAGAGCTTGTGGTTAGACAGACATGGACATTTTTTTTTTCTTTTTCAGCGATTAGGAGATGATTTGTAACCAATCATCATAAATCACTTACTGTCGACTCCTCTTAATGAGAACTTCTGCTTCATAACAACATTAAAGAGAAATATGGAATAAGGATGACAGTGGAACCTCTATATTAAGTATTCATCTCAAATGTCTACTTTGTTATTAAATATGACTTTGACATGCACAGATTCATTATTATTCTAAGACTTCATTATTCAGGTAAATAATACACCGATATAATGATTTACCTGTAAGTGAACCTTAATAATAAAATATCCTTTTCTCATGACCTGGGAAATACTTCATATCAAAGGTTCTACTAGTTTTCAGCTTGCGAAGTTACCGTTATCCCCTTGCCCCAAGTTCTTTGACTCAAAATGACTCTTGAGGACGGATATAGCACAACCTAAAAGAATACCCAACTAAAACTTCTATCAAGCTCTGGAAACTACTAGACTCATTCATTTTGCTCTGTGCGAGTTCTTAGACTCTTATCAACACAGTGGAACCCTGACAGCACGCTGGCCCTCCGGATCAAGCTACTGAGGGTGTGTTATCGGAAGTCTTGCATGATCCTGAGTGCTGTTTTTAACAAACAAAGCAGTCGGGCCTGTTGATTGGGGGTGTAGTATGCAGTGGATTGTGTTAAACAGTGATTGTATTGACGGAGCTCTACCGTATAAATGAATTACTGTAGTAGCTGACATCACTCGTAAGTGTTGAGCATTAATATGTGGAAACACTAGTCTATATCCTGCTACCGCACAGTGCGACACACACACGTTATGTCAAGACAACCAATCTACCAGCACTACACAACAGATAACTGTTGCAGACTATGATTTTAAACAGCCGTGCGAGGTGGAGACCTTAAAAAGAAGAAAACTTTTAAATGAAAATGAATATGATGGATTGTACAACTCCATAGGTAAACAGACACTTTAAAGGTTAAATTCTATTGTATGTTGGACGTTTCGATGGAAGTCCCGACCAGTGACACCCCCGCTGTAAAGGGGTAGTTATCCAAATAAAAATGTTATTATTATTATTATTATTTAATTGGTATTGCAGAATTTGTAACTTCCCCCATGAAGAGGTGGACGATGGTTCCTTCACAATAAAACTAAGTACCCACTGTAGTATTGGTGCATCTAATTTCTATGCGTGGTTCTATGATTTGTGGTGTGCTTCGACGCGCTCCAACACCATGCAAGGAGCTAAATTGCGCCGATATTTGCACGCCGTCTCATTTCCGCACTGCAGCCAAAATCCGCCAAGACCCACCGCCAACGGTCGCATCGTCAGAAAGAGTAAACAACGCGTCGGGTTTCCCCACATGATCTCATCACAACATCGGTCCGAGGGAGAAATCATGAGTCATCCAGTGCTCTTCCGTTTCGATTGGTCAACTGGTTGTTTTTCTACGGACATCGAAAGACTGGCAAATTCTTACGTTATCTTCCATCATAGAGAAATGACTCATAGTGGGCTTGGGCAGGAATGGTTTAATCCACCCTAAAGGAGCCTTGGCTTATACAAAGACATACCCCTACCCCAAAACACCCCTAGGGACCGAAAAAAAACAATCGGAGAAGCCTTTTTCCACCTTGCCTCTTTCTGTCAATCCCTTAATCATCCTACACTACCAAACAAGGATCTCCTTTCTCACGCTTTCTCACCCTCTCTTCCATGACTGGTGAATCGCCCTCACACCGTGACCCATGACAAAGGAAGTATTTGTTCGGCATAATCTTGAACGGTCCGGCCCCGACCAGACAACTGTCTACAAGAAATATCCCAAGGCCACTGGAAAATAGCGGAAGTGGACAATGAGCGGCAATAAAATCCGGCTTACCGCAGTTCAAGACCGCTACCCCATCCACTACTACATCTGGTTTTGATACCATTCAGTCGTTGACGTGTTGATGTAAGAACATGGTTGTGCAACCGTACTGACTGATGCCTGCGTTACAAACAAGGACAAAGAGTGAAAGAGGCAAGGAGGACAAAGAGAGTGAAAGAAAGAGCAAGAAGGAGAGAACGGACAAGAACAATAAAATGAGAGGAAAAAGGAAGAAAAAAGGTGTTGTGTTGGATTTCAATGTCCCTTTTCATGCAGTTTGGCTGTATCAGAGACAAAGCTTGGACCTCTGCCAGGACACAAGTGTTATATAATGACAATTACAATAAAATGGGAGGGAGAATGAAAGAGCGAGGATCTGAACTAGTTTTCAATATCCAGTTTCAGGGCATTTTGGCTGTGTATCAGAAACNAAACAGGTCAATGTCACGTTCACCAGTCTGTCTATGCGCTAGGTACCCTTTCTGCAACACGCTTTCCTCACATTGTGTACAACTCGGGGTATTGTCGAGTGGGTCCAGGAAAGGGGACATAACTCATTTAAGTGTTAACTTTCAGGAGTTACCTCTCGCAATCGGATTTCCGGATAACGTCTATTGGTATTGCAGAATTTGTAACTTCCCCCATGAAGAGGTGGACGATGGTTCCTTCACAATAAAACTAAGTACCCACTGTAGTATTGGTGCATCTAATTTCTATGCGTGGTTCTATGATTTGTGGTGTGCTTCGACGCGCTCCAACACCATGCAAGGAGCTAAATTGCGCCGATATTTGCACGCCGTCTCATTTCCGCACTGCAGCCAAAATCCGCCAAGACCCACCGCCAACGGTCGCATCGTCAGAAAGAGTAAACAACGCGTCGGGTTTCCCCACATGATCTCATCACAACATCGGTCCGAGGGAGAAATCATGAGTCATCCAGTGCTCTTCCGTTTCGATTGGTCAACTGGTTGTTTTTCTACGGACATCGAAAGACTGGCAAATTCTTACGTTATCTTCCATCATAGAGAAATGACTCATAGTGGGCTTGGGCAGGAATGGTTTAATCCACCCTAAAGGAGCCTTGGCTTATACAAAGACATACCCCTACCCCAAAACACCCCTAGGGACCGAAAAAAAACAATCGGAGAAGCCTTTTTCCACCTTGCCTCTTTCTGTCAATCCCTTAATCATCCTACACTACCAAACAAGGATCTCCTTTCTCACGCTTTCTCACCCTCTCTTCCATGACTGGTGAATCGCCCTCACACCGTGACCCATGACAAAGGAAGTATTTGTTCGGCATAATCTTGAACGGTCCGGCCCCGACCAGACAACTGTCTACAAGAAATATCCCAAGGCCACTGGAAAATAGCGGAAGTGGACAATGAGCGGCAATAAAATCCGGCTTACCGCAGTTCAAGACCGCTACCCCATCCACTACTACATCTGGTTTTGATACCATTCAGCCGTTGACGTGTTGATGTAAGAACATGGTTGTGCAACCGTACTGACTGATGCCTGCGTTACAAACAAGGACAAAGAGTGAAAGAGGCAAGGAGGACAAAGAGAGTGAAAGAAAGAGCAAGAAGGAGAGAACGGACAAGAACAATAAAATGAGAGGAAAAAGGAAAAAAAAAGGTGTTGTGTTGGATTTCAATGTCCCTTTTCATGCAGTTTGGCTGTATCAGAGACAAAGCTTGGACCTCTGCCAGGACACAAGTGTTATATAATGACAATTACAATAAAATGGGAGGGAGAATGAAAGAGCGAGGATCTGAACTAGTTTTCAATATCCAGTTTCAGGGCATTTTGGCTGTGTATCAGAAACGAAGCATTGACCCCATTAGACCATCTGTAAGGGTGTTACATACTAGCAATTACAACAAAATGAAACAATGAAAGAGCGAGTGTCTGCGCTAGTTTTCAACATAACATACCTTATTGGTCGAGTGAAACTACTGAATGACATATCGGCCAAGTTTGGCTGTTATCAGATTCCAAGTTTTGGACCCCGCCCCCTCCTCCCCCTTCCCCAGTCAGGCCACGGGCAAGTGTTATACATCTTGAACAAGCCAAAAAATACAAAGTCCTGCTGTCAACAAGATTCGAACTCTTTCTGACTTCCGCATCATGAGGCAATGGCGTTACCTCTCGACCATCTCGCCGACAGAGATAGTGAGTGCTGACCTCTGCTAACACCAGGGGAGGGAGTGGGAGGAAGAGGGTGGCAGGTGACATTATGAGGACAGCAGCCCCAGGCCCAAAGCCACAATAAGCATGGGAATCTGGGACGATCAAAGAGAAGAGAGGCATAAGTGAGAGAGAGAGAGAGAGAGAGAGAGAGAGAGAGAGAGAGAGAGAAAACAGAC